>CM053625.1:221293876-221315504 GCA_028646595.1 Phalanger gymnotis | reverse complement strand
GGTGACAAAGAAGACCAAAACATACAGTCAGAAGAAGTCAACAAAGTCATAGAGCCTACAACAAAAACCTCCAAGAAAAACATGAACTGGTCTCAGGCCATGGAAGAGCTCAAAAAAGGATTTGGAAAAATGAAGGACAAACAAGCTGTATGACCCTGGGCAAGTCACTTAACCCCAATTGCCTTGGAGGTAGGTGGGGGAGCTTCCTGGCTCTTCTTCTTAAGGAATGACCTGTCTTGTTCTCTTCTGGGTCTTGTCAGTAAGATCAGTCTTCTCTAGGCAGGAGGAGATTCTTTGTCCCTCAGATAAGTATTTATCCATGTAGGGCCTGCTTGCTCAATAACTGCGAACTCGATAACTCCCTTGTAGATAAAAGGGTAGGGGGAAGGCACAGAGACAAAGTTAATAGCAAACCTACCTACTTAAGCATTCCTGGCTTTGTATATGTGTGTGTGTCCATCAAAGCCTTAAGACAAAAAAACTTTTCCTCCTACACCCCAGCCCTCTTTGCCCAGGTTTCTACTACACTCTGTACCTGCCTGGTTGAAAGCCACTATCTCTTTCCCTCTCCTCCCACCAGAGGTGTCCCAGAGTTTTGCTAGGGCGCACTACTACTTTCTCCCTGGAGGCTGTTGGTTAAGGACATGGCTGTTCAACAGCTGGTTGTGTAGGAAGTAAACAATTACAATTCTACCCCAGGACCTTTTCATCTCCCCTGCAGCTGAAACTGCTATTTGAATTGATTTACCTTGCTAGTGAACTTCTTCAGAACATGAGAATGTTTGTAACGCCAGCACTTGGCACAGTGTTTGACACATAGCAATAAATGCTTTCGTTAAATACTTTATACTTTCCATTAAATGAAGGCAAGGGTTTTGCCCTCATAGGCCCGGGTGTGTGGTCCACCTCCCCACTTTGGCAGGAATTAGATTAAAATGTAATTGGAAAATATTTCATAAAACAAAAATGCCATAGAACATGGATAATGTTAATATGTGGTTTTCTAAGTCAATTTCCACAGTGATCCTTATTCTTAACACATGGTCACATTTCTATTTGACTTTGACACCACTGTTTGAGAGTACAGTTATTCCTTCCACATCTCAGGGGTTAGGGGCACGCCACCCCCATGATCTGGAAAAGCTGTGTAAAATTTTTTAGCACTCCCCTCATACCAAAAAATTGCTGCTATAAATATTTTATGAATGTGGAACTTTTTTAATCAATGACCTCCTTGGGATAGATGCCAATCAATTGAATCTCTATGTCAAAAGGCATTGCTGTTTTAGCCATTTTGTTTGCATAATTCCAAATTGCTTTCCAAAATTATTGTGTCAAAAAATAGCTTCACCAGAAATGTATTAATTACCTATTTCCCACACCCTTTCAGCATTGAATATTGCCTTCTTTTGTCATCTTGGCCAAGTGGTAGGTTTGAGGTGAAGCCTCCAGGTTTTACTAGAATTTCTCATATTATTAGTGATTTTGACTATTCTTTCATATAATTTTTAATAGATTGCAATTCTTTTGAGAACTGTTCATAATTGACCATTTATCTATAGGGAAATGTCTTTTGGTCTTTCTTTTAGCGAACTACATTTCCCAAAATGCAACGGAATTTCAAGCTTCCCGAAGGTGTTCATTGGCCGGGAGCTCCGCCAATCAGGAAGGTCTGACGCTGACGCGCCTGCGTCGTGTCCGCGTCGCAGGCTAGGGCCTAAGGCTCTTGGTGGTTGCCAGTAGCCGGCCGTGGGGAGTTTTCCCAGTCGGGGTGGCGTCATGCAGGCGCTCGCGTCCACCATCTGGTACCGGCGGATGTCCTTAGTCTATCTTATTGGGGCTTGGACCACGGTGGGCTCCATTTTCTTCTCAAGCTGGAAGAGAAAGCAGGCGTTAGGTACTTACTCAGGGTGACCAGGGTGACCAGGAGGGGCCCGAGGGCTGGTCTCGCAATCTGGAAGACGTGGGTTAAAATCACGCCTCTGACGCCGATCAGCGGCGCAGCCTCCCCGAGCCTGGATTTCCTCATTTACAAGGGGTGGGGTGGAGGAGAGGAAAGGAGCCCCCCTCCAAGAGACGTCGCGGGTGCGAATGCCCGTAAAGCGCCGCCCTTCTCTGCCCCTCCCCTCTCCTGGGGTCCGAGGCACCATGTGGTGGGGCTGCCTCTGAGTGATGGTGTTGAGCATGTCATTCCCTTCCAAGTTCGGTAGCGGAAGGGATAGAGCGCTGAGCTTGGACTTAGGGAGACCTGAGTTCAAATCCGGCCTCACACCTTTGCTAGCTGTGTGACCCTGGGCAAATAATTTAGCTTTTGTTTATATCCGTTTCTTCCTCTGTAAACTGGGGCTAATAGCACTCGTCCCCCAGGGTTGTGAGGAGGATCAAATGAGACAATAATTGTAAAGTCACATAGTAAGCGTTCTATAAATGTTAACTATTATTATTAGTGGTGGTAGTAGTAGTAGTAATTTCCCATCACACTCCTGCTTCAGAGATGACTGTAGAAATAATTTCATCCCTAAGGATGGTCGAGTCGAATCATACTGGAGAAACAATAGATAATTTTATTAAAGATGACTGCAATGAGACAACATACCAAAAATTTTGAGATGTAGTCACAATAGTCCTCAGAGGAAATAGTATAGTATATCTCTAAAGATTTTCTAAAATATAAGAGATCAACAAATTGGGCAATTTACTAAAAGAACTAGGGAAAAAAACATGCCCAGAGGACCAATAATCTTAAAAAGTAAAAACAGGATTCTTTTGAAAAAGGTGTATAGTTATGGTTAGTTATGAGAATGGGCAAAAACAAGCAAAAAATTAAATCTCTGCATTTGCTACCAGTTTTTGTGGGGAAGGGGCTAGTGGCCTTAGGAAAAAAAAAACTGAAAAACTAGACTTAAGTTGTCAGTGCCTTAGTTTTCTGATCTGCAAATAGTATGTTGGACTAGATGACCTTCTCTAAGAGTGTGTGTATTTACATATAGTATCATATTTACACATAGTGTCATTTTTTGTGTGTGCGTTGGATCAGTTTTGCTGATTTTTTTTCTTTTTTTCTGAAAAAAAAATCTTTTATAAAGGATAGCTCTCTGGGAGGGAGTGGAGGGGAGAAGAAAAGATACAGTTGAAAATTTTGGCTCTGTGTAAAAACAAAAGATAGCAATAATGTATTTTTTTTTTAAGTTTACATACAGAAAGTCTAGTAGAGGCTGGAAACTGCTGCTTTTAAATTTCCTCCTTAAACCTAGCCCAAATTAGCTCGCCCAACCTCTCGGCAAAGGGAATTAAAATGTAAAGAATTTCAGGGCAGAACTTCAAAAGTGTTAAAGATTGGTGACCTCCGTTTCTTGTTTTTTGTTTTGGAGGAGGGAAGGCATGGCATTTGGGGTTAAGTGACTTGCCCAGGGTCACACAGCTAGTACATGTGTCCAGTGTCTGAGGCCAGCTTTGAACTCAGGTTCTTCTGACTCCAGGGCCAGTGCTCTACTCACTGAGCCACCTAGCTGCCCTGGTGACCTCTTATTTCACAAGCACATTCTGATTAACCTGATTAACCAATATAGCCTGAAGCACTAGGTTTTGGGGAAAAAAAATTTGGCTTCAGAAGTGTTCACCGAAACAAATGGATGGATAGAGCATTTCCCTTCCCATGCCTATCAAGTAATTGTATGTAGCAACAGTAGATATAAAACATTGGTGTTATTTTTTAATAAAATAGTCAGCAATCTGTTTTCACAGTCTCAGTTTATGTCCTTGTAATGATTGAGAATTATAATTCTTTTCTTAGCCAAAGAAGAGGCACTTAAAGATGAAGACTTAGCCAAAGAAGAGTCACTTGAAGACAAAGTGTTCTCTGTTGAGAAGCCTGAAGCCAGAAAAGGATTTTATGTGGAAACAATTGTGACATATAAAGAAAATTTTGTACCATATACTACTAGGCTCTACAACTACTGGAAATCATGGAGTAATGGGCCTGGTCCATCAGAATAACTAATTTCTAATGCTCGAATCAGTATTTTGGCATGGTATATAAATTTGATGGAAGAATTGACTTAAAATCTCCAGTTTGTTTAAAAATATGCAAGCATGTATAATGTAGATGTCTTACTGTAAGATGTACAATAAATACTTTCTTTGAGACAACTAAATTTGCATTTCTTTAAGAGATATACCTTTGCAGTTACACCAGGTAAATGTTAAAATAGAATTAGGTTAAGCTTGGTGTCTTTAAAATGCATTTATTATAACTAAGTTTCTTTTATGGTGCAGTTATATATAGCTTAATAGGTTGTTAAATGCTTGATGTAAGAACCTTTCCACATCTTTCTTCTCTTTTAGTTCAAGTAACACTGGCTAGGCTATGTGGTAAATATATTCTGAATTAGACCATAAAGCCTTCAGATAAGAGACCAGGTACCGTATCACTTAGGATCCTCCAGTATTTCAGTAGATTGGGGGAGGAGGAAGGCAGATCGGTGGCATTCTGATGTTGTTCTTATTTGATTTCTCTATCATAGACTACTCAAATGGTATGCCCGTGAAGTAGGAAGGCTGAATTTATAATCTCAAATATAATCATGTATATGTTTGAATGGTTCGAAATCGCAAGGTATGAGAGATTCTCTTAAGTAGAACGCAAGAAAACATTTATTTAGGCTCCACAGAAACAGATTGACGAACCAGCCTCCCCATTTCAACACTTTGATCACAAGCTTCCAGGCCCAATAAGTCTGCCTCACAAGAGTAACCAGGAGGCCACAGAAAAACAAGATAGTATTTAGCTAAATCATATTTACTGGCCTCAAGTCCTTGCTCACACTTTTGGGTCTACACATGGGTTAGCTCTGCTTTCAGGTGGGCTCTGCTTCCGCAGCTCCTGCTTCAGCTTTGGCTTTCTCTTCACCTTCGGCTGTAGCTGTCTCTGCCGCCACCGTCACCCGTTGCTTCAGCCACTCTCCAAGCTGTATTCCAGTTAGCTGACTGCTTCCTCTCCTTCAGCTCTTAACTCTTGTCACCAACAACCTCTCCAACTGCCTCTTATAAGAGCTCTGCTCCAACTGTTCCACAAGCTCCTCCCACCACAGGCTTCTATTGTGCTAGCCACTCCCCCCCAGGGTCCTGCGAGGCTCACATCCACATAGGTTCCACACCCAACAGGGCTCTGGGCCTGGGGCTTAACACTTAGCAAGGCTCAAGGAAATACACTGAATTACTCAAAGAAAACAAAGACCATTTTGCTTGTCGACACAGCCTATCGATGAAATATTTTTAAGGAGGGGCAGCTAGGTGGCATGGTGAGTAGAGCACTGGCCCAGGAGTCAGGAGGACCTGAGTTCAAATTTAGCTTCAGACACTTGACACACTTACTAGCTGTGTGACCTTGGGCAAGTCACTTAGCCCCAATTGCCCTGCCCCCCAAAAAATACATATATTTTTAAGGAAATTGATAATGTGAAGGGAAAGGAACAATCAATTATTAATGCATGCTATTAGTGCACTGTGCCAGGCACAGTGCCAAGCACTCTATAATTGCTTTCTCATTTAAACCTCACAACAACCCTGGTATATTATGCTATTATTATCATCATTTTACAGATAAGGAAACTGAGGCAAATAGAGATTAAGTGACTCGTCCAGGGTCACACAGCTAGTAAATGTTTTTGAGTTTGGATTTGAACTTGGGGCTTCCTTACTCCAAGCCCAGCATTTTATCCATTGTGTCACTTGGCTGCGTCTAAGAAGCACTATGAAGATAATTTTTTCAAATACATAACGCTTTCAGTTGAGCTCAGTCTTAAAGCATCGTAATAGAACTCACCTAGCACAATGCCGAAGAATGGAGTAAGCTCTTAAATGCTTGTTGATAGGTTTTTTTTAAAGCTATCTAGTGTTTCAGCATTTTTTTGCTTTTTATGTTTTACGTGACTTCATAGGTATCATTGATAATATTGCTTGCCTTCTCAAGGCAGGGGGAAGGGTGAGAGGTAGAAAATTTGGAATTCAAAATTTTTTAAAATGAATTAAAATTTTTTAAAAATGTAATTGGGAAATATTTAATGAAATAAATATTTTTTAAATAAGTAAGGGATAAAGATAGTCTGAGTGGGAGACAGTAGGATATAACAGAATACTGGCTCTGGAATCACAAGATTGGCCTTGGACAAATCACTGGAGCTCTGCAGGCCTCAATTTTCTCATCTGTAAAATGAAGGGGTTAGAGGTGTACTGAAGGCCCAACTCTAGATCCTATGATCGATCCATTGCTAGCCATGGTAATACAGATTCAGTATAGTCTCCTAAATCTATTACGGTGTTAGTGTTTATACAATGTTCAAGATCCACCCAAGGCACTGTGACATACTGAGGTGCATTGTGGGTTATCAAGGAAGCAAAATTACGTTTAGTAAAAGTTTTAGGCATTAGATTGTGAGCTGTTGGAGCTCAAGGACTGTTTTTACCTTTTTAGAAAATCCATAGCACCTAGGACATAAGTAAATGCTTGTGGACTGCACTAGGAGAGTCAAGTTTTTAGCTAAGGATATTTTACTGTATTCTATTTCTTCAAAATTTGTAAGCCAAATATATGTGAAAGCCCATATAGAAATGATGAGAAATTATTTTTTGAAGAACAAAAATGCATGAGGAGACGTAGATAAACTGATACATTGATACAAGCACAACAAAGAACGTAATGTACGTAATGACTACAACAAAGTGGAAAGAACCAGAAAACCTGAAAGCTGTGTATTTATTATGACTAAAAAGTTTGGCCCTAGAGAAGAATTGAGAAGATGTACTTCTTTGCAGATGTGGGAGACTTATCAGTATGGGCCACCGCATATGTGTAAATGGGCAGACTCTGTTGGTGTGTTGGTTTGTTTAACTGAATTTTTCTCCTTTTTTAATTCATTATTACGCTTGAATAAAAATTCTTCAGTATCACACCCTCTAACTTGTGACTGTTTCCCCAGGTTTGTCACAGCCCTTCCTCTTTTTCTACATTCTGTCTTAGTGATCTTATTCACTTTTGTGAGTTTAATTATGTCTATGCAGACGATTTACACTCTTCAATATCCAACTCCAGTCTCTCTTAAGCTCTTGTCCTGCATTGCCATCTGCTTGTTGGACATTTAAACTATATATTCCTGAGATATCTCAAATTCAGCATTACCTTTCTCTCCAATCCTGCCTTTCTGTTGAGAGCATCATTACTCTTCCAGTCTCCCAGGTGCATGACCTTGGTGTCACCCTCAACTCACTTTCCCTCACCCTGCATAACCAGTCAGGTGTCACATCTTGCCATTTCTCTCACACGGACCACCGCACTGGCCTAATTGGTCTCCCTGCTTCAAGGCGCTTTGAAATCCATCCTCAATAGCTGCGAAAGTGCTTGTCTTTAAACATGCTGCTCCTCAATCAAATCCAGCGGCTACCTATTACCTCCAGGATAAAATACCAACTCCTGTGTTTTACCTTGAAAGCCCTTCACGGTCTGGTCCCAAGCTAAGTCTTCCTGAGCTCTAAGTTTCAGCCATACTAGTCTTCTGTTTGTTACTCACAGATGGCACTCTTATCTTCTGTCTTCTTGCCTTTGCACCGGGGGTCCCCCAGAACACCATTCTCCTCTTCATTTCATAAACACTCTTCCTTCAGGAAGCACCCGACCAAGCACCACCTTCTACACACATTCTTGATCCTCCCAACCGCTGGTGCCATTCTTCCCTAACTACCTCATATTTATTCTTTATGTATTTGGTGTATAAGTGCCTTAAGAGCACGATTGTTTCTTTTCTTTTTTTGCATCTATAAACCGGGTGCCTTTGAAACATTTTTTCAACTCTACATAAGGAAATTCAGAAGGAAGCACAAATAGTACAATTCTGAAAGTAATATGTAGAATTTATATGGTCATACCTAGCATTTATATAGGGTTTTGAGGTTTGTAGATTGCTTTACAAATATTGTCTTATTTTATCCTTACAACTACTCTGGGAAGAAATTTGGGTCTTCCTGATTTACAGAGTCCAGCCCTTTGTCCACTACACCTATTAAATGGACTGTATGTGCTCTGCCCCACTCTCTCAGGTACAGGTTTGATAGATCTTCCCTCAGGGTGCTAGGGTACCCTGAGGGATCTGAGCATCTCTTTTGTCTATCGCTGGTTTGAGCCTCCACCCGTTGTATTCCCTACATTTATTAGGGACCAGTGACTAACACTTCAATTCCATTCAACCACAGGTATATATGTAATACGCATTTCACATACACATATATGTAATATTATAGACATTTTAAAAATCAAGTGGTATGAAATAGAGATTTAGTTTCATAGAGATCATCTTTTTACGTTCTGCTGGGTGTATAAAAATGTTCCTTTTTTTTGGTGATTCAGTTCATGATTTTAAGAAATGTCTTAATAGTTGGTAATTCAGGACTGAAGCTGAAGAAAAATCTTTATTTTGCATTTACTGGAGGTAATGAGTTCTTTACCAAAATTTTTGTTTAGGAGCACAATTTAAACTGAAATGGTTGAAAACCACGGAAATCATGGATCCTCAAAACTTTTAAGTATCTTTATACTTCTTGGCTTTGGAACCTCCAGCCTTTACCTTTATCCAGAACTGAAGGCTCTAGCTTTGTAATCCTGGGTTCTGACTGGGGAGCATTTCATTTTATCTTACCTTGCTCATTATCAGATTCTGAACTACTTGCTGGTCATCTCCATGCCAGGAGCAGCATTTAGCACTCCTCTCCTATGTCAACACTACCAACATCTCAATCAATTACCCTATTACTTCAATCATCTTTGTCTCCCAACTTCCCAGTGTGAAACATTTTACCTGGCCACCTCTCTTCTAGGGGAATTGTTTTTCCCTAGTAGAATGTAAGCTCCTTGAGGGCAGAGACAGTCTTACTTGCTTATGTTTATGTCTCCTGAAATTAGCATCGTGCCTGGCCCATAGTAAGCCCATAATAAATATATTTTCCATTCATTAATTTTTTTCTTTCTATAAGATGCTGAGAACCTTGACATACTTTATCCTATAGGTATTATCAACAACCTCCTCCACAAGGTCATTAAATGAAATATTCATATTTTCAGATGGCAAAAGAGAAATAATGAGAAATAAAGCAGTTCAATTAAAAAAATATATCATTACAGAACTAGGCTGAGTACTGTTTCACAGGGCTGATCATTTAGGTTCATTGAATATTTAACATATTAGTAATTTAAAGCAAGTTATTGTATTCACTTTTGCCTTTTTTGTTCCTCTTATTTGTTCTTTTCTTGCCTTCTTATTCTAATACTTTTTAATAAGATTTTTATTCATTTTGAACTTAAATACATAAAGGCAAAAAAAAACCATTTTCGTATATGCGGCACAACATGAAAAGAGGATTCTCTAGAAAACTATGAATTCACATTTTGCAGGGTTTCCTTTTTTCAAAAAACTATACCATAAGTACTACACATCATTTTCAAAGCTACTCTGCCTTTTATGTATCTTTCTAAATTTTTAAAAATTCTCTGCTGCGTACTTTTAATATTTTTTTCCTTTTCTCCCCACCCTGCCCTGCAGATGGCTACCATTAGACACAAACAGGTATATCTTATATACACGTATGTAAAACCATATTATACATATATTTATCAGTTCTTTCTCTAGAGGCAGATAGTATCTTCCTTCATAGGTCCTATATAGTTGATTTGAGTATTTATAGTATTCAAAATGACTTAATTGTTCAAAGTTGTCCTTAAAACCACATTGCTGTATGCAACGTTCTTTTGGTTTGTGCTCATTTCACTTTTTATTATTTTATACCACAGCTTGTTTAGCCATTTCCCAATTGACAGGCATTCTTGCAATTTCCATTTCTTTGCCACCACAAAGAGAGATACTATAAATATTTTAGAACATATAGGTGCTTTTCTTTTTTCCCTAATCATCTTTGGAAATAGGCCTGTGGTAGTGGTGGTAGTGGTATTAGTGGTGGTATTCCTGGGTCAAAGGATATGGGCAGTTTAATAACTCTTTGGGCACGATTCCAGGTTTCTCTCCAAAATGGTTAGATCAGTTCCCAATTCCACCAACTCTAAGTTAGTGTCCCAATTTTTCCACATCTATTCTAATTCTTCCTCTCCACCCTCTAGTGATCCTTTCCAACTTCTTGTAAAGTGAACATTTGCTAAGGACTTCCAAAGTGGAAGAGACAAGTGGGATTGAATAATTAATGATTAATGTTATTGTTTTCTTTTTGGGATAAAGACTTCCCTGCTTATACTATTAACCTTAATTTTGCAACTGCAGGAAATGAAACTCTATAATAGACTTTCTTTGTCACTAACCTACTTTCAGTTGCCACTTCTGGCCTGCTTCCAATTAGTTTACTCAAACTAATCAGTGGCTCCCCCGGTACTGAGAGTGACATCTTGAACTTCATCAGGAACCTCCAGGAAGAAGCCAAATGAAGCTGTCTTCGATTAATGAATGCTTAATTCTAACCTCTTTCCTATTGATTAACTCGAATTAGATCAATTCTCACTGAATGAAAGCATCTATGTCTTCGCTTTCAGATAGGCTTATTTCATTTAAACTTCCTAACCTATCACTAATCTATGCTTCTTTGAACACAATTGGTGAATTTAATTGTCCTTATGATTGAAAGAATGACAGAATTTCAGCATTGGAAGGAAGCTCAGAGGCCATGTAGTCCCTTCTACACCTGAAAAAAAGATTACAGGGATCATAGATTTAGGATTGGAGAGGATCTTAAAAGTTATTTAGTTTAACCCTCCCATTTTACAGATGATAAAACTGAGGCCCAGAGGTTAGGCCATGTAAGTGGAGTTGATCACTAGAATTCCTGATTAATCAGATGAGTTTCCACAATTCATCTGATAAAATTACGAGTCACAGTCATTTCAGGACGATTTGGCTGACCGGGATTTTTGTCAGAGGAGCCACTCCACTTCATGGTTTGTGGGTTGGAGGCCACCTCCCTCTCTCTGCCTTCTTCCACAGTGCAGCCACCCCGCTTCTCACCCTCTACCACCAGCAGTGGATGGCAACTTGTAATAGAAGCATATGACAAGCTTTATTTGTATACTTTCCCAAGTCACAAGAGAGGGGCGTTCTCGAACTTATGTTCTTGGATGCCTTTTCCTTTCCATCTTTCCTTTATGAGACTAAGAGAGAGCCTAAAGAGCTGGAAGTTGACTGAGCATTGATAAACTTTTTGTAGATGCATACTGTAAGAAATGGGAGGAGAGGTTTTGTTTCTGCAGAACTGAAGGTGTAACTTTCCCCCTCCCCCACCCCAGCTTCAGCAGAAACCAGGCCTCAGGTCAGTTGGGTGAAAGGTCAGAGGCTTGTACCCATGCTTAAATGAGCCATTTGAGGAGGGCATGATGGAGGCAGGCAGGGGGTTGTATCCGGCCAATGAAGAGCCTGGCGGGAGATTTGAGGTGAGGGTCAATTAAAGGACTGGCGTCCATCTGAGTCATTTGTACTTTCTCCTGTACTCTGTTAGGGGGAGGTACCCATTTATTCAGGGGAATAAATGTAAATTATAATTAAAACGTTCCTGACTTCCCGAGTCTTGCTCATTCCTAGACAATGTAGGTATATTTCTAACAATACAGAAGAGGTAGGTGTGTGCGTGCCAGCTTGGCCCAAGAAGGTGGACGTGGATAACATTCCTACTTGGATGAGAGATTATGAACTCTAGGCATCATGATCCTGGAATTTGGCCTTCTAACCAGAGAAGGGAGATTTCCTGACCAGTACTTTCTGGGTAACCCTGGGTTCTGAAGTTTGAAAGTTCTAAGATCAGACCTTCTATGGAGACAAAGACATTTACTGATGTAGCACTCTTATTTAGGGAAATAAGATTGTTTGCATAGTTTCTGAGCAGTTATCCTACTTGGATTGAAGAGCCAGTGAGTTATTTAGACAGTGCAGGTCTGATGAGAAGGTAATTGCTTGTTCAGAAGCTTCTATAAAAGGATAATTTTGGGGAAACAGTTGAGTGCTTTCTTTTTATGGGCTCCTTTGAGTTCTTTACATCTTTTGTACTTTCCATGGAGTGAAATAAAGGCTGTTCTATATCCAATATCCTTTTGGTACCTTGAGACCTAATGGGAATTTGAGGTCCTTTACCTAGACATAAGCCAAAAGAAGGTTGTGCTTTAGAGATTTCTTAGAATAGCACAAGTTAGGAGCAATATAAAGCACTTACTAAATGTCAGAACCACGTTAAGCAATGGGGATAGAAAAATAAGATGATGCCTAATCTCTGGAGCTCATTCTGAATGGGAGACAACATATATTGGTAATTTCAGCTACAGAGCAGATGTAAAGGCCCCCTGATCCTTAGGGTGCATCTATAAAGCTGGAGGCTGTACATCTTCTTTAATGTGATTTCCGTTGATAAAACAATACGGCAGTTGATCAGTAGCTGAAAAGTAATGGTCAAGGTAGTAGCAGTGTTTGACTTGCCTGGCATATGCTGCTTCAACAAAATTGGCTTATGTAAGAACAGTGTGGCTAGCAGCTGCTGTAAGGCTAACAACACCATCAACAAGAGCTGCCAGCACAGGTTCTTTGATCTGCTTTTCTAAGGAAAGCAACTTTAAATCTCACTTTAATCAAACATACATGTATCATTCACTTAGTTCAGGAAGAAAAGCCAGCACCTGAACTTCAGAGCAAATACAAACTGAAATTACAAATATAATTATATAAACAGAGCAAATAATACAAACCAGTCCATCCACAGCAACACACAGTTACCAGAGAAGCATCAATGTCTGGGTTTCTTCAAAGCTGGAGTGGGTTCCAACGGCTACCCAGAGTCTTTACACCAACACTCTTCCAATGAGTGAGAGCCCCAAACAAAATGCTAACCTCTGAGTTTATATACTCTTCTTAGGGCCCAAAGGCTTCACACCTAATCAGCAAAGGGGTGTGGGTCTAGGGCTTTGCACCTAGTAAGACTTAATCAAAGGTACTTGATTACTTTAGCATTCTAAAAGAGAAAACAGTAAAAAAAAAATCTGTAAAATGAGCTAAAAAAAGGAAATGGCAAACCACTCCAATATCCTTGCCAAGAAAACCCCAAGCAGGGGCACGGAGAGTCAGACATGACTGAAATGACCGAACAACAAGTGGCAGTTGGTCGGCAGAAGTTAACCCTTCTCCAGAAGGGTTGCTTCCCTGAGTGGTGGTTTAGGAGGATGGACTAGAAGCAGGGCTAGTGGACTGGGGATGCTACTGTCCCTGGGCCCTTGGTGGCAGTGGGTCAGCAGCTGGTAGTGGTGGTGAGAATGCTGGGCCCCCTTCCCCTTTCCACACAGCTTGCTTTCATGGATGATGGTTGTGATTCCATCCAGTTTTGTTATACGTCATTTGTGCAAGACAAACACACCGAGTCTAACTACAGGGCAAGCAACTCGAAGGGGCTAAAAGAAGTGGCTTTTTTTGGGGGGGGGGCAGAAAAAGAAAGCTGAAGACAGGAAGATGAGAACATGGAAGTAACTGTTGTGTGAAGAACCTTTACTTTAAGGCAAGCCTAGTATTGGAATTTGTGTTTAAGAAGTAAACCTCTTGCTGCATTGAAAATCTGCATGTCTGTAATGTTTTAAGTATTTTGACAATAAGAGTCAGGAAGATCTCATTGTTACACATGCCCCACGGCTCTCGAAGCCTGCCTCAGTGGAACAAAAGCTCTGGCAGGTCCTAGAGACCCCTTTAGCTGAATTCTGAGAAGTTCATTATAGAATTTGAGAATTGGAAGGGGCTTCAGAGACCATCTCCTCCAACCCACCCATGAAAGGAGGCTCCATTATAACATCCCTGATGAGGTATCATTCTGACACCTCTACTTGAAGGCCTCCATGGAGGGTAAATCCACCCTTTCTTGAGGAGGCCACCCTGCTTTTCCACCTCTTTAGTTGTTTTTAATAAGTTTTTGCTAATAATAGCAAGCTCAAATCTGACTATTTCCAACTTCTACACATTTCTCCTAGTTCTAACACCTGCTAAATGCAACAAATCTAATCCTTCTTCCGTATGACAACCCTTCACACATTTGAAGAGGTATAATGTCTCCCCTATGAGTCACCCAAATTTCAACCCCTTGTTGAAAGGGTCCTGTTTCTTTGTTGTTGTCACACAGCTCCTGGAGACCATTTCCTGAAGCGTGGAGGGGTTATGTTTTCAGTGGCAGGAGCCCTAAAACCCTAAACTTTTACTTAAACGATCATTCACAAAGGACTATAGCCATAAACTGACTTTCTATCATGAAGCAGAATGGATTAAGGTCTCGGAATTCCATTCTCACATTTAAAATGCAATCAGAGGAGCCAGAAGCTGAGATTTTTTGCTGCTGTCTTTTGCTCCACATCGAAGACCTAAGTAGGTCACCCCGTCTGTGCTGATGAAATCACCGCTCTTTGCAGTACTTGGTCCGCTGAAGGCACCTGCATGACCGGGAGGTCTCTGCTAGTCCCTTTCTCTCCCGCTCTGGGCCGTGGGACCTAGGCTTGCTCCGAGGCTTCCCGCCCCACGGCCGTCACGTGACGGGGGATCAGCCCACGGGGCCTCGGGCCGGCAGGTGAGCGCCGCACCTGGGGGCGGGCGCGGGCGCGGGCGCGGGCGCGGGCGCTGCCGCTGCCGGGGGTGGCCCCTAGGGGGCGGCAGGGGCCGCGGAGACGCCGGTGCAGCGTGGGCCGATGGGGAGGACTCGCTAGGGAGGAGGAGGCGGAGGAAGAGGAGGAACGGCGGTTAGTTAAGACCGGAGCCAGGCCCCAGCGCAGCGTCTGCCGCCGCTGCTTGGGGGGGACGGAGCCGCCATGAAGGCCATCATCCAGCGCGTCACGCGGGCCAGCGTCACAGGTCAGTGCGGAGCCGGCCCAGGCCTGTCCCCCCTCCCGCCTCGGACCCCGGGCCGCGCCCGGGCGCCGGCGTGCCCCTCCCGCCAAGGCTCCTCCTGGCCAAAGAGAGGTTAGACCGGGAGAGACCCGCTTGCTCCGCCCCGTCCAGCCTGGCTTGCCCCTGGCCGGAGGCGACCGGAGCTTGTGGTCGACTCACTGACCGGCACTGACCCTCCGGCGTGGAGTCCAGCCGGACTCGATCTGGCCCTGTGGGCGGACCCTGCGCCGAGACCACCCCCACCTAGAGAGAGGAGACCACCCCCACCTCGAGACCACCCACCCTGGGACCACGTCCATCTAGAGAGACCACCCCCACCTTGAGACTGAAAAAAACTTTCAGCTAGAGAGAGACCACCCCCACATAGAGAAACACCACCTAAACTTAGAGAAAGACCACCCCCACATAGAGACTACCTCCCAGGAGACCACCCCCACCTCCAGACCACCCACTTAGGGATCCCGTCCATTTGGAGAGACCACCCCCACCTTGAAACTGAAAGAAACTACTTTCACCTAGAGAGAGACCACCCTCACCTAGAAAGAGACCACCCCCACCTCAAGACCACCCACTCAGAGACCACGTCTATCTAGAGAGACCACCCCCACCTTGAGACTGAAAAAAACTTTCAGCTAGAGAGAGACCACCCCCACGTAGAGAAACACCACCTAAACTTAGAGAAAGACCACCCCTACATAGAGACTACCTCCCAGGAGACCACCCCCACCTCCAGACCACCCACTTAGGGATCCCGTCCATTTAGAGAGACCACCCCCACCTTGAAACTGAAAGAAACTACTTTCACCTAGAGAGAGACCACACCCCCAGAGAAGACCACCCCCACCTCAAGACCACCCACTCAGAGACCACATCTATCTAGAGAGACCACCCCCACCTTGAGACTGAAAAAAACTACTTTCACTTAGAAAGAGACCACCCTCACCTAAAGAGAGACCATCCCCACCTGGAGAGAGACCACGCCCACGTGGGGACTACCCACCCAGAGACTATCCCCCCTTAGAGATCATCTTCACCTAGAAAGAGACTACTCCCACTTAGAGACCACCCTTAACTAAAGGCAGCATTCTCTCCTTCAAAATTGTTTAGTTGTCCTCTCCATCCATTAGACTGGGAGTTCCTTGAGGGCAGGGACTACTTTTCTGTCTCTTCTTTGTATCCCTGGTGCTTTCAGCCATATCTGGCTGAAGTAAGGCTCTTAAATTCTGCTTGGCTTCGGTATCTCACAAGATTAGATTCTCCCTCCATGGACTTGAGGGACCAGGACATTTTTTTCTCCACAGGATCTCAACATCTCAGGGTTGGAAAGGGGCCCCCAGAGGCCTTCTAGCCCAATCCATAGCCTTCCTCCCCCTCACCCTGCCAAAATCCCTTTTACATCCTTCCTTCAGTGGTCATTCAGTTTTTGCCACAGGAAACCTTCTTGTGAAAGGCAGCTCACTGCCTCCATTTCCCAGTGCTAAGAGTCTGTCCAGCTCTTTCCATTCCATGGCCTATTTGATAAATTGCTGAAGTGAAAATCACAGAAAACAAGAGTTAGGAATCAATTAGTCAAGGGATTAGAAAAACAAAAACTTAAAAAGTACCTGCTCCCAAGCAGCTTACATTATGGGGGTTGGTGGTTGGGGGAGGAGATAGCATGTACATTTATTGCAATACACACACACACACACAAAAATATGTACACAAAATATCTGGTAGTTTTGGGAAGGAAGGTTAGCAGCATCTTTGTAGAAGATGGTGCTTGAATTGAGTCAAAAGTCAGGATTTCCCAGAGACAGAGAAATGAGGTGGGAGTGCCTTCCAGGCAATGGGTCAGCTAGAGTACAGGTGCTGAAAAGGAATTGCAGTGCTATCTCTCATGTATGCAGAACAGTGAGTAAGCCAGTATGACTGAAATATATTATGTGAAGAAGAGTCAAGTGTAAGAACACTGGGAAAGTGTGAAGGGGTTAAATTGAGAAGATATCTAAATGCCAAACAAGAAGATTGTCTATTGGATCTGAAAGATAATAAGGAATCATTGGAGTTTATTGAGAGGAAGGCATGATCACAGCTGTGCTTTAGGGAAACCAACCTTGGCCACTGTGTGGAGGATGGATTTGTTAAGAGTGGGGAAAAGCTTGAGATAGGGAGACTTAATATCCAGGTAAGAGGTGATGCAGGTCTGAACTAGGGTGGTGGCTGTATAAGTCTAGCAGAGGGCAGTGATATGTAGGTCAAAACAAGATTTGCTAACTGCCTGGATATGTGGGGTGAGGGAGGAATTAAGGATGATGTTGAAGTTGTGAACCTGGGGGTATTTATGGGGGGAGAGGAGGAAAGATCAGTTCTTTTTCAGATGTTTTGTTTGAAAGGCCTATGGGGCATCCAGATTAGGCCCTGGAACTCAGGAAAGACACTGGAACTTTGGATATAAACATTTGGGAATTGTCTGCATAGAGCTGATAAAATGATTAAGTGATCAAATACAGAGGAAAAAGAGGAAGGACAGCCATGATTGTTCTCATATATTGTTTTAAAAATACCATTAGCTTTGAAAGTAACCCTAGAATGAATTTACTTCGAAGGTTTATGTAAGAAATATAACTATAGAACACCCAAAATGAATGAGAACCAAAGTTTTGATTCCATTAACTCTCAGAATTGATTTCTTCTATCCATTTTGATAGCCCAGACCAAAAAGCAGTCATTTTTGTGCCATTCCCCAATTAACAAAAAAACTCTGTTAGTACCTACCATTCACAGACCTGACAAAGTTTTTATAAACCCTAGGTAAGGTTTGGAAATTGTGCCCTCGAATGTGACTATTCATTGGCAGCTTTGAAGCATTAACTAAAACATATATAATCTCACTTATTAGAAAGTGGAATTTTTTGGTATTAGAAATATGTTCATTTATAAAAAAGAAATACCAAAAATGTGTTTGTCGTTTATCTGTCTTGTATAACCTAGCATCCATCAGTGTTCTTCCATAGGTATGGGTACCTTTCTCTAATACAAATTACAACCTTTCCTAGAATTCTCATTCTGTGAAAATCTTTTTAACTTGGTATCTATTTAATCTAAACTTTCTCTGAGTCTGTTTTTTAAAAAATACGTTTTGGTAAATTTAAGAAAAAAAAATTGATGTCACTTCCCATTGACTCTTATTCTCTGTTGCAGTCAACCCTAGCGCTCTCTCAGTTTAGGTTTCATGGTGGGATAAAATGAGGCACTTACAAATCATTGAACAGTTAGGTAACCAAAGGTAGTTTTCTTTGCATGAGGACTAATGGTACTTAGTTTCTCCAGATATTGACCCCTTCCCTTCTATATGGAAACCCCAAAATAAGTCTGGTCATCAGGGCGGTAATGGTGAACATGGGGACTCAAGTGATGTTCAGATATTCACCGAGTTGGAAGGGTTCTAATTCCATGTGGCTGGGACCTTTCATGACTTTAGGTGACCAGGAAGCTGCAGGGGGGAAGCCCCAAGGTAGTTTTATCTCCTTTTAGGGAAAGATAATCCATGTTTTAGGGAAGGAAGAGAGGCCTGGACCTATCCCATATTGTGTGTAGGGGGGAAAGAAGCTTAGGGAAACATGGGCAATCAGGTCCTGGGATCACTTTGTCTTTGTTTTGTGATGATTAAAAAGGTTTAAGAGACATGGTTTCTGGGTAATTTAATCATTTTATTAATTAAAGCTAGCACAAGTTATTAATAAAAGCATGGTCAATTGGCTTTCTCTTAGATCAAAGACATTCATAGTGGGCCCGGCTCTGGACTTATATGTTCTTTTGGAAGAGGAGTGGCAATCAACTCTGATTGGTTAACACAATGGCAGGTGGGCTGTATTAAAATAAGGGGCTGAGAGTGATATCATGTCACCCTTGGATGGAGAGTCTTATTTCTGTACCTGTAGAACTTCTCCACTTTAGGCTGTGAGCTGATCCAACTATTCTGGAGAGCAATTTGGAACCATGCCCAAAGGGCTATAAAAACGTGCATATGCTTTGACCCAGCATTACCACTTCTAGGTCTATATCCCAAAGAGATCATAAAAATGGGAAAAGGAGCCTCATGTACAAAAATATTTATAGCAGCTCTCTTTGTGGTGGCCAAGAACTGGAAATTGAGGGGATGCTCATCAATTGGAGAATGGCTGAACAAGTTGTGGTATAGGCATGTAATAGAATACTATTGTGATATAAGAAATGATGAGCAGGTGGACTTCAGAAAAACCTGGAAAGACTTATATGAACTGATGCTGAGTGAAGTGAGCTGAACCAGGAGAACATTGTACACAGTAACAGTCACAGTGTGGGATGACTGATTTTGATAGACTTAGCTCTTCTCAGTAATGCAGGGACCTAAAACAGTTCCAAAGGACCCATGATGGAAAATGCCATCCACATACAGAGAAAGGATTATGGAGTTTGAATGCAGAGCAAAGCAGACCATTTTCTTTTTTTTTTCTTTCTCATGGTTTCTCCCATTTGTAATAATTCTCCTATACAACATGACTAATGTGAAAATATGTTTAATAGGAATACATATGTAGAACCTATATCAGATTGCAGGCTGTCTTGGGGAGGGAGGGGGAGAAAATTTAAAACTTATGGAAGTGAATGTTGAAAACTGAAAATAAATTAACTAATAAAAAAAAGAACTTCACTTTAAATTCCTTGTGAGATTGGGTGGAGTCTGACTAAGACTGAGGAGAGTTAATTCAATCTCATTATCAATAATTGTCCTTCAAGAGACTCAACTTTTTACTTATTAAAATCAGGACTTTAGAAGAAGAGGAGTGGGGCAGCTAGCTGGCACAGTGAGTAGAGCACCAGCCCTGGAGTCTGGAGGACCTGAGTTCAAATCAGGCCTCAGACACTTGACACACTTAGTAGCTGTGTGACCTTGGGCAAGTCACTTAACCCCAATTGCCCTGCCTTCCCCCTTCAAAAAAAAAAGGATAAAAAAGAAGAGGAGTAATATGTCCATACCTATGTTGTAGGAATATTAATCTAGCTAGAAGCTGCTGTGGGGGTGAAAGACCAACACATGCCCAACAACAAGAGCTGCCAACACAAGTTCTTTTGATCTGCTTTACTAAGGAAAGCGACTTTAAGGGGTTAACAGTCTTACTTTAATCCAACATACAAATATCATTCACTTAGTTCAGGAGGAAAAGCCAGCACCCTGAGCTTCAGAGCAAATACAAATTACAAACATACACAATATAAACAGACCAAATTACAATCCATAGTTACCAGGAAAGCATCAACATCTGGGTTGACAAGCCAGGGAGCTCTTAACAACAGCTTGCCCATAGTCCTACATCACTCTTCCAGTGGCTGAGAGCTCCAAGGGAAGATGCCAACCTCTTGAGATTATTCTATTCAGGGTTAAAGGCCATCACACATACGACTCACCCACATGACCTAAAAGTGTCACATTCATCTTAAACCCACTTGGCCTAGGCTTTCCCTTGAGGCAAGGAGATCATCTAAGACTCCTGATTTAATCAAACAAAGGACAGACTCTTCAAGGGCATTTGATTAAATAAATGCTGAAAGGAAAAATAGTAAAAGAAAGTCTCACCTTAATTACCAATACAAGGATGGATTGGAGAGGGGAGAGACTAGAAATAGGAAGACCAATTAGGCTGTTGCAAGTGTAAGCAAGAGAAAATTAAAACCTGAAGTTGAAAGAAGAGAAAAACAAAATCCTGGTTACAAATGTGCATAAACAAAAAAAAAAATTCCACAATAGCCTTATCTTAAAAAAAGGTCTCAGCCTCCACTCTTATTTCATCACTTCTCTGTTAGGAGGTTGGTAGCATGTGTAATAGTAAGACCTTTGGAATTATGTTGATCCGTTCACTCTGTTGATCTGGGTGCCTAAGTCTTTCAGATTTGTTGGTCATTATAATATTATTGTGATTGTATAAATTGTTCTCCTGATTCTTCACTTCGCATCAGTTCATGTAAATATTCCCAGGCTTCTCTGAAAACATCCTCTTTGTCATTTCTTATAGCATAATAGTTTTCTATTATATTCATGTACTGGTGCTTAGCACAATGTCTGGCACTGCGTAGGTGCTTAATAAACGTTTCCCCTCTTTCTACCATTCCAATTCTTTGTCACCACAAATAGAGCAGTTATAAATATATATATTGACATATGGGTCCTTTTCCTCTTTCTTTGATCTTTTTGGGGTATAGAACTTGTAGCGATATCAAAAGGTAAGCACAGTTTAATAGCTTTTTTCTGCATAGTTTCAAATTGTTTTCCAGAAAGGCTGGATCAGCTCATGGTTCTACTATAAGGGAAAAAAAATTTACTTTGTTTTCCCATAGCCCTCACAGACTTTTCCCACAGCACTTGTCGCATAGAAAATGCTATATAAATATTTATTCCCTTCCTCAAGCATTTGTTATTTTATTTTTTTGGACAATTTTGTGAATCTGAGGGGTGTGAGGTGGTACCTCAGAGTTGTTTTAATTCATATTTCTTTAATTATTAGTGATTTAGAACATTTTTTTGAGGTTTTATTATTTAATATATTTAGTTTTCAGCGTTGATTTTCACAGGAGTTTGAATTACAAATTTTCTCCCCATTTCTACCCTCCCCCCACTCCAAGATGGCATATATTCTGATTGTCCTGTTCCCCAGTCAGCCCTCCCTTCT
>CM053625.1:221206205-221293376 GCA_028646595.1 Phalanger gymnotis | reverse complement strand
AATAGAAGGGAGGGCAGATAGGGGGAGGAGGTAATCAAAAACAAACACTTTTGAAAAGGGACAGGGTCAAGGGAGAAAATTCAATAAAGGGGGATAGGTTAGGAAGGAGCAAAACATAGTTAGTTTTTCACAACATGAGTACTGTGGAAGGGTTTTACATAATGATACACACGTGGCCTATGTTGAATTGCTTGGGAGGGTGGGTGGGGAGGGAAAAGGGGAGAGAATTTGGAACTCAAGTTTTAAAAACAGACGTTCAAAAACAAACAAACAAAAAAAGGTTTTTGCATGTAACTAGGAAATAAAATAGAGAGGCAATGGGGCATAGAAATTTATCTTGCCCTACAAGAAAGGAAGGGAAAGGGGAATGGGAGGGGAGTGGGGTGATACAAGGGAGGGCTGACTGGGGAACGGGGCAACCAGAACATATACCATCTTGGAGTGGGCAGGAGGGTAGAAATGGGGAGAAAATTCGCAATTCGAACTCTTGTGAAAATCAATGCTGAAAACTAAATATATTAAATTAAATTTTAAAAAAAGTCAAAAAATGAAAAACATGGGGAAAAAATAGAATATATAGTTCCTAACTTGGGTTCACATTCACTTCTCCAAATCCGATTTTCATAGATAATTTCAGTGAGTTTTGGACAGAAACAAATTTATAAATATCAGGTATCAATGGAAGCTTATTTTAGAGAAAATAATTATTTTATGATTACAGAAATTATGTACTGAGCTACATATCTACATATAGTGAAGGCCCAGTACATCAGAACAGAATTGAATTTAGCACAATACTATCGTGTGCATGTGTGTGTGTATGTGTGTGTGTTAGAGAGAGAGAAAAAGAAAGACAGACATTTTCACTTAAGACATAATCCACTCATCATACTTAACTGTTTTAGCAAAAACAATGTTAAGTGCTATAGTGAAGATGATAACCTGATAATGATATTACTGTGAAAATGTTAGTTTGGGCACTATTATTATTGGGGGCATGCCTAGACAGTCTCTGGTTGAATCCTTAACAATTTTGTAAGGAAAACAGTACAAGTAAGTGATGATATTCCTATTGTATAAATAAGAAAATGGATCCATAGAGGTTAAATGTACTTTAAATTAATGGGAGAGAACATTCATTGGTGGTGGTGCTGGATGCAAGGGAGGGTCAGAGAAAGGGGCGCTGGTGATGGAATGGGAGAGGGAGGCCTAATCTTGCCATAATTTTGGGAATTCAGTTCCTTACCTGTCCCCAAGCATACAAATTATTGTGCGTCTGAGATGGATTCACTTTGGACAAGAGGAATCGAGCCTTAAAAATATAAAAGCACATTATTTAATGATGATAAATTCTATTTATATTAATGTATATAAAGAATATGTTTACAAAGTACTTTCCTCATTACAACTCTGTTATATTACTATGGCAAGCATTATTATCTTCATTTGACACAAGGAAACTGAGGCTGAGTTACTCTTCTGAGGCTGTGCAATTAGTATGTAGAACTGAAGGTCCTTTAACTCCATACCCAGTGGTTCCTTAGATTAAGTTAGTCATCAAGTATCTCATTTTTTTCAGTTGAAAGTTTTCCCTACTAAAGAAGCTGTTTCGGGTGCCTGAGCCGAGGGAGTCTGGAGGCTCCCTATGCCCCGCTTCCGGGGCAGCAGGATCTAAGCCTCTCATACCCGCAGGTCCCCGGAACTCCCTGATCCTTCAGCCGTCCATGGAGCTGGGCCGCCCAGCTGGGGCCCAAAAAGACCCCAGGGAAGCACTGGGGCCAGACAGGAATTCAGCCCCCAAGCACCGGTCAATTGCTGGAAGAGGATCAGGACTCTCTTCAGAAACATTTCCTGTCTGAGGAGAACATGGTTTCCCATTTTTCCCACCTCAGCCTGGAAAATGACCATCCCTACTGTGGCCCATCAGTAGCTTTCTCCATGAGCACTCCAGCTCCACCTGTGACCAGGCTTTTGGAAGACTCTCTTCACTCGACTGAGGATCTTGGGGTCCTCTGCCCCAGCCTCCTGCTGGCCCTGAATCCCCACTCAGAGCTACTCCTCTGGCAATATCCAGGAAATCAAATCCCAGAGACCCTTCGGCTGCTGAGACTGGGGGGCTTCCAGGTATACCAAACCCCGCCATAGTGGGGAGGCCATGGAGCTCTGAACCTCAAGCAACTGCCTCTCTCCCTCAGGAACTCAAGCCTCTCAGTGCCCCCAACCTCAACTCCATGAGTTGGAAATGGGCAGAATCTGGCCTTCTCTGGAAACCACAGACTCAAAAGACCAAAGAGGGTGTAGACACCCATATATTGTACACCGAAATAGAAAGGAGCACTCTCAGATTTGAGATAGGTCTTTTTTACACACACACACACAAGTTGGTGGAGGAAATAGAACTACACACTGTCCACTGTAAGGATACATCTTAGGGTAAGGAACATCTTAGGGGATGGGGTGGCTCCCATAACAGGGGGTCTTCGTGAAAGCAAAATAAAGATTGGTGGGCAATAAAAAAAAAAAAGCTGTTTCCTTAATTAGCAATAATAATCACCAAAACTATAACAACAATAACTTACCCTTGTATGATGCTTTCTAGTTTAAAAAGCCCTTCCTATACATTATTTCATTTAAACCATACAACATCCTTGGGATTTAGTTAATATAAGTATTATTCCTAATTTACTTATGAAAAAAGTGAGGCTCATAAAAGGTGAAGTGACTTAACTATGGTAACATATTCAATAAGTATCAAAACTAAGAGTCTAAGAGGAATTTTTACTGAATCCAGTTTTCTTCCAAATACTTTATTTTGCAAAATATTTCTCTATTCTTAGATCAACTTTTTTCATTATAGAATTATAGCTATATTTTTTTAAAGCTATTTTGCAAGTTTACTTTAAGCTCTTCATTCCATCAGTGTGTATTCTCTCTATCGACATTTACTACAATGCTTCTGTATCTTAAGAAATAGTCTTCAAGAGTTGCTGTGGCTAAAAACAAATTTCTCAGCTTCTGCTAACCTGGTGATGAGTCTCTCTGAACTTACCTGACTACCTCCGTGTTCAGTGTTGATGTATCTTGGCATCGGGAATCGAGTTTGCAGGATATCCTGGGCATCATCTAATGGAGCTTGCAGAAGATGCTTGAAATTTTCATATTCAGGCATGTCTTGATAGCCAGCTTTACGCCACTGGGCTATAGTCTACATGAAATGTAAAACATTTTATGGTAAAACTTTACAGTCTTTTAAACTTGATTTTCGATGAAATTTATCTGACATTCCAACAACAACAAAAATGAAATAAATAAGGATTTATTCCAAACAGCAAAATTATAAGATAAGGAAGTAAAGCTCTAAGGTGATGATGAAGCAGAAGAGATTAGACCCAAAGCATTCTACAGCAAGAAGGAGTTAATGATTACTATGTTTAAATCATGGAATGGTTTTTCCTTTAAAGATTCTGACATAATCGCATATAACTTTTTTAAAATTCACTAGGGTAAAATTCTAGGCTACAAGTAAGTACAGCACTTTTCAATCCTCGGAATTTCTAACTCTGTACCTTTGTTAACATGTTATAAACAAATCTAAAACAAAACTCATTGCATAATATTTCTCCCCTCTCCGTCATAATCAATTCACTCTCCTGACTTTTTTCTTGTCAAGAGTCTCCCACTTCATAGGAATAAAGCCTAACATCATCTCTGAGTACTCCACCTTTTTCTAATACATTGAATCTGGTCACCAAATCCTGTTCAGAAAACCTATTGTGTTTATCTCTTCCTTTCTTTTCCTACTACCACCCAAGCCACCTCATTTAGTAACATAGTAGAAACATGCAAATAAATGAAGACTACAGGAAGGATACTGATAGTCTCAGTATGGGAAATTTTCAATGTAGGTACTTCCTGCATAAATACAACCTATTGATGATTTTATAACTATAGAGATCCAGAGATAAAATGACTTGTCCAAGGACACACTTTTAACAAATGCCACAGGCAGGATATGAACCCTAAGTCCAGTACTCCATCCATTATACCACACTGTCTCAGAGTAACACATAAAATACTATTTAAGACGCAATAATTACAAATATTTTCACCACTTTTACGTTCCCTATACAGGTGCCCTATGTTTAACTTGGACTCCAGAAGTTCCTAGAAGCCTATTGTTAGAAATGAGGTGAGTGATAGGCCCTAATGACCACCAGGCAGCTACACAGTTGATAGAGCACTGGACTTGGATTCAGGAAGAACAAGGTTCAAATCGTGCCTCACATATATGCTTAGCTGTCTGACCTTGGACCTATCACTTGATCTCTCTGTTTCTTCAACTATAAACTAACTATAAAACAGAGATAATAATAGCACTTACCCTCAAGGGATGTGGAAAGGATCAATGAAACAATACAAGTAAAAGGCTTTGCAAACCTTAAAGCACTATAGAACTTCTAACTATTACTATTAACTGATTGCTTCTACTTTAAATCCATCAGAAATGGCAGTGGAAGCTTTGAAGCTGGTGACAGTACTTTATTCAATTTCTTCCTCCATTCTATAGGCTTCTTTGTCATTTCAGGGGCACATTTCCCCCGAAAACCATAATCCAATCTGAGGGAGTACATTTCTTCAGGTCACAAATCAGCTAAAAATTTGAGCTACCCTACCCTGGATAATGGCAGAGGCAGAAGTAGGAAAAAGGGCAAGGGAAGATGTAGAAAGAACCACGGTGGATATAAATCCTCACTTTCTTGTGTCTTATTCATTTTCTAGTGCCCAAGAAAACCAACTATTTTTCTGGTTTGGCGGGGATGAAGAATAGGACTAATAGGGGGAAGGGGTGGGGTTTGAGGCACAGAATGAAAAGAAGGGTAGGGAATAAACATTTACATAGTTCCTACTACTGTACTGCATCAACTGATCCTCACAATCCTGGGAAGTAGATGCTATTATCACCCTCGATTTGCAGACAAGGAAACTAAGGCACAGATGAAGTGACTTGCCCAAAGTCATATATTTAGTAAGTATCTGAGGCTAGATATGAACTCAGGACCTTCCTGACTCCAAGTGCAGCACTCTGGGTATTAAGATGCCACCAAGCTCCTTAGCATCCTCCAAATGAGGAGAATCAATCAGTCGTTTCTATCAATGGGCTTCTAGAAACCTAAGCACACCAAGAAAACAGCTCCAAGAATTTCATTGTTGAGATCTCAGACATCACCTAGTCCAACCCATCCTACAAAGGAATTCCCCACTCTCAAATACATAGTAAATGGTCATCTGGTCTCTGCTTGAAGACCTCTACTGGAGTGGAACACGCTATCTCTAGAGGCATCATGTTCCACTTTTGGATGGCTCTAAATATGAGGAAGGTCTTCTTTTTTTACATCAGGCCTAAATTTGCCTCTTTGCAACTTTAAATTATATCTCTGCATTCTGTCTTCAAGATTAGTTAATTTGGTTTGCATAAAAATCATGTATTCTTTTAGAATTTTTTCCTTTTCCTTTTCTTCTGCCAAATTTTCTTATACTTTATTTCTGTGTTGCAAATGTGTCAGTTTTTCAGAGCTTCCAATTCTTTGTAAAGATTCTCCATTATTCATTCAATTTTTCCTATTCTGTTTATTGTATTTCTACAATGAGACTTCTAATTTCTGAGCTAAATTCATTATTAATTTCTTCTGTTATGACTGGTTCCCTTTTGAATCATTCCTGGAATTCCTTGTTATTGTTCCATGATCTTAAAAGAGTTGACATGATTCTGTCTTATCAACAATACTGTCTTATCAACAATACTGGTTCACATTCTTTCGTATCTTTTTTTTGCCCAAATATACTTAGTTTTTTATGAGATTTTACTCATTCCTTTTCCTAGTTTTAGGTTATTGTCTATTGATTTATATGCTAAACTTCTATTCATGTACTCTATCTCCATTCACCTCTATATTTTCTTGTATTTCAGTCTTTTTATTACAGCCTCCTCACTCACTTTTCTGCCACACTTCCCTTCCAATGGTATACATAATCCCTAAGACCATGTTGCATGGCAGTTTCAAATATGAGTCTAGAAGAACTGAGTTTTGGCCTTAAATAACCTCTTATGGGAAGAAGTGTCCCCAGCTGGGTTTCCAGTCCCTTCTCATCAGGCTAAATGTACTGTCTCCTACTAGCCTGTGGCTCCAGGCACCTCCCTTCAGGGCACATTTTTAGTGTGACCCATTTCCTCTGACCCTTTTCTTCCTTTCCTCCATGTGGATGGGCAGAATCAGTGTCTGCTCTATCTTATGAGTTTCAAAGTAGAGTGTTTGGGAAGAAACACTGTCAGACTGTTAATTCATTACTACCTTCCTGGATTAATCTAAATTTAATGCATAATTCCATTCTTTTGAATTTAGGAGCTGAAGAGGTTTGCAGAAAGTCATTATTCTGTCATCTTGCTGGTCATGTGACTCAAATGGCCCTGCATGCTATCCCCACATATTAGATTCTGTCTCCCATCTCCATGAGTCTGCACAAACTGTTTTATATGCCTGGATTGTATCCCTTTTCACCTCTCCTTCTTGGAAACCATACTGCCCTTCAAAACTCATGTGTCACTTCCTTCAGAAGGTCTTTCCTGATCCCTTCCATTTTCCCCATTCCCCTCTCCACAAGTCACTTTGGATTTATTTTGTATATATCTTTTTACTTCTATAAATATGTATCCTTCCAGTAGAATGCAAAGTCCTTGAGGGTAGGAACAGTTTCATTTCTGGCTTGTACCCTCAATGCCTAGCACAATACTTGGCAATTTTTTCAAAAGAGAGGATGTATCAAGGGTGAAAGAACATGCTTACAAAGGCAGGAGCCAGGGAAATAGCCAGGAGGATGAAGGAGATAACTGCTAGGTCACTGCAGGAGGTCTGAACCTCAGGGGAGAAGTCTTTGTAGATCATAGACAAAAGGGTCTTTTTCAAAAGAGCAAGAGAATAGGCTATGATTATTGAGAAAGTGATGGAAATGAAAGAAGTAATTATAAGGTTCTTATAGGCCATATGATCAAGGATGGACTCATAGAGGGCCAAAGAAAGTGACTGTTATAAGTCTGGGATTTTTATATCCAAAACAAATCTCTGAATTGAAACTGATTTCTCCAAGGTTAACAGTCAACTGCCAAGTCCAATGGCCTGTTTTCAAGCCTTATCCTTCTTGATTTCTTTGTATTAAGGGATACTGTTAACTGCCCAATTTTCTCATACCTTTCATGTTCCTGGGTTTTTGTGACATGGCTCCTTTCTGGTTCTCCGCCTACTTGTCTGGCCACTCCTCAGTCACTTTTGCTGGATCATCGCCCTTGTCCTATTTCTTATGTGTAGATGTACTCCATGGCCTATTATCTGGCTCAGGCCCTCTTATACTCTCTTTCTGCCCTTACCCTTGGTGATCTCATCAACTTAGATGGGTTCAGTTCACTGAACAGATAACTGAAACTAAGTAATACATAAGATAGCTAAAATTTACTAGGTCTCCACATTTACAAAGCTACTAGTTGCCAAAATAGTCTTCGGGCAACTGCTAGCATACATTAGAAGACACAAAAAAAAAAAATCACAATCACAGAGTTGGAAGGAGTCTCATGAGCCATCTCCTCTAACCCATACATAAAAGGAATCCCCACAATAACATATCTGACAAGATATTGACATTTTTATATTAGAAAAAAATAAATTTGTTCACATAAAACTATTATTGTTTCTTTGCGACCTGTAATCTCTATTTCATCCTGAAAATCTCTGAAGCTGTATAATTCTATTATGATCTAACATCACAAATTGTATCTTTGACTTGTCTTCTCTTTGGCTTGATAAACACTCTGTTCTTGGTTTGTAACTGCAAATTCTGCAGTATACCAAGTAATTTCTATAACTTTCTACAGAGTTTACTAGAAGCATTTCTTTTTTTTCTTTTTACCACTTTTGTATTTTATTGTGGAATTGAGTTTGTTTCTTTTACATCAAATGGAAGAGGGGATATTGCACATGAATGTCATAAAAGCACTATATATTCCTTTCACCGGAAACTAATTTTCTACATTAGGTATGACTGGGTAGAATAGTGTGATGCAGGTTATAAGACATAATACCATTCACAGCTGCAGACTGACACAAACACCATTCAGAACAAGAGAGAGGACTGTGTGAGGTGCTTCTCAGCCCAGCTCAAGACTCTCTTCCTGAGGTCGGCAATAGAGGCAGCAAAAAGGGTAGGAGGGATGTCCTGCCACAGCCGCCCTCAGTGGTGCTGCAGCCATTCAGGCAGCTCAGTACTAGGAGCATTTCTACGAGTACTTGGGACTATAGTATCACAATTCTGTCAAACTGAAACACTTGGTTAATGGAGAAGGATCTCTTTATTGGGCAACTGTCCTCAAAAATAGCTGTTTAATATAACTAATAAAAATACTGTTTCTAAAAGATCTGGGCATTTAACACGATACCAACTCGGTTTATTTCCTCCAATATTGTTACTGTAAGTTCTTGTATATGACATAGAACCTCAAAGGAGGAAATAAGTAACTGACTACATGGAGAAATTCCCATGCAAATAACCAGAGATATTTCCGGAAAACAAAAATTGTGACAGAAAGAAGAAACAAAGTACTAGTTACACAAATATTAACAGTAATTCTTTCTATTTATGAACCCATTGGTAAGTTAAAATTTAGTCTAAGTATATTTATGGTCATTATGAAACATAGATTTATATTATGGAGTGTTATGTTAAACAATCAAGCAACACTTGCTACCTAAAACATATTGCTAGGTTTCCTTGATGAGAATATCTAGGGAAACCCACCTTAAATAAGGTACTTTAGCATGATATTTCAAAAGAATTCTTAAGATGTAAAGTAAAACTGACTATTATTTGAGATAAACAACTTGGAGATATGAAAAAAGGGTACCCTCTGAAAACTGGTCACATTATGAAGATAACTGTTTTCTTATCCAATACTTGTCAACATCATCATCATTATCATCATTACTATTCAGGTACTATCTGAAGTCTCAGAAATGCCATAAAGAATAAATCAGGAGAGCGACTATGTTGCCTTACCTCGCCAAGATAGATGACAATTTGGAAAAAGGTATCCATCAGTAGAATTCTGTCAGCTAAAATGCTGCTGCTGTCCAAAAGTACTGGCTGAGAAAGAGTGGGAAAAAATGAAAATGGTGACATTACTAGAAAACTTAAGTACTGCTTACTACATAATCACAGCTTTAATCTAGGCTCTGTGGATGATTATAAAACAGGATAACCACGTTGATTTAAACGATAGATCACTGTACTTTTTATCAATTTGTGTGTTATGTTTTCTTCTTTCTGCTTGACAAGTTTTAAATTTCAACAGCATGGAATAAAATGCTAACTACATTGAAAAATAATCCCTGACAATTATAGAGGAAGGACAATAATAAACTGAGAAACTACTCCCAAGAACTCTCTCTTCTCTGCTGAAAACTCCTTTTCTATTCCAGCTCCAGTCAGTGTGTCGATAAACATTAATTACCTGCCTGCTCTGTGACAGGTCTTGCAGTTAGGTACAAAGAAAGGTAAAAGGCAGTCCCTGCTCTCAAGGAGCACACAGTCTGATTCAAGGGAGATGACATGCAGATAAGCTAGGTACGGGATCAATAAGAGATAATCAACTGAGGGAAGGCATGAGCATTAAGAGAGATAATCCTTCCGGTAGAAGGTAGGATTTTAGCTGAGATTAGAAGTCAAGGCAGAGATGAGAAGAGACAGCATTCCAGGCATGAAGGACAGGCAGTGCTATGCCTGGAATCAGAATACGGAGTATTTTGTTTGAGAACAGCAAAGAGGCCAGTGTTATTGAATCAGAGAGCATATGAGAAGCGCAATATGTAAGAAGACTGAAAAATGGGGGTGGGGGTGCACTTGCAGGGTGACAGATTTTGAAGGGCTCTGAATGACAAACAGAGGATTTCATATTTTATCCTAGTGATGACAGGGAGTCGTTGGAGTTACTGAATAGGTGGGTGACGTGGTGAGACCTTCAGGATAGGAAGATCCCTTTGACAGGTGAGTGGAGGAGGGAATGAAGTAGAGAGAGATTTGTGCCTGGGAGAAGAACCAGCAGGCTACTGTATTTTGATTTTTTTGTGAGAGCTAACAGGGGTTAAGTGACTTGCCCAAAGTCACAGCAGGCTACTGCAATAAGCTCAGTGTGAGATGATGAAGGCCTGCATCAGAGTGGTGGCAGTATCACAGAAGAGAAGAGAGTATGCAAGAGATATTATGAAAGTAAAATTGGTGGGCTTTGGAAACATTACTATCCGTTACTAAGAACTACATTTCCCTTCATCTATATAGTTTGTTCACAGTATAAAGAAACCAATAGTGAGCCTTGATGAAAAAAATTTTAAAAATCTACTGTAGAAAATATTTTTAAGCTACTGTGAAGATGATTTAAAATGTCTCACCATATAATTAAGTTCACTGAAAAATGATCATATAAGAGAACTAAAAATAAATTTCATCAAGTCTTACCTCAGGTGGACCATGGAAAGAATAAGAATAAAGAATAGGCTGGATCATGATGAGAGACTGGGTCAAGTCTTGTCTGGCAAAATGATGTCGGTAATAAGATGATTCATCTGGACTGTTATTAAACACCTGAAGAAATGGGGATCTTCGAAGATGGAACATGAACTGCATATTCAAAGAAAAACAGCAAATTAATATAGAAATATCTCATTTATGCAAAGGCCACATTTCCCTCAAATATCCAGAACAGAGATAAGTTGGAGACAAGCAAAATAAGCTGCTCGGATGCAGAATTAGTGGTCACTGGGCCTATGTGGCTTATGAAAAAAGGCTCTCAGGTTATTGCTAAGACACTATGTAATAGGATATGTTATACAATTTCTCAGACCATAGCAGATTGGAACCTAGTTCTGCTACAGATGATGGAGAAATAACAGTAGAGAGGAAAGAGAAAGAAAAACTAGTGTATTTATACAAGTTAACAAATGTTGTTTAGAATGATGACTGAGTCATAAAGAAAAGGCTATATTATAGTCAGCATATTCTGTTTAAAAAACAGAAAAGTGCTTTTACCAAAAATTTTCATCAAGCAAATCTTTTTTATTATAATTCTTTGGGAAAAGGTCAGCTTCAGTGACCTAAACACTGAGCTTCTGTAGAATTAACTCCCCATAGTATTGGATAAACCCCTGAAGTGGAATCCATTATCCATGAGATATTCATTCCTTACCTGAGGATACAAAGAAAATGAGTCTGACAATCTAAAAGAATTGGGGTCGTCTTTGTTATACTGTCCAAATTTCTGACACTGGTGGAGGAACATAAAAGAAACGCAAGTTAGTCTGACTGAAATAACAGTGATTATACTGATGACAAGGGCCGCCCCTCCTCTTACAGTGTTACCTTCTTTTCAATGTCACATGCCATATTCCTATTTTCCCCACTTCTTCATTTCCATTTCTTTGTGACTGCCTTGTAATCTAGCTCCTGTCTCACCACTTTAATAAAGCTGTTTTCTCTAAAGACAAACCTGATGAGTTACTTAATTCTCAAAGTTCTTGATCTCCTACAATGTGTTCTTCTGAACCATCTCTACTTGAAAAACTCCTCCACTGATCTCTTATGAGCTGAATCCTTCTGCCTATACTTCACAACTGGGTATTTTCCAAAATTGTATCTTCTTTCTCCTACTCTTCTTGCTTTGTGCTCTTCTGGCTCAGGAAGCTCTTTCTTATAGCTTATTTGTCTGAAACACATTTTTACTGAGCTCAATGGATAGAGCACTGGGCCTAGAGTCTGAAAGATCTGAGTTCAAATCCAGCCTCAGACACTTAGTAGCTGTGGGACCCTGGGCAAGTCACTTAACCTCTTTTAGCCTCAGTTTCCTCATCTAAAAAATGAGCACAACCACAGCACCTACTTTGCTCGGTTGTTGGGAAGATCAAACAAGAGATCTGCAAAGTGCTTAGCACAAGGCAGGCTCATTATAAATGTTTATTCCCTTCCCCTTGCCTCTTTACTCCCCTTTCCTACCTCAAATTCAACAAGTCACAAACTAAGCCAACTACCTTTCCCCTAAAATTGGCACCCCTTTTCCTATCTCTCTCAATGATACCACTGTTTTCTCAATCGCCCAGGCTTCACCTCAAACTTTTAAATAATTATTTACTCTTCTTTTTTTAATGCCATTTAATCAGCCACTAAACCCTGTCTTTTTCCTTTAAAAATCTCCCTGCTTTATTATCCTAGTCCTAACCCTATCAAGTTATGCCTAAATTCCTACAAAACCCCCTTACCTGGTCTCTGACAAGCTTCTCTTCTTTCTAATATATTTTACTAGTATCTGACTACTCTTTCCCATGTTTGTACCCTTGGCATTATCTTTAACTCTTTCCATACTCCCCACCTCTCCTATCCAGCTAAGTGATTAATCTTGATTTCCTTCTCTGTAATATTTCTCAAATTCACTTCTCTCCCCATTTCCACTGTTACTCTAGTATAGGACTTTAGTACTGCTGCTCTGGACTACCGCAATACCCTCTAACAGGTCTCATGTTGGCAGCCTCTGTCCCCTTCAACTACTCCACAAATGTAGGCTATTAATATTATTCAATCCATCTTTCCTAGCATCTCCAGATTTATCTTTTTATGCATAAACCTGGTCACATCACATCACGTCACTCTTCTGTTTGAAACCCTTCAATGGCTCCCTACTGCCCTATCAAATAAGTTTAAATTCTTTAGACTGGTATTCAATGCTCTTCAAATCCAATGCCATACCCTTTCTAGCCTTAACTGTTAATATTCATGGTCCCTATACATACACACTATACTTTAGTCAAACAGGTGTATTCTCTGTCCTCATACACACTCCCTACTTTCCTGCTCTTTTCCCTTTGCCCACAATGTTTCCGATGCCAGGAATACTCTCTACCCATCTCCTCACGTATTACATTCTTCCCATATCCTTCAAAGCACAAGGTAACCCGGATCCATAAAAAAAAAAAAATATATATATATATATATATATATTTAAAGAACTGTATTTCAATACTATTGGCTTTCTTTATAATACTGCGTATTTTATGCACTTAAAAATAGTTTTCTGAGAAGTTCCCCATAGTTTTTGCCAGACTACCAAAGAGGTCTATGACACAGAAAACAGTTAAAACTTTCTGCTGTAGAGCCCAACTCAAGTGCTACTTCCTTCAGAAAGTCTTCCCTGACCACCATCAGGAAGCCCTTGGCCCCACCTTGGAATTCATCTAACTCATCTGCAACTCTCTTGTGTATTTAAAATGTACTTAACAGTTATCTGTGCATGTTTTATATCCTCCACTAGACTAGAAGCTCAATCAAGGTAGTGACTATCTATCATCTCAACTTTGTATCTTCTCCTAGGATCTAAGAAGAGCAGTCTGTTCATAGCAGGCACCTAATATACATTCACTGAATGGAAGTGGTTGAACATAAATTCCATTTTCATCACTTTTACTCTTCTTTTCAAGATCCTATAATGGTTTCCTTTTGTTTTTTTACATCAAGGCCTTTCCTGTCACAGGAGCTGGCAGCACACAACATACACTAGACATTCATTCAGTACTCACTGAAAAATAGTAACTTAGGAATCTCTACCACTTTACAGTTTGTAAGACATTTTCTCAAATATTTTTATGTCTGTTTTGCAGATCAGGAACTTGAGAATCAGAGAGGTTAAATGACTTGCTGAACATTACAAAACTGGTAAGAGCCAAAGACTTAACTGTCTCTCAATTTCAAGTTCACCAATCTATTCACATTACCACTAGCCTCCAATAATAGGTGAATTCCAATTTTATTTATTTCTAATTCAAAATTAGGAAGGGGTAATATTATAGGACTTTTTACGTTTTAGACATTTTTGGTTAACTACCCAAAACAAAATGAAATTAAATTATTAGCGTGTCTTTTTGGCACAAACATCGGTGAAATCATGACATAATCAAAACATAGCTTTCCACACCTACCAGTCTGATTAGCTGCCTGTCTAGCCATCGGAGAACATCAGGTCCTTCTTCTGATTCTGCCCTGAACACTCCAAGCCGGGCCATCAATACTGCAGCAGCTTCTTGGTCAAAGGCAGCTTCTATATGCTGGAGCTGATTCTGTGCATCTGCCCAACTGATAATTCCAGAATTAATGCAATGCTATAGCTTAGATTCAATATATACGGGGGGGGGGAGAGGGGAACAACTTAAAAAAAATTTATCTTGTTACATTTTTTTTTCTCCCAAAAAGCTCAGTCTTTTAGGAACTTTGCCATGTTATATTTTTGAATCTTCAATATCTGTCAGTGCTTTGCACACAGGAGGCACTTAGTAAATATTTGCTAAATTTGAATTTTTTACCAGATTTATACATTATCAATTAGCCAGACATCATCTCTGAAGATAATAACCATTACTTCTATTTTTCTAAAGGAAATATTACAGAAGTAACTTGTCCAATATTCCAAAGAATTAAGCTGTGGAAGCAAGACTAAAGTTCTAATATAATGTTCTATCTCCTGATATTACTGATATTACAAAGAAGTTAAAACCATTTAATAGTCCATCAAATTGTTTAAGCTGGTTGATTAAAAACACAGTAAAATGGACTAGTGATTTTTACTTCTTAGCTTGACATAAATGGTTACTAGGCAAGTGAATACAGTAGCTGATATGACTGTAATAGCTAATATGACCTCTTTTATCAAACATGGAGATATGGCTCAAACCAGTCAGCAGAATTTTAACAGTTCATTAATAACAGAATCTTTCTTCACAGGGAGAATTGTTCATTAACATGAGAGAACAACAAATGTGAAATCCTCACTTTCTGGCAACTGTGGTCACTCGGATTCGTCTCTGGGTGCTGGAATGCTGATACTGGGTAACAAACTGAATTGCTCCTCTGCCTCCTTGAGGTATTGGTGCATTGTGCTATGGGAAAAATGGTGTTAAGCAGCTTTCTCATTTTATGTCACCTCTGCAAACACAAATAATCCACAAGCTGCCCCATTCTTATCACAACCAACATACCATGAAGCTTCAGCAAGCAGCTTGCAAATATTATGGTAGAAGGTCATAAAAGCAATGCTATCTCAAAGACAATCTAAGTACTTTGCAAATGTGGGGACTTAAGTAATCTGTTTATCATGAAGTAGTCCTAGGAAGCATAAGTGAAATTGTGCCAAACTAGGGTCAAGTAAATAATCCTACATTGATGATGATGCACAAAGACAATATTTTAGAGTATTTACTTCCTACTGGGGAAAGATTATGAAAAATGTTAATTTAATGGATATGACAGCACCCAAAATATGGCTATGATCATTACTTTGTCTGCTCAAAACCCACAATACATCTACATTTTTTTCTGTCCATCTCTGTGATCTAGGCCTATGATTTTACTGGAATGTCAAACAACCAGTGTGGAAATTCCTTCCACCAAAGCACACTGGCAACTTGTCTAGGATTTATGGCTTTGGAGAGTTTCCTGGGACAAGGAGAGATTAAGCAATCCACCCATGGTCACACAGAGCCAATATGTGTTAGAGAGGACCTAATCCCACTGTTCTGATTCCAAGGCCGACCCTCCATCCAGTATGCAACACTGTCTCTCAGATCTCCATTGCTTGCAGAATAAAAGTCCCAAACCCCAAAGTGAAAAATTTAGATCCTTTATAATCAGGCCTCAAACTACCCTCCCAGGCTTATTTCCCACTACTTAACTCCAAGCGTCCTAGGCTCCAGTCAAAACGAACTACTATACATTTCCCTTTGTTCATGATGTTCTCTTCCCTTGGGAAGGCCTCCTTTCACCTCTCAAATCTTATCCATCTTCTAAGGACCAACTTAAATGCCATCTGCTCCATTAAGCCTTTCCTGATTTCCCTACGCAATCCTGCTGCTTGAAATCCTCTCACCCTCTCCTCTGAGCTAACAAAACGTTCTCTCTGTATCACTTTCACAGCACTTATGTACTATCTTGTATCAGAGCTGTCTGCTCAAGCTCCTTATCTTCCCTAGGCTCTCAAAGAAGAGGATCGAATTTCTGTATTGCTCATAGGACCTGGTACAACTCCCTGCATACAAAGGAAAGAACCAGACTGACCTGATTAACTACTTCAAAGTAGATGCCAAGAGTTGATGTGGGATCCAGACTACAGATTTTCCATTGACTAGTACCACTAATGCCATATTCCTAAAAAAGGAGGAAAAAAAAATCAAAGGCAGTTAATTGCTAATGAAAAAAGTTTGCTATGAGTATTACTTTCAGAACCTTCTTTCCAGATTAAAATTTCAATACAACAGATTGTAAGCTTTTAAATTAGATATGAGATTATGAGCTTTGGTTTGTACTATCTTAAAATTAATATATCTCAAATGAAACTTGAGCCAACTCTCATCACGTAATGTGAAAAGATACAAGTGACAAACAGATTGAAGAGAACTTAAAGGAATCAACTCTGGTAGTAAGTGCAATGAATAAGGACTATCTTATGAGTTCCCATTATGAGATCTTCTTAATTCTTTTCTGGATTTATTTTCTTGATATATACACATATACTTAAGAAAAAGCTAGAATACTGACAATATGAAAATGAACTGTAAATGAAATTTTTCCATAGAAAGATTAGTATGTAATTTTTCAACAGCATATGATTTCTTTGGACTTTTTTTAGTAACAGATGCGAAAATGCCTATTTACAGTCCAGTGCTTTCACAGTAGTAGGTTCAGAGAACATAGGTTTGAAATTTGAACTCTTTAGAAACGGTAAAATATTAATTTGTTCAAAGGGTAAATTACATTTAATATATTAACAGCAAAGTATTTCTAGTATTTAAGAAGGCAATCCAATCCAAACCAACATTTAGTGCTGTTCTTACTAACCCATCTCATCAAAATGTTGAATATCAGAAACAGGAAAATAAGCTGAAGCAAGCAAGCAGACATAAACTATGTATGGCCACCAACCACCAAAATCTCAACTGCTTACACTGCCTACTGTGATGTCTGAAATTGACCATAATTTTCTAGTTTTCTCAGGTTTCTTCACCTAGCAACTCTTTGCCAGACATGTGGGAGAAAGGAAAGTTTCCAGAGGAGGTTAAACAGTAGATGAAGGGAGGAAATAATATATGATTTCATCGATAAATGGCAAAATGGAGATTACAGAAGCCTTGCCCTTATCTCATCTTACTTGCCCAGTCTTCCTACCTCCTTTGGTGTTAAGCATCTGATATCTACTCTCTGGGAGAAGTTAAGAAGCAGGGCCAACCCTGTTAGCAAAACTGCAAAGTTGGTAAAGTTTGATCTTGGGGATCTCCTTCTTATAATTGTACTCCTACTTTTTATCACTACAGAGGCTCATGGGCGTCCTGCTCCCCTTTGACTATATAATGTTCTATGATACAATTTTGCCCTCCACAACAAGTATACCATATCCTACCCACTTCATAGGGTCATCATGAGGAAAGCCCTTTGTAAATCCTTAAAGCTTTAGGTCTCTTCTTTGGACTCTAGACATACCTTGGGTTTTCCCTCTTGGAAAATAAGGAAGAACTGAAGGAGCTGGGCTCTCAGTACTTGACTCCTCCCACTAAATTAATCACTAAATCTATTTTTTCTTTGCTCAATCTTGATAGTTTGTGGTTCCCAAAACACAGCTAGTCTACTTCAGCAGCTCACAACTTTAGACACAACAGTACTCATGTATTACTTAAATCAGTCCTTCAAGGAAACAAAACAATAAGCCATCTACACTAAAAAGAAAATAAGCATTTCAAAACTTAGTTCTCTTCCTCCCAAGTGTCTTTAACTTTGTAATGAATAGGAGAAAAAATGCTCTCTAGGGGCACTGCCCAAATGCAAGTTCATTACCCAGCAGAATAACAAAAGTTCTATTACAGGGAAATCCTTTTCACCTAAAGAAATATAAACCAATCCTTTAATGCACTGCCTCACAGCTAATAATTTTCCAACTTCTTTGTAATGAGGAAAAAATTTTTACTCACATTTTCTGACACACATGGCCCTTTCACATTTAGAGATATACATGGACCAATCGCTCCTGAAATCTTCAATTCTCTAGAAGTCTAAAACACAATAATAGAAGAGTATGAAATGTAAAACTGAGAACCACACTCATCTCACAAACCCAACAGTTTGCTAGAAAATATTCCACAGCACATTCTCTATGGAGAAAAAAATGGTATACATTTAAATAATATATAACTGTTTTCTTGAGGGTCTCTGCAGGATCACTGTTAATTGATTAAAATACTAATAATTCCCTCCTTTATGAAATGTATATAAATTACGTTCAAAAAACTTACATATCTAAAGGAAGACTGCTATCAACATCCATTAAATTTAAACCATCTTAAGGCAGCAAGGTGGAACAGTAGACAGAGTGCTGGGCCCAAGTCAGAAAGATCTGAACTGATTCTGCCTCAAATACTTACTGGCTATATGACCCTAGGGAAGTAGCTTAACCCCTGTCTGCCTCAGTTACTTCACCTGTAAAGTGAGGATAATAATAGTACCTACCTCCAAAAGTGGTTGTGAGAATCAAATGAGACATCTGTAAAGTGCTTTGCAAACCATATAACATTATGTAAATGTGAGCTGTTGTTATATATGATGTTTTATCACCACTACTGGAATAATTAATAACTACTTTTTCAACTCATATTTCAGAAAAATTCATACAGCAAAAATTTTAAGAATATAGTTATCAAATTTAACATTAGGATTTAGCCTATTTAGAATAGGCAGCAGAAACAGTACTAGACTATGAAAAATTTGCCTGAGATATTTGTTAGCTGGCAGACTACAGATAATTTAATTTACCTCCCACACAGCCTCAGTTTTCTCATCTAAAAAATGGACATGATAACTACTACCCGCTCCTTAGGGTTGTCATGAGGAATGTTCTTCATGAACTTTAAAGTATTATATAAATACAAAATATTTAATTACATATAATTCTAAGCTGTTACCTGCAATACCCAATTCTGTTTTGCAACATCCCCTTTTTTAAGTTTTTCTTGATGAATCAGGGTCATCCTCATGACCGTCAATGAGCTGTAATATGTAGTGCTCTGATGGCCAACTAAGTAGGCTTGTTTACCAATACAATATTGTACTTCCCTACACTGCTTCAGTTGATCTTTGAATACTTGGACACTGGACACCAAGTGTGTTCTCATCTACTACTACAGATGAATATACCTTCTCCTTACTGCCTCTTCTCCTGCTGCCCCATACCTGTGTTTGGAAGGTATAGTAGAGCAGAACTTGAAGTGGCCTGTTCTGTGTCTAAGAAATGAATGGATGAAATAAAAGAAAAAGGTTTCATGAGGGCTACTTTTAAAGCCTTTTATGGTTTTTTTCCATTTACCAGAAGACTGGGAAATATACCCAAACTACCAGAAATATGACAGCTGTGTAAAAAGAACATTACTATATTTACATTCCTTATTTCTTCATTGTAACCATAATACTTTCCTGTGCACTTATGTAACCTAATGGTATAAGAAGTGCTCATTCATAACACTTTAGAAAAATGGGGCGGGAGGAGAAAAGACTTTCATATCTTACCTTGACATCCAAGGTAGCACCAAATGCCATTCGAAAATCTCCATTAAAGTCTTTACTAAAAACCCTTTGGAATGTCTGCTTGAAGAGAGATGTATTGAAGGAATCTCCCATCACCATATGACCACTAGGAATTTTAAAAGGAAGAGCAAAGGTCAAAGGTCAAAAAAAAACCAATTAGCTCACAGATTTCTCAACATTTAAGAAATATAATCCAATCCAAAAAAGGACGACAATATGTGTACAACTAACATTATTCAAGATGATATACACTAAATTTAACTTAAAATGTATTAACAAATGAAATCTTCCTATAAAGTCATACTCTGATGTCTACGCTATGGAAGTGACCTTAAGTTCCTGGAGAGTGTGCTAACAAAGCATACATGCTGGCAGGTCCTGCCAAGGTGGAAAAGCTTTCAGGTACAGACCTAGGTTAGGTCAAGTGTCAAGTGAAGACCGGAGGAAGAGGCAAGATAAAGGCAGGGATTCTTCTGAGCTCTCCCCCAAATACCTTTAAATAATGACTCTAAACGAATCCCAGAGTGGCAGAACCCATATAAAGACAGCCTAAGACAACTCAGAAGTTCAGCAGGAAAAGTCTGTTGCACCAAGGTGAGAGAGGAGTGCAGTTCAACACAGGCCATAGCAGTTCAGAATGGGCCCCAGCACAGTAGGAGCAGGTCTCAGGGTAACTGAATCAGTAGCGGTAGTGGTGGTTTCTAGACCTCTCGGTCCACAGATGGTAAGGAAACCAGACAATGGATAAGGAGATATACAAGGCCCTTTGCTGGCACCAGGGGCAGGTCTCTGTTGCACTGCCTATACTTGGATTGGGGTCGCAGTCCTGGGTCTTAGTCCCAGTATGAGGAGAGAACACTAACACAGCAGAGTTTTCAGTCTCAGGGGAGCAGGGACTCTGGTCACAGTTCCAGGCCCAGAAAAGAGTACTTGTGGTCACTCACAAAGAGGTGCACGGTACAAGAGAGTAGTAAACACACTTTTCCCTAAATCATACCACCCTGGAAAAGCCAAAAACTTACAGGTCCCCAAAATTACCTCTGAAAACAGCCATACAAAAAACCTGAAGCTTGGGACAGTACTTCCTCCACTTGGGAAGCAGAGCACCACTTTAGGATAGAGTCAAAAGTCAAGAAATAGGCTGTAAAATGAGCAAATGACAGAAAAAGATCCTGAGTATAGAAAGTTACTATGGTAAGAAAGAAGATCAAAACCTGTACTCGGAAGAAGACAACAAAGTTAAAATTCCTATTTCCAAAGCCTCAAAGAAAAATATGAATTGGTCTCAGGCCATGGAAGAGCTCAAAAAGGATTTTAAAATTCAGGTAAGAAAAGTAGAGGAAAAACTGGAAAGAGAAATGAGAGTGATCAAGAAAATCATGAAAAAAAGGGTCAACAGCTTGGTAAAGCAGGGATAAAAAAAATAGAGAAAATAGCACCTTAAAAACCAGAATAAGCCAAATGGCAAAAGAGGCACAAAAATCCAATGAAGAGAAGAATGCCTTGAAAAGCATTATTGGCCAAATGGAAAAAGATAAACAACAATTCAATGAAAAGAAGAACTCCTTAAAAAGTAGAATTGGCCAAATGGAAAAAAAGGTAGAAAAACTCACTGAAGAAAATAATTCCTTAAAAGCTAGAATCGGCAAGTAGAAGCTAATGATTTTATGAGTCATTAAGAAACAATCAAACAAAATCAAAAGAATGAAGAAATAGAAGAAAATGTGAAATAGCTCATTGGAAAAACAACTGACCTGGAAAATAGATCCAGAAGAGAGAATTTAAGAATTATTGGACTACCTGAAAGTCTTGATCAAAAAAAGAGCCTAGACGTCATCTTTCAAGAGATTATCAAGGAAAACTGCCTTAATATTCTAAAACTAAAGGGTAAAACAGAAATTGAAAGAATACACCAATCAACTACTAAAAGAGATCCCAAAATGAAAACTCCCAGGAATATTATAGCCAAATTCCAGTCCTCCCAGATCAAGGAGAAAATACTGAAAGCAGTTAAAAAGAAACAATTCAAATATCGTGGAGCACAATCAGGATAACACACGATTTAGCAGCTTCTACATTAAAGGATCGGAAGGCTTAGAATGATGTTCCAGACGGCAAAAAAGCTAGAATTACAACCAAGAATCACCTACCCAGCAAAATTGAGTATAATCCCTCAGCGGGGAAAAATAGGCATTCAAAGAAAATAGAAGACTTTCAAACATTCCTGATGAAAAGACCAGAGCTGAATGGAGAAATCAGACTTTCAAATACAAAATATGAAAGATGCATAAAAAGGTAAATGAGAAAGAGAAATCAAGAGGGATTCAATAAGGTTAAACTGTTTATATCCCTACGTGGGAAAATGGTATTTATTAAACTCCTAAAAACTTCTCCATTATCAGGGCCTCTAGAAGGAGTACACATAGACAGAAAGCAAGAGGTGTGAGCTGAATGTGATGGTATGATTATCTAAAAAAAAAAATTAAGAGATGAGAAAGAATACACTGAGAGAAGGAGAAAGGGAGAGGTAGAACAGGTTAAATTATCTGACATGAAAGAGGCCTGAAAGAGATTTTACAATGGAGGAGGGAAAGGGAGAAGCAGGGAGGAGAGCACATGAACCTTACTCTCATCAGAACTGGCTCAGAGAGAAAATAATATACATACTCAGTTGTGTGTAGAACATTGGAAAACTATCTTACCATACAGGAAAGGAGGAAGGGAAGGAATAAGAGAAGGGGGAAAAGTGGGGGGAGCTGATAGAAGGGAGGGCAGTTTGGGGGAGGTAAAAATCAGAAGCAAAACACTTTTAAGAATGGACAGGGTAAAAGGAGAGAGTACGATAAACAGGGAAAATAGGAAGGAGGGAAATACATAGCGGGTAATCACTACTGTAAAAAACATTTTTTACAGTGATTTCCTCTGATAAAGACTTCTTTCTCAAACATATAGAAAATGGAGTCAAATTTACAGAAACAAAAGCCATTCTCAACTGATAAACGGTCAAAGGATATGAACAGTTTTCAGACAAAGCAATCAGAGCTATCTATAGTTACATGAAAAAAATGCTCTAAATCACTATTGATGAGAGAAATGCAAATTAAAACAACGCTGAGCTACTACTACCTCATATCTGTCAGACTGACTAATATGACAGAAAAGCAAAATGACAAATGTTGGAGATGTGGGAAAATTAAAACACTAATGTACTACTGATAAAGCTGTATACTGATTCAACTATTCTGGAAAGCAATTTGGAACAACATCCAAAGGGCCATAAAACCACTCAAACCCAGAGCAGCTAGGTGGCACAGTGAATAGAGCATGAGCCCTGGAGTCAGGAGAACCTGAAGTCAAATCCAGCCTCAGACTCTTGACACACTAGCTGTGCGAACTTGGGCAAGTCACTTAACCCCAATCACCCTGCCTTCCCCCTCCAAAAAAAATATTAAAAAACAAAACAAAAAAAACCAAGCAAACCCTTTGACCAAGTAATACCACTATGTCTATATCCCAAAGAGATAAAAAATAGAAAGGAAAAGGACCTGTGTGTACAAAAATATTTATAGCAGCTCTGTTAGTGGTGGCAAAGAATTAGAAATTGAGGGGATGTTCCTCAATTGGGGAATAAATAGCTGAACAAGTTTCTGTATATAATTGTGAAGCAATACTATTGTGTTTTAAGAAATGATGAGCAGGACGCTCTCAGAAAAACCTGGAAAGCCTTTAATCAACTGATGCAAAGTGAAATGAGCAGAATCAGGAGAACACTATACACAGTAACAGCAATACTGTATGATGATCTGCTATGAATAACTTAGCTATTCTCAGCAATACAATGATCCAAGACAATTCTGTAGGGCTCAGGACGAAAGGTCTTTACTTTTAAAATTTTTTCTTGAATTTTATTTTGTCTATCTTCTTTCACAGAATGAATTACATGGAAATGTGTTTTACATGACTATACATGTATGACCTATGTCAAACTGCTTGCCTTCTCAATGGGGGGAGGGGAAGGAGGGAGAGAATTTGGAACTCAAAATTTGAAAAAAAAAAAGACACTAAAATTGTTTTTATGTCATATTGGGGGAAAAATAAAATATTAAACAAGATTTTTTAAAAAGATCAACCTAAGTCTAGTGGGCCTCATCACAAGGTTAAGTTAAGGTGATGAGCCAAAGGGTGATGAATGCTTTGGTCATGTCATCAGTTGCAATGTGCATCAGTAAAATAAGTACCAATACAATGAAATCAGATTTACTGAAGTATTAAAGTTATAAATGTCTATTAAATTGAATGATGCCAAATTCAAGCCATAACACCACTCTCCCTAGTTAGCAAGGTAAAACAGTTAAGCAACATCAAGCAACAAAGTAATAACTTCTTACGATACGTGTAAAATTACACAGGGATAGTTCCTTACCTCTCCACTGAGAGGTGAAAAGTATGTTTCCACTCATTCTCTAAAATCTCTGATCTAGAAGTTAATAAAGTAATTAATTGACTGGCCACCTTCGGAATTTCTACCAAAGAGTCAATATAAAATTAAACTGCCCAAGACATATTTTAGAAGTTTAAATCCAGGATTAATATGAATTTAATTTTCTTCTGCCATGAATCAAGATATACCTATAACCTCTCTATGCACATATATAATACATGCATGTATATATGTGTATATATGTATTTGTACACATACAAGTAACTTAAAACATTTTTTATTGTCAATATTCCTTTTTTATGTCATGTAATTTGGCAAATCAGAGTGATCTGCTGAACGACAGTATGGTTGGTTCAATAATCTAAGCAAATGCCTAGTGAACAGAATAACTTTCAAAGAAAAAAATTACAAAAGGAAAATATTCCCTAAGGCACTATTTTCAAACTTAAAATAAAATAATACTGTAGAAATAATAATGACTAATGTTTGCATAGCACTATGTGCCAGACACTATGCTAAGTGCATTACATTTATTATCTCATTTGATTCTCACAAAAATGTTACCCCAATTTTACAAATGAAGAAACCGAAACCTACAAAGGTTAAGTGACTTGCCCAGGGTCAAAAAATACTAGATGCCATGGAACATGGTATCTCTTAATCTAATGGTTCTATCTTCTATTTCTCTTCCCTTAAAACAAAACTTTTCTTCTCCCATAGTATGTTCACTGTCAACATACCCAGTAAGATTTGCACAACACTTCATCTCCAGAAGACCAGTTTGATCAAGGGCACAGGCATAAATATCGATGCAGTGACCATTTGTAGCAGTACGATTAGCAAGCATCTCATAGTGCTGCAACAAGAGAAAAGCTGCTTTAAATCGTATTACCAACACAATAATCCTGAGGGGAATAGTATTCGAATTTGTAGATAACTATGAAAAAGATATTCATTTTATACTTAAAACATATCACTCAACTATAATAAACATTAATTCATCTGGAAAACAACTTACAAATCCTATATTTAATGACATTTACATTAACTAGAGTTCAGTAATTCAGAAAGTTAATTAAGTCTGGCCAAAATCAATAAAGCCATCAATCAAAGCATTGTCAGCCAAATTACAAATATTTATGGGTATTATCCAAGACAGTGAGAACTGAAGGATATCCTTGGTATGCTTGCAGATGAAGTGCAAGATATTACTGAAAGTCAAGGATGCTACCATACTTCTCAGAATTGCATCTTCTAATTACCAAAGGACAACACACATTGATCTTTCCGGAGTGACAACACAGACCAAGTTCAGTAGTTTCTATGATTCCTAGGTACAGTATGGATTTGTTAATAGGCAAACTACTACTGTTTTCTTTATTTGCAAGTACCTACTTTGGTTGCCTTTTTCATAAAACGTGCATTGTCTTTTTCTATGTCATGCCAGGAACGAATGGGAACTTTCAATTCATCTCCAACTACCATGCCTGGTCCTTGAGTAGGTGGGCCTCCAGTAAACAACATAATTCTGGCTCCCGTATTTGGAAAAGTGCCCTGAGGATATTAATTACATTATTGTAGAAACACACAAATTAGGAAAATGTGGTTTACCAGTTTTTCTAAGGAAAGAAAATATGAATGAATTTTCCTCCACATTTATAAACATTAAGAATATTTTCCATTCAGCAAGACATCTTCCTCTAATTCAAGCCTTTTACCAACTTACTTTCAGCATTTCCTATGATCCACTTCTCTTATCTCCCCTCTGTTTCTCACCTAAGTAATGGTACATTCAAATGTGTGACATAATAATGAATTATACTTCCAAATAAACAAAAATAAACAGTTAATAAACTGAAGATACTATCAATAACCAACCAAAACCACCAGTATTTTTTGAATCACTGTTTCATTTAAGAAGTCACAGAAAAATCTAAATTACCTCCAATAAGCCAACAGCAATGGACAAAGCAACACCGGTGGATCGCAAGGGTCTTTTTCCTTGAGTTACTGGCCATGGGTCCCTTTGTAATTCCCCAAGAAGATCTGTCAGGTTCATGTCAATCTTATGAACAGGCTGCAGAAACCTAAAAGATTTCAAATGAGACCATCATTATCAGTTATAAAAAGCACTCTGGTCTTTAATCATGAGCAGTCTATCAGATTAACAAACGCCTTTGTTCAATCTTAGCAGTGAACAATTTCTAATAATATGCCTCTCCAAGGAATTCAGTCAGCATGATATATTATATATAATTCCAAAGATACATCATTCACAAATCTTATTCTTGACATTCAAATTTAACATTCTTTTCAAAACTAAAAACTAATCTAACCTGAAGGTTCCATTGCTAGGCATATATGTCAAAGAAGTCAAACAAAAACATGCCAAGAATTTATATTTGTATTAGATATATATATGCTAAAATTATATAGCAACACTTTTGGGGGGTAGCAAAGAATATAGGCAGCATGCATACTGGGGAATGGCTGAACAAATTCTGAAACTTGAATATAATAGAATAATGAATGTGATGATTACAGAGCAGCATGGTTAAATATATAAACTGACACAAAGTAAAGTAAGTAGAATCGGGAAAACAATATCGTAGGTAAGGTGGATTTTAGTGTGTAAAGTGGATTTTGTTATTATTTCTTAGAGTTCAGTTTACCAGGATCCATAGCCATGGCAATCTCTTGTTCCCAGGTATTAGATATGAGTTCTTATGATTATGGTTCAAAACATCTCCACCACGCTTGCGCAGCATTATATAATGACAAATAATATAAACATTTGTGCTTAAATTGTAAATATTTACTGTGACTGTGCAGTAAGATTATAGGGATGAAATGACATAAACTTGTGAGGCTATTGCTGGCAATATGCCTTCTTTGTCTGTTGTCCTATAAAGCAGGTGGGCACTGGTCAAGGAGTGGGGAACCCTTAGAGTTGAATGCACAAGGTACAGTGCTATGTATGACTTGATAGGCCCCTATCAAGTCTTGGGGGGAATCTGTATTTGCTTCAACCAGTCCCTAGTGAGGCTTGAGGGGATTTAGGGGAATGTACAAGCTGTGCCTGTCTTGACAGACCCTAATGAGATGGAGGGGTAGTTGCCTCACCTTCTCGCCAGCCTCTGCGAGAAGGGTGATTAGAGAATGCTGTAGGAGTTGGTGCTCCCATTACCAGCAACCGTTGTGAGAAGACTAGACTAGAATAAAGTAAAATTATTAACCCCTTCAAAGCTGTCTTCCCGTCTGACCAGATCAAAAGTGAACCTGTGCTAGCAGTCATCCTGTGTGCTAGTGTTATCTGTCTTACAAATATACACAATGACAAAACTAACAGAAATGGAAAGAACAACAAAGCAGTTGAAACTTAATGTTGTGAAACTATAATGCCCAAGCTTAGCTCCAAAGAAGAGATATGAAAAGGAACATTCCTTTCTTCTTTGCAGAGGTAGAGGTACTACAAATGTGGAATCTGAAGATAATGTCAGATTTTTGATATGTTAGTTTTTCTCAATTAGGAGGTTTTTGTATTATTTATCATAAGGGATGACTCTCTGGGAGGGGAGAGGGGAACTGATGAGTTGGGACAAATTAAATCCAAACCTTATCTACATTGGAAATACATTAAATTAAAATCTAAAAGTAATGGATTAAAAACCAGTTTAAACTTTTTAAAGGTTAGGGTATAAGAAAAAAAAATGTTCTGTGCTTTTAAAAGAAATAACAAAAATTTGTCCGTGGGAACTTAAATCACAGGCTCAAACACTTATTTTTCAGAAAAGAGAAAAGAAGAAAGTTAGGACAACTGTAAATTCCCTTATACTGTGGGTCAAAGAATAATCTGACCTTACCTGCTTGAAATAAAAGATTGTCCCTGTGGCTGAACAGGTCTTGCTTGCTGAGTAGACATAGCTGGCTTGGTAAGGCCTAGCATATCCTAACAAAAGAAAAGAAAATGTTTAAAATCTTTTTAAAGGATACGTAAGGTAAAGTTTCTAGTGCTTTGTGCATTTACAACTAAGAAACAAACCTGTATTTGCTTTGCAGTCAGATCCTTGGTTCCTCGAAAGACATAGCTTTTGGAGATTCCTTCACAGCTCAACTCATGAACTTGCACCATTCTACCAAAGGTGATTAGACCCACCAGAGCATCTGGAGGAAGAAGACTCAGGGACATCTGCAGAGACTCTTTTAGAGCTTGAAGGTCTTCTTCTTCCAGACATGTATCAACAACATAGAGAAAAATCAAGGGTGTCTGAGGCCCTCGCTTAAGAAGAAAAAAACAAGACATGAGATACTTCACATAAATAATATCTAACCCCCATAAAAAGAAAAAATTCTTGAAAGCTTTTTCTAACAGCAATTAAAACAATTCCTTAATCTAATATTTTAACTTTATATTATCATTAGTATTAGCCTCAAAAACAAAGAAAAACTGAATAAAGGTCTAGGAGGCAGAAGTGAGAAACATGTTCTCCTTAAGGCGTGCCTGGGCCAGAAGGAATCAACCCAGCACCATATGTATGAAAATTGTTGTAGCAGGAAGTCTAGCATCATCTCTAATATTAGATACTTTGCTGAAAGCAGGGTGGAGGTAGGGAATAGCCAGCAGATGAGGGAAATACAAATATTCAGAAGTTTGGCAAGAAGGACTTAGCAACAGAAAAGGAGGGTAGAAATTGGAATGATTTGTCCCAAACTAGTAATGCTAAAAGTCAACTACAAGCAATAATGATAAATTAACCTTGGTATTTGCTGAATGCAAACTCTCCTCATATCAAGTGATGACATGAGACTGATTTAAACAGAACAGAATTATTAAATCAGTTAAGGCTATAAAATCAAGCTGCCCATTATGACTAGATAAAAGCATTTAGAGTTAGAAGGGACTTATTTTGATAACTGTATTTCAATATAATTGGTTTCCAAACCTCTGTGATCCTACATGCATAAATACATGTTATCCTGTGAAGGGGTCAGTTGGCTTCGCCAGCTTGGAAAAGGGGTCAGTGACATAAAAAGGCTAAGAATCCCTGATCTAGTCCAGTCCCTTTCCTTTATTTATAGCTGAAGAACGTGAAGCTCAAAGAGGCAGAACTGATTTGTCCAAAGTCACACAGGGAGTAAGTTGCAGAGCTGAGACTGATCCCAGGTCCTCTGACTCCAAGTCCACACCACATTGAAGGCTGATTTACATTTACATAAAGTAGAAGGGGGCTAGAAATTTACTCCACATCCACAATTTCTTTCTAGTAAGATGAATCTGCCTGATGTTTAACATGCCTGGAAACTTGGGTATCAGAAAAACCTCTCAGCTTTCTTTTTGCCAGAACATGTATTCGATTACTAGAAAGGTTCATTATCATCACTCGATCTAAAGAGTCTGAGCTTTACTACATACACCTCACATATTTTTTAAGTTTAGTAACAAACTTTATAAAAAAGCTAGATTCAAAGTTAATTTATTTTTGTATTTTAAAAATTCAAAGAAGAATGCCGACCTGCAAAAATGGAGTATCATCATTAATATTTATTCTTGAGGGGAAAGATAGCTACATAAACCACATGTTTATGAGGTTAAACATCAAAACTAGAATTTAGAAAACGCAGATTTCAGTCTATACTTACTCTATGGCCTAAAGCAGGGATCAAGAAATTGTCAACACTATTTCTCCCAAGACTTAAAAATCTACAGTAGTATGGCTATCACTAAAAACCTACTAACTACTGCCTTTCCTTTATGGTTCTGACTGGTAAGAAAAACAAAAGACTCAAAGTATACATACAGAAAGACAATCTATAGAACATTGTTAAATTAATACTAACAAATTACCTGCACTATGTACTCAATTGTGGAAAACTGAGGCATCAATTCTGCAGGTTGATTCATCTCAGATATGCCAGCATATGCGGGAGGGAACTATAAAGAAAATCATTTTAAGGTATTTATAAAGAAAAAAAAAACTTAAGATTATAAAGCTGCTAAATTACCACAATGAACTAAACTTTAAACATTAAGACCTTTTATTTGTACATATACATGAAATTACTTATACTAAAAACACTCAAATCATAAATAACTATAAATACACATTTAAGCTGATTCTCAATCTCTATTTATTTTCATATGTACCGTTACATTTTTCCATTGATAAAAATGTCAGTGCAAATATTGAACTTCTAGTTCCCATATGTCCTATTATTTCATATATTTCCAAAATTATTTCTTCATTATTTTACCTTCTTCACTGTATTAACACATTACATTAATATACTGATTTGTTAACCCATTCTGCAACTGGACCTCCTAGGTTTTCAGGTTATAAAATTCTAGTATATATTCCCAGATTTGCTCTTTAAAATATTACCACACTTCTTAGTGCTATCACCAATAAAGGCATGTACTTATTTTCTATAGTCCTGCCAGCACTGAGCTTAATGACTATTCTTTTCAATTGTGTAGGCACAAGTTGATTTTTTTTTTTTGCTAGGGGGAAGGCAGGGCAATTGGGGTTAAATGACTTGCCCAAGGTCACACAGCTAGTAAACATGTCAAGTGTCTGAGGCCGATTTGAACTCAGGTACCCCTGACTCCAGGGCCGGTGCTCTACTCACTGCGCCACCTAGCTGCCCCTAACACAAGTTGTTTTTAAAACAACCTTTGCTGTTTCTAAAAATTTAGTAGCAGTACATATTTCAAAGTGATCATTTATAATGTATCTTCTTTTCTTTGGAAAGAGAGAGTGCATCAAGTACCTCAGTTCTGGAGTTATCCATTGTGCTGGTCCGATGTGCCCCACATGTGTGCCTTACTACCACTGTACTTTAATTTTGTGCCCACTCTTTCCCCTCCTTGACTGTATCTATAGGAGACTATGCCCCTGGTGTTGAAGGAAATGCTTTGTAACTATTGTCCTTGCTATGCCATTTGAGTAAAGGCCTTTGCTAAAGAACTGAAATTACTGTCTAATTAAAGGTAAGCCCACCAAAGAGGAGCTCAAGAGCTAGCCTCTAGGATAGACCTGCACAACCTGAAACCTGCCAAAGGATTTTGGGCGGCCCTCAAAAAATTTAGAGGATGTTTTGCTCTGCTCTGGGACAATGAACACCCACAGAGTCACTCTAAAATCCTGGAAGTAGTACCAGTCAACCCTCTGGAGAACCAACCAGACAATGGCAATCTAAGTTGGGAGAGTGAGCCTTGAAAGGGGTGTCACATAAGGTTCCTATTATTCCATCAATTAAGCCTCATAATGTCATAAACTAGAAGGATACACATAAAAAGCATCTTTTTTAGTTGTTTCATTTTAAACATAATTCACCTACCTGATTTCTCTGAAAACAAAAATTACAGGCCCAAAGCTTAGCTCGATAATCAACCTGACTATGAAAAGAGAAAATGAAATATTTAAATATATAGTTATTAATTTTAAGGATGTAAGTACTTATATGAAAATTTAAGATGCATCACATTAAATGTATCTATACTGTAATCACTTACTGAAATGGAATTTTAAAATTTTGCACAATCGGATATACCAGTTTATCATTTAAACATGTCTTTGTCACATTTGAGAAAACCACACTTTACTACAGCTAAAGATTTATCAGGTTAATATTCAACCCAAATACAACAGCTAAGAACCCTATCGAGGTACTATGCTTCTCAAAACTGGTAGGGGTTACAAAAATTATTTTAGTAATGAATTTTTAAATGAAAAATGGCCTCCTTGCTATTCATCATATCTAACACTTTATCTCCCAACTCTGCACATTGGCACTACCTGTCCCTCAGGCCTGGAACATTTTCCATCAACTCCAATTCCAAACTTCCTTCAAAATTCAACTGAAATCTCACCTTCTGCAGGTTTTTCCTTCCCTCCCACCATGAGGATGGTTCTCTCCCCCACTGCTAGTCCTTTCCCTCTAAGGCTACATTCCATGGACCCTATGTATATATTTTCATGTCTCTTCCATTAAAATATGAGCTTCTTGAAACCTTTCTTTGTATCTCCAGTGCTAATGAATATTTGCTGACTGACTAAAGTTCTGATAAACTATACTATTCTAAACAGACCACCTTTTAGTCTATACCACAAAAGTACTTCACCCATTTTATACTAATTATTATTTTATCAATATTTTAAAAATTCATACCAAAGTGGATTGAGAACTGCTCTACAAGTTGGCCTGCTACAAAGTACAGGTTCATATTGTACTGGAGGTAGATCTGGACGTTCCTTTAAGGGAGTAAGTAGACATGCCAGAGGGACAACCATTCTTGTGGCCTCAAGGCGGCTAGATGGCCACACATTCCAACTGAAACGAACACCATCTTGCTCCTCATTTTGCTGGATAAACTCCAGATATGTTGCCATGGTCTGAAAAATAACTGACATTAAAATTTTAATATAAATATATTTATCACCAGTAGTAAACTAACCTAAATTAACATTTATCAATCAGATGTAGATATCACAATGGCCTTTCCCCAGAGTGGCCCCCATCTTCTGATTAAGGACTAGAATTCTACCTTTCACCAAGACCTATCCAAGAGCACAAAGAGATATTACCAGTATGAGAAAGACCTGAGCTATTAAATACAGATATATAAATACTCTTTTGCTATTGATCAGACATTGTATAAATCAATGTGAAATCTCCCTAAACAAAAACATTATAGGTAAACAGAAAAGGAGAGATAGCTCCTGTCAGTCTGAACAGATAAACTTGCCAGCTGTTATTTTAACTGTATCCCCCCCACCAAATATGGGGGAGGTTGAAAAAATTACAATATTTGACATATCCAGGAATTCCTTCCCTTTTTTTCATCATATATACACAAGCTACTGTTTAGAAAATACATACCTTAAATAGTTGACAATTATATAGGGCTTTAAGGTTTGCAGTGTTTAATTCCAACACTAGCCCTATGGAATCCACTCCAGCTAACCACTACATCAAGGTGTTTGACACAGAGACCATACAAAAGTAGTTACATGAGGTATACTCTGTAGGGTTAATGTGTATAATTTAAGCTTGATGTTTCTGATGTTCCTTTGAGCTCTGCTACTTGTCCGGCCATGGAAAAGTTCACTTAAGATATATGAGTTTAGCATCAGGAGACCTGGGATCTGCACTTGATTCTGATGGTAGCTATGTCAGTTAAGACTATATAAACGTGTAACAGTAGTAGCCCGTTCCTCTCTGAACTGTAATATTGGGGTTCAATCAATATGTGAAAATTGTGCTCCTGGGGCAGCTAGGTGGCACAGTGAGTAGAGCACCAGCCCTGGAGTCAGGAGGCCCTGAGTTCAAATCCAGCCTCAGACACCTGACACACTTACTAGCTGTGTGACCTTGGGCAAGTCACTTAACCCCAATTGCCCTGCCTTCCCTGCCGTAAAACAAAAAAAAAAAATTGTGCTCCTTTATGAACTGTGCTTCCTCATTCCATTTCCTCTATGCTGCTAATTTTGAAGAAGTACACACAGAATCTTCTACTCAGTTCTTAATGGTTATGCCATAATAGTCTTTGGCCAAAGATCACAACCACCAAAAGTATAAGTTTTCTTCTATCCTGTGTTTGACTACGTATTGTCTTACTGTTTATTATGTTCATACTTCTAAATTCAACCTGTCATGTTAACGTATTCAGTCTAAATCTTCCAAACCTGGGCAAACTCCAATTCCATTGTGTGTCTACACATTCTGTACGTAACCACTGTTCAGGTAAAAGCCTGAGACAATAAAGAATTTGGCTACTAAGAACCAAGTGGATAAACTTCCTGGAGAAAAGAAATATAACACCAAGTTAAAAATTTGGTAAAGTGATTTCCAATATCACTTTCATGTAATGAAAAATAAGGCCTTGATACATCTGAGAAACGAAAGTATCTCGATTTGGTAAGTACCATACTGTACCATATGGAATTGGAATAACTGGGAAGCAGTATAAAAATAGTGGAAAGATTTCCAGCTAGGAAGTCAGAGCACCTGGATTCAAATCTCAAATGTGACTTCTGGCAAGTCACTAAGCTTCCCCAGATGAGGAAACTGGGGTCTCTAAGGCCCCTTCTAGCTCCAATCTATGATTCCAGGATAAATATTCCAAGATTGACATTCCTTGAGTAAAATAGCACCTGCACTGTGTTACAACGCAAGTATACGACTCAAACATGACTTCTGAATGGAGTCCAAGCTCCTGTTCATCTCCTTTGTAATCAATGAAATGCTTCCACACTGATATAACACTCCACATTGTACCTCCAACCCTGAGGTAAAAGAGAAATAAGTAACACAAACAGTAAGACGCATTTAATAAATTTTGGTTGATGACGACGAGAAAAGAGACTAGCTTTTTTCTCCTGATCCACACCAGGATTTCAGCAGTATGAAATTTAGCCATCATTAGATAGCAGATTTACAAGTTAGAAGAGGCTTTATGAAGTGATTTGGTCCAAAGTCCCCTTTTTACAGATGAGGAAAGGGAGACCGAAAGAAGTTAAATGGCTTTCTCAAGATCACACAGGTATTAAGGGGTAGACCTGGCATCTGAATGCGGGCTTTCTGACTGCTCGTCCGGCACTCTTTCTACTGGTACCACAATAAAAGTTAGAACTGAAATGCCAAAAGGGGGAAACTCAAGTAGGAACCAAAGGACGAGGGCACACTGCCTTAGAGTGTATGCTTCTCAACCAGGCTGACTCAAAGTACTTAAGCCAAAAGGCCAGTTCTCTCCCAAACATCAAGCCCCTTTTCCAACCTCCCCTGTTTCTAAATCCTGGGGGTCTGGGGAGATCCTTTACCTCTCCCTCCCGTCTTTACTGGCTCCTCTTCCTCTGACCAGACCATCTGGAGTCAGGGGAAAGCTCTGGGAAGGCCCTAAGAGTCATGCTCCGGACAGTCCAGATCTCCAGCCCGAGCAAGGACTGGCCACAACTAGAACGCCAGGCACAGGACGAGCACCGTGAGCCCCGCTGGAAGGAAAACGAAAGCCTCCGGCACGAATCCGGGGCCGCAGGCTGGCTCAGGCTGCCGGGGTCCCCGCGGCCCTTCATCCCTCCTTCCTCCCCAGCCCGGGCCGGGGACACCAGTGCCCCACCCCCGGCCCCGGCTACGCGCGTTTCTCACCCCGCGGCCTCCCTCTCTCCTTGCCTGCCCCAGGCGCGGTGTCTCGTCTGTTCCCAGCGCCTCAAGTCCGCTCACCTGAGCCAGGCCGTGAATACTCTGAGACGGAAACGACCGGCAGCCGCCCGGGCGCAGCGCCAAGTCCAGCTCAGTGGACGCCGGTTGGGTCGGCTGCCGGCGCGCGTCGGCGCCACGTCGCCCTCCCATCGACCAATCAGAGAGGAGCACTGCCCCCTTCCGAGAAGGTAAGAGGAAGGAGGACCGGCGAAGCCGCGGCCGCCACGTTGGGTCAGGGTAAGCGTTCGGCCCAGGAAGCACGATCTGTCCTCAAGTTCCTTTCCTTCTCTTCCGTCTTCGCCTCCAAGTTCTTCAGGAACCGCCTGCGGCTGGACACCGAACGTGCCTGTCACCTAGTGACTGAGCGAGCCGGATTGATGACGTCAGAGACCCGGAGCTGGGCGGGGCGGACCCGAAGGAACTTGGGGGAGCCCGGGAGAGTTTGGAGGGATGCTGGTCTGGGTGCCCCAGCTGGCTTCCAAGCGTGGGAGAGACTTGGCTGTGCAAGGAGGCGGACTAGCGCACGGGGCGACTGGGCCAGGGGGTCCCAGGATCTCCTTTCGGCGCTTAAAAAATGAGGGTTCCTTGACATTGGAAATTATTGGAAGAGCTTTTGTTTATGTGGGGTATAGCTACTGAAATTACGTTAAACACCATAAATTTAAAAATGCTAAATACTAATTCATTTAAAATAATCCCTATTTTTTCGGATTCGAATGAATTCGGATGAATAACATTTTTATGATAAATATATTTTCCAAAACAAAAAATAGTTCAATGTTTTATGTATTTTTTCAAATCTCTTTACGTCTTTTTTTTCTTTTTAAAAAATGTTTAGTATTTAATATTTCCCGAGTTACATGTAAGAACAATTTTCAACATTTGTTTTTTAAAACTTTGAGTTCCAAATTCTCTCCTTCCCTCCCTCCCCACCCCACTCCCATTGAAAAAGCAGGCAATTCGATGTAGGTTATACAGGTGTAGTCATGCAAAACATCCATAATAGTCATGTTGTGAAAGAAAACAGACAAAAAAAAAACTCAAGAAAACTAAAGTTTAAAAAAGTATGTTTCACTTTGTATTCAGACACCATCAGGTTTTTCTATGAGGATGGATAGCATTTTTCATCCTAAATCCTTCAGTGTGGTCTTGGATCTTTGTATTGCTATTACTTTGTACAGGGTACGTTTCACTTTGCATCAGCCCACACAAGTCTTTCCAGGTTTTCTGAGAGCATCCTGTGCTCATTATTTCTTAAAGTACACTAGTACTACATCACAACCACATATCACAACTTGTTCAGCCATTCCTCAATTGATGGACATCCCCTCAATCTCTAATTCTTTGCCCCCAGAAAAGAGCTGTTATAAATTTTCCATCGGGTTTAATGGAAGACAAATGGATTCTATTATTCATCTGCTTCTGCATTCAATCTGATGTGATTTTTTTTTTTGGAAAATCTAGCTTTACACAGTTATGTGGCTGAAAAGTAGGATTGTTTGTAAAAGCAAAGTCTTTATTATAATTTAGTATTATTATGAAAATAGGTCCCCTGAAATGGTCCTGGGACACACCTTGAAAACTGCTGTGATAGGCCAAATTGCTCTATTCACAAATCAGAAGACTGAGGCTTTGAGAGGTTCCTGGCAAACACACATATCTCCAGATTCTGTGCATTGTCACTGCTTGTCCTCTAAGCCTGGTAAATGGTTTCCTTCACCTCCACCTCCAGTATTTCTTGCTTCAAGTCAACCCCCAAACCACCTAATACAAGAAGCCTCTCTTAGTCCCTCTTAATTCTAGTACATTTGCTCTGGTATCTCAAGTTTATCCTTTCTATAACTTGGTTAGGGAGGCAGCTAGGTGGTGCAATGGAGAGAGCACCAGATCTGGAGTCAGGAAGATCTGAATTCAAATCCAGCCTCACACACTAGCTGTGTGACCTTGGGCAAGTCACTTAGCTCCTTTTTGCCTTAATTCCTCTTCTGTAAAATGGGGACACACTAGAGAAGGAAATGGCAAACCACTCTAGTATCTTTGCCAAAAAAAACCCCATGGGCAATGTCCATGGGGTCACATAGAGTTAGATGTGACTGAAAAACAGTAACTTGTTTGTACATAGTTGTTTGCATACTGTCTCGCTTATTAGAATAAATGTTCTTTGAGGGCAGAAACTGTGTCTTTTTTTGTATCCCCAGCACAACATAGTAAATGCTTAATAATAAATAACATCAACTTGCCTAATAGGCTCATGCAGATAGAAATGGCATTTTGTATTTGAACTCAGGTCCCCTTGGCTCTAAATCTAACCCTTTTACTCCTTTCACTGAGAGCAAAATCTTGGTTTGGGAAAAGGTGAAAAAGATTTGAGTGAAAGGAAAACTTGTTGTGGAGCCATGCTGTGCATTTGTCACATGCCTAATGTGACACTCCACACACCCACATCAGAGGCAGGATGAACCATATCAGGAAAAAAAAACTGTCAGCAGGGAAACTCACAATATTTAAAAGAACCATTCAGGTGATGGATGCCTCCAGAAGAACTATAGAAACTAAGTTCCACAGCAGCCTGGGGAAGGACAACCCAGAGCTCTGAACCCAAGAGCCTTAGCTATGCTTCCCATCCAGTGCCCACAGGCATCATCCTAGGATGAGGAGATACAGCCTAGTAGCTAACCACTCCTAGAGGATTCGCAGCTACTGAAGACCTAGAAAAGAAGCTTCTTGTTGTTATAGTCCTTGGCACTGTCAAATGGCTCAGCATCAGACACTAATATTATGTTAGTACCAATGACATTATAGAAACAGAACGACACTACTGATGGAGTGTTTGGGTGCCTGTGTGTGGACCCTAACTCTAACATTTCTCTTTAGCCAATTCCAAAACCACATCCAGTTCTAAAATCACATCTCTCCCTAGCCTCAAAATACTGTCTCAGGCAGTTCCTCTCCAGTTCAAGGGCAACATGCCTGAGCAAAATACTTATCTCTCTTCCTGACACAGTAGCCAGCTGCACTACAGAATTTGTTAGTTTGGACCTAGCTGTGTATATGCTAAACTGGCTATGTACTGGATCATAACAACATTTACTACTTACTGACCTATCATATGCATGCTAGACCTAGACATATGTATATTTCCTTACATTTATTTTTTCTGATGACTTTGATGGGAGCAAGCGGGGTAGTTCCCAGTCAGCCCTGATGTTTCTTGACTTAGTGATCTAAAACCACACCTCCACATAGCCCCCACCTTGGGGCCTTGGGCTATTTCCCAGTGAACTCTGGGTTAAGAAACCTGCATAGTTGTATTGGTAATTAAGGTGGGCTTTTAGCCCTTATCCAATCAAGTGCCCTTGAAGAGTTTGGCCTTTGTTTTCTTGATTAAATTAGGAGTCCTTGATGATCTCCTTGCCTCAAAGGAAAGCCTAGTTTACATGGGTTTGAGTGACATGTTTGTGACATCAGAGGCTTTTAGACCACGTGGGTTTAAGTCGAATTTTTGTGATGATTTTAGGTCACATGGGTGAGTCGCATGTGTGACTCACCTTTGACCCTGAACAAGATATATAAACTCAGAGGTTGGCATTCTCCCTTAAGGCTCTCGCTCATGGAGGAGTGTTGGCATGAGATTCTGGGCAGCCGCTCTAAGAGCCTCCTGGCATCAACCCAGATGTTGATGGTTTCTTGGTAACTACGAGTTGTATTTGGTCTGTTTATAATGTATGTTTGTAATTTTTTTTGTATTTGCTCTGAAGTTCAGGGTGCTGACTTTTTCCCCTGAAGTGAATGATATTTGTATGTTGAATTGAAATGAGATTGTTAATCCCCTTAAAGTTGCTTTCCTTAGTAAAGCAGATCAAAAGAATCAGTGCTGGCAGGGTCCTTGTTGTTGGGCTTGTGTTGGTCTTTCACCCCCACAGCAGCTGTTAGCTGAATTGTTGTAACAACAGAAGATACAAAAAGTGCATGTTCCTTTAAAAACTGACCATCCCTTAACCACTCCCTAATCCCACCCTGAATCACCTAATTAACATATCTGGCACATGTCTTACTAAATTTTATCCTATATAAACTTTACCTGTTCCCCTGTAAGGCTGCAGGTTCCCTAAGAACTCTTGCCCATTGAAAAGTGTAATAAATCTTTGCCACCTTAACTTGAAAAATGCTTGAATCCTCAAATTCATTCCAGATGGCCCAACCCTCTCCAGTACTCTGGTCCTTGAGGGGTATCTCCCCTTCAACAACCTTGTCTGGGAACTCCAGTTTTGGGCTTCCTGGACTTGGTCTCTCAAACCCTCAATCTGCTTTGCTGCTGCACCCTAAGGACCATGGTAACTTTCTATCTAACTAGCAGCCAAAACCTTCCATATGTGCTACTCTTTCATTTGAACGTGAGCTTCTTGAGAGCCAGGAGTATCTTAACTTTCTATGTGTATCCCCAGCACTTTGCACATAGTGAGTGCTTACTTAATAAATGTTTTACTTATTACCTTATCAACATGTGCATTCAGTTGCCAAGTCTTGTTACTACTACCTCCAGATCTGGGATCTGTTTCCTTCTTAAGACTAACATGGTTAGTACCCTGGTTCAGCCCCCCTCACCTTCGAAATAACATGCCAGAATACATTCCAAGAAAGACAGAGTTATGCTGTATGCACATGTTTATTTCACTAAAATTGGCGGACATGCATGGGTCCATGCACTCTGGAATTCATTTGGAAATGAGCTCAAAGAAAAGTTAGTTGAAGGAGTTTATATACCCATAGAGTAAGTGTTCCCTCCCGTGACTCAGGATGACTGTGTTAGCCAAAATTATTAGTTTCCATAGAATAAGAGAGTACCCCCATGGTGCCTGGTTTCTGTCAGCCATAAACAAGGGGGTGTCATAAATAGGAGAGTGTCATAACAGAATAGTGCCCATGAAATAACTAGATAAGAGAAATGCCATTAATCAAGATAATGTCCAGTTCAAGGCACCTGGTCCTTATTAGTCACAAACAGAAGAATGCTCCCAGTCAGCTTAATTTTGGGGTTTACTCAGAAAGCATTTCAAAGGGCTCAAGTGGGATTCCACACCTCCTAAAAACCTGGAAAGATTTACATGAACTGATTCAAAGTGAAATGAGCAGAACCAGGAGGCTGTTGTACATAGTAACAGTAATATTGTATGTTGAAGAACTGTGAATGACTTAGCTAATCTCAGCAATACAACGATCCAAGACAATCCCAAAGGACTCATAATGAAGCATACTATCTGCCTCCAGAGAAAGAATTGATACTGTCTAAATATAGGGTACAGCATGCTATTTTTCACTTTCTTTCATTTTTTAAATTTGAGTCTTCTTGTACAAAATTATTAACATGGAAATGTATTACATGATTGTACATATATAAACTATATTGGATTGCTTACCATCTCAGGTAGGAAGGAGGGAAGAGTGGAAGGGAGGGATAGAATTTGGAACTTAAAACCTTTTTTAAGATGTTTAAAAATTACTTTAATGTGTAATGGGCAGGGAATAAAACATTATGAAATAAAATATGAAATAAAAATAAAAAATAACCTCTTAACTGGCCTCTCTAACTTAAGTCTCTTTCCTCTTCAATCCTTCCTCCCACCTAACTGCCAATGTTATATCTATCTATATAGATCTGAATAAGCACTTATATATATATATATAATATATATAACATATATAATATATAACATATATGATATATATAATATAAATAAAATATATATAAAATATAAATAAATAAAATAAATAAATAAAAATATATAAATAAATAAAATATATATAATATAATTATATATAATATATATATTATACCTATAGAGGTAGATATATATATGTGTGTGTATATACGTATATACACACACACATATATATATATCTTCCTAAAAAGCTGATCCATGCTCAATTTCCAGTAGCTCCCTGATTCCTATAGGTTCAAATACAAACTTATTTGGCATTTAAAATCCTTCACAACGGAGCTCCACCCTACCTTTCCAGGTTTATTACATTAGTACCATTCACACACTCTGCAATCTAGCCAAACTGGTCTTACTGTTCCTTATCTTATCTTACGGTTCCTCGTAATTACATTCAATTTCCCATCCATGTGCCTTTGTACAGGCTGTGGTTGCCTAGAACATACTACCCTGTCACCTCTGCCTCTTAGAATTCCTAATTTCCTTTAAATATCAACACAAAGCACCATCTCCTAACCTAAGACCTTTTTGATCCCTCCTCCCCATTGCTAGTGCCTTCCCTGGGAAATCAGCTTATATTTTGTCTCTATTTTGTATAAGATTATACAGATACACTATTTCCCCTGAAAGAACATAAGATCATCAAAAGCAGGAATTGTTTCATTTCTATCTTTATATTCCCACTGCTGTCACATAGTAAGCATACTTTTGGTATCAAAAACCTAAGTAAGAATTAACAAACTAAGGCAATATTGTATAAATTTCATGGAGGTGACCTTCAGTTACCAAAGCCTATGATGGCAGAATCTAAGTATGTAGCCAGTCCTTTCAATGCTGGCCTGACAAAGGACTATGTATGATGGAAGGACGAACTAGATAAGTTTGGAAAGGTTCATCATATTCATCCCTTTCAGTGACTAATATTTTAGCCATAGCAGCTCATAAAGACCAGCTATGATGCTATTTAGGCACAGAGCGGTCAGTTACAATTTGTGTCAACACAGTGAGTTCCAAAGATCTAGATATCTTTTTAGTCACTGACAATTCAGTGATAAGACAAAAGAACTTTCTGAACTTCCTACTACTGAGGTCAACTTTGTTTAAAGGAACCTTGTGTCCGAGAGAATTTATTAATTGAACCATCACTAAATGATTCTTAATAATGACACTCTAGTTCTACTTCACTGTTGTATCAGCAGGCTCCTTCTTATATCCAAAATCATCCTAGAGTTGGTCTGAGACAAATCAGATATTTGGAAACTAGGCAGAGACAAACATTTTATCCAAATGCACAGCCTGTGAGCAGTGAATCCTTTTATCAGATGAAAAATAGCTTCTTTAAGGTTATGACTAGGTTATTGTTGTTCACTTGTTTTCAGTCATGCCTGACTCTTCATGACCCCATTGGAGTTTTTTTGGGAAAGATACTGGAATAGTTTGCCATTTCCTTCTCCAGCTCATTTTACAGATGAGGAAACTGAGGCTAACAGGGTTAAGTGACTTTCCAAGGGTCACAAAGCCAGTAAGTATCTGAGGCCAGCTTTGAATTCAGGAAGAACAGTCTTCCTGACTCTAGACCCAGAACTCTATCAACCACGCCACCTAGACACCTCATGACTAGATACTGACAGGAATAAAAATTTTACCTTAAGGGAAAGAAAAAAATTGGGGCAGAATGTTAAATGAGCTGATAAATGGAGATGAATTGCCTGAAGATAGTGGGAGGGAAAGACAGTCAGAGGTAAAAGAGCTTTAGATGATGACAATAATGTCACCTGTGATAATGGCAGGGCTACTTGGCATAATGAATAAAGAAGCATCTTCAGAGTCAGGAAGACCTATGTTCAAGTGTGATTCTGGGCATATCACATGCATTCTCTAAGATTATAAATTGCAGAATAATATCCGACATGCAATGATAAAAGGAGTTTCTTCAAAGGTCTAGACAAAAATAATTTGTATAGCATATTTGTATAGCACTTAAAGGTTAACAAAGGAATCAAGATGATATTTAAAATCACAAAAAAATAGGCTGATATCTATCCTGGATAAGTTGTAGGAAAGCCAGCTTTCTTTGGGAATTCAACAAAAACATTTGATTCAACAAACATTTATAAATGATTACTATGTACAACACAAGGCACAGTGCTAGGCAGGCTATGACTGGTATGATATGATCTACTCATTGTAAGGATTTTGAGGTGCTGGAACCAAAGTTAATGGAAGCTGTCAACAGGCAACCATGTCGCAAGACTTAGGTGAAAACCAGATTTATTATGAGAGACGTGACCATGCACATGGAACCTAAAGGGTTCCCAGTCTTTACAGAAGTTCACATTTTTATAATATCAGGACCAAGGGAGAAGGGGATACCAGGAAGGGGCATGACATGGGACGGGGAACAGTGCAGCAAAGGTGGGGAAAAAGACAAAATTCACCCCATGGGGAGGAGTGAGGTGATGGCAAATGCCTTATTCTTTTCCCTTGGGAAATAAGACTATGAAGATTGGAAGAGTCTGCCTATCTGCAAAGGACCCCAGATGCACAAGCATTATCTTGGCCTGGCAAAGACTGGCTGGCTCCCATCTTGCCTCCTAAAGATACACAGGGAGTCCAGCTTGGGGTGCAACAACAAATTATTTCACCTTATAGAGAGCTTTGTCCTTGACACATTCAGGGCTTCCTGCCTGCTCTGGGTCCAGTGTTTCTGGAAAGTATGGCAACTCAAAAAGGCAAGTTCAGGGAACTCCTTAATAAAACACAGCTTTGACTTGGTAATAAGGAAGGCTGCCTTCAGCACAAATATTTGCCTCACTTTCATTTGTCTAGAGTCACTCAGCTAGTAAATGTCAAAGGCAAGATTTGAAGGTCTTTCTGACCTCGGATCTATTATATATTCTATCCACAATATGGCTGTCTCTATCAGGCAGTAGGCATTAAAGCAATAATGGAAAATAACATACACAAATCAGAGGATGACTTTTCAGAATTATTTTTATATTTTTCAAATGAGTTGGCTATTTTGAGTCAACTCACAAAACAAACCACAACTAAAAAGCCAATTATTTTTTTTAAAATGACAGTATGTTCATAAAATGTTTGTGCAACACATTAGATAAAAATAGCAAAATAAAATCATATGGACTAACATCATAATTGTGTTATGTTTGTATACGTTGTTGGCAAACAAACTAGAGTAGGTGAAGTTTGACTTAGTTGCTCTGTTTTCTCCTCTCAGAAAAGATTTCTATGTGAGTACCAGTCTTTACTAAGATTAAACTCTCTTAAGGGCAGATCTTGAGAAAGATAAATCCTTTTTTAGGCCTCAGATCCAGGTTAGAAATGACTTCGTTATTCCTGGAACTTACAACCATTAAGCAAACAATTCGGCCCAGGTAATTCATCTGGCAGCTTCTTAAATAAATAAAATTTAAAGGCAACCTTCTCAGAAATGTCTCAGATTCTAGGGCTTGCTTTCACTGAAAATCTGGGTTGCCAGTCATAGATGACTGCTCTGATCGGGACCCCTAGAAAAAATAAAGTATGAGCCAAAAAGGAAAAGCCTTCACCTTCTTTTCTTATGAGAAGTGCATTACTATCACATAGAATATCGGCGTTCTATGCCTTGTCATTTCCATTCTTACAAGTACAAATATACTCACTTTCACCTCGAATAAAGTTTATTTACATGGTTTAACTTCAAAAAAAATTAAATTCATGATTCACATTAGGTACTTTTGTGAAAAAGCAAGTTTTGGCTGCGTTTTCCTAGAAGAAAGCATTTATTAAGTACCTACTATGTGCTAGACACTATAGAAATATCTCATTTGAGCCTCACGGAAATCCTGGGAAGTAGATGTTACTATTATCTTCATATTACAGTTGAGGAAACTGAAGCTGAGAGAGATTAAATGACTTACCCAGGGTCGCACAGCTAGTAAGTGTCTGACTTTTTAAAATAAAGCACCTTTCTAACTCCAGGACCAGCCTTCTCTCCACTGAGCACTCTAAGCTGGCTTGGGTTAGTTATTTCAGTAATTTTATGCCTGGAAGGAGCATGGCATGGTGGATAAATAGGTCAGTGGACTTGGTAAGGGATTAGACTTGTGTTTGAATACTGCTTCAGCTGCTCAGAGCCAAAAACCATTTGTACATCTTGGTGCTTCAATTTCATGATTTGCAAAATGAGGGAGAGAGGCTCCTGATCCTCAAAGGTCCCTTCAGGGTCTAGATGTGTGAACCTGATCTATCTCTGTTTCAATTCAAAACATATACTGGGATCTACTGCAGTCTAGTGGTAGGTCTAATAACAACAATAATTTGGATGTAACAACTGTAATGTGATATGGAAATATCTGTTTTCTATAGCTATTAAAGTCACAGGTACTGTTAATTCTAGTGTGGTTTGTTGCCTATATTCATAATGGAAGGAAATGCTAAATTTTAGTTAGAGGCTAGTGAAAATAGAGTTAATTTTTTTCCCATCCACGTTCACAAACCTTTCAAAAGAATCTTGAAAACAAAAGTCATTTAATGACTACTCAATTCCATCCTTGGCTGCTCCCCTCAAGTTTTTTCTTGGAGTAATCAAAGGCAACTTCTCTGATATCTTAATACCTTGCAAATATGGAAAAGATGATGATCTTATCTAGACCAGATGTATTTTTTGTTTAAAATTTGATCACCACCATTAATCTATTTCCCCCAGGCCTTACTTAGCTTTCTGTTCTTGACCTCTGAAAATTTTTCCTTAAAGAGAAAAATCTGGAAAAAGTTTTGGCTGGAGAAATATTTTTCCTTAATATTTTCAATTGAACTAAAAAGGAAGTTTTTGAAAATATGCTTCCATGAAAGAAGGGACAGATTAGAATAGACAGAATAGTATAGGGGAAGATCATGTCAAACATAGGTGATGGCATACAGAGAGACAGAGAAGAAGGCAGGTACAGGATGAAACTAAGAAATACTGAGTCATGCAGCTTGGGCAGACATAGAACTCTTTAAGCCAATATATATGATAATATATGATATATGATAAGCCAGGAAAGGTAGGTTGGAGACAGATTGTGGAAAGCCTTGAGTGCCAGGCTAATTTCCCTTGGTTTCGTTAGTATGACTCCATCAAGAACAAGTCATACCATGCTAATCTTATTTCTGTTATTGGCAGGATCACTAAATTGATGAGAGTCAGAGTAACACGGTGGTTACAAAGTAGATCTTTGAGTCAGGAAGACCTGGGTTCAAATCTTCTTACTGTACAAGTCATTTAATTTCTAAAGTTTCATCTTACTAATAGACTTTGATGACTGGAGGAGAGAATGAGGCTGACAATTTGGCACAGCTCTGCCTCACTTAAATCCAATTCCTTAGCAAGTCAAGAACTCTCCCCCGGGGTATCACCAATCCTCTTCAAGAATGAAGGAGCAACAACAACTAACTTAGAGGAAACTCTCAAAGATTTTAAGCTGCAGAAAAAGTGCAGATATGCATGGGTGGAGGGAGTGCCCCCATCTGGGAGTTCCCTATTCTAATGAAATCATAGGTCCGATCTCTAACCCTAGCCACTAAACTGATAGATCAGGGATCACAGGAGAGACTCAGAAGTCATTTAGTCCAATTCCTTCATTTTACAAATGATGAAACTTAGACCAACAGAGGTTGGGTGACTTGACCAAGCAGGGGGTGAGGGGCAGTATTTGAACTCAAGTCATTTGACTAAAATAAAACACCATTTTTACTGCACCATACTGAATGACAGTTTGTTTAGGTTTTTAGCAAAGCATTTGATAACATTTCTCAAGCTATTTTTGTGGGAAAAATGGATTGATGTGGAGTGCATCAGTGGTGTCAGACTCAAATAGAAACAGGACCGCTAAACTATACATAAGAATCCTTGCAGTTTGCATATTAACTTAGAAAAACCACATATTATAAAATATTAATATTAAAAAAGAAAACCACACGTTAACACTATCAATGTTCTATTATATTTTTATTTTGTTAAATGTTTCTCAATTATATTTTAATCTGGTTCAGGCGGCATTTGAGACTTTTGGGAGCAACACATGGCTGTAGGTGGCACATCTGACACTTCTAGACTAGACAGAAACTGAAACCAAAGAACAAGTCATAAATAGTTCAATGTCAACTTATAAGCCAGTCTCTCCAGTGGAGGCCCCCATAGATCTATGTTTGGTTCTGTACTGTTTAATATTTTAATAAATGACTTAGGGGCATTGATGGAAAGTTTACCAAATTTGGAGATAACACAAAACTGGGAGGCATAGTTAGTACACTTAATGACAAAATAATGATTCAAAAGCATAAAAAATGATCTGTATCAAATAAAATGAAATTTAATGAGGCTAAATGTAAACTCATCCTTGGAATTTAAAAAAATCTATTTCACAAGTACAAATGGGGGAGCTGTGCCCAGACAACAGTTTTCCTGAAAAGTATTTTAATAGCCTATATAAACTTGACATGAGTCAATAGTGTGATATGGCAGCCTAGAAAACCAAGGCTTGCATTAATTTAATTAGGTTGCATTAATCTCTCTTCTAACTTCTACGAATTGGGGGCATGAGAGTCCACTCTGTTCTGCCTTGGTTAGACAACATCTGGAGTATGGGAGGCAGTGTAATATAGTAGAAAGAGTATTGGTTCTGGAGTGAAAGAATTTGGGTTCAAACCCTACCTCTGACATTTAATACCTTTGTGACCTTATGCAAGTCAATTAAATTTCCTGAGCTTCTGATGAGATCAAACTATACGGCTGCTGAGGGTTCTTCCCAGCTCTTTATCTATGAGCCTATGAGTATCAAATTTAATTCTGACCTTCACAATTTAATTACAGTTTTTATCTCTTGCTTCCTTTCTTCTATCCACTATCAAAGTCCTTGAAGCCAAGACTTTTTTTTAATCTAATACTGACTGGAGTTACTCCTCTCTTTTCAGTTTAACTCTTGAGACTTCTTACTCTATAGTATTTCTTCGTTGTATTAGGAATTTTCTTCTCTTTACTCATGTCTTCAACCCTAGCTTCTGGGTTGGGAGTTAGTGTTAGTATCTTGTTTTGCCCCTTCTTGCACTCTTAGATGGGGTGGCAATGCTCTAGCCTTGTTTCCTCTGAAGTTTGGATGGTGCTACTCCTGGCCTGTCACAGTAACAGATGGAATGGCTAGTTCCTGGTCCCTTTCCCTGACTTTTCCCTCAATTCTGGCCTATCACACAGAGTTAGGATCAAGCTATACCCTCTAACATAATCCTAGGCTTCTGCCTCCTTCTTCTGCCTAACACAGGCACTGGCCTTGTATTTATCTCCATCTTTGTCTCTTTCACTTTGCATAATCACCCACCTGGAGCTGACTTTGCCTCCTTGCAGCAGCCCTGAAAGCCCCAACTGGATTTTTGAGATAATGCTGCTGCAGGTCTCCTGGTTGCCTTTGCCTCATCTTCATTCCCTTTATCCTCAGCTGTAGCCATCAAATATGGGAGACATCATTGTTTTCAAGCCTCCATGAGAGTTACCCAGGATGGGTTAGGTGGGCATCTTTTCTCTACCTTTATCTCCTTGGCCAGTCACATACTACGAGCTGCCTTTGTCTCCCTGCTATGGCTCCAACAGGATATCAGAAGTTATTCTGATTTTATTCTTCCTGAAGAACTTTGAGGCCTGCACACACTGCCTGTTTTTGAGCAGGGGAGTGATATACTCAGATCTATGCACTAGGAAGAATACTCCGGGAGTAGAGTAAAGCATAAGGGAGTGAAAGAGGAAAGAGATTGGAGGCCACAAAATTAGTTGGGCCACCTTTATCATAGTCCAAGTAAATGGAATGAAGGCCTGAATCGATTGCAGTAAGGGTAGAAAGAAGGGACAAATTTGAGAGATATGACAAGAGGTAGAATGAAGCAGATTTAGTAAATGATTGGATATGGGGGAGGAGGACAGGGAGAAAGAGATGGAAGTGCAAAAGATGACTGGTCCGTAAAATGGAAATAAGTTTAAATATCATCTGTTTGCTATACAGGCATTTTGCAGACTACAATTAGTAATAGTTATGCCTCTGATAAATATAAAGCATAAAGAAATGAATAATAAAACCAAGGGGATGTTTAATTTGTGGTTATGCTAACAGCTGCTTTATGATCAAAAGGAAAAAATATTATAGTCTATTTGGCTATAACATGGCACATGCATTAAAAATCACCACCAAAATCACACAATAAAAACCACAGAGCTTATGGGGGAAATGGTGTTGGGGGACAACATTAAAAATATAGGAACCTGATAAAAATGATAGTACAGTTTTATATATATTAAGTGGTTAAGAAATATGTAAATACCATCATAAATAGTGGCAGGATCCACAGGGATACTATTCAGCCTATACTTAGGCTGAGCTACAGTACATGATCCCAGCTTTAGTTGAGATCAGTGGAAACTCCAGGACCAGGGGCCAGGGCTTCAGCCAAGGCTGAAGGTGAGCATGGTTGGGGAGAAATTCCTGGGTTCAGCTGTCAGCCTTCCTCTACCCACGGCTCCTAATAGTAGCAACAAAAGATATACAACAAATATGGCATTTTACCTTGAGAAAAGAACAGACGTTTGCTTGTGGTTGTGGGAGTTGGAAGAGTTTCAGCTTGTAAGTTATTGTGGTTGAGAGTTATCTGAAATTGGGTACACAATTGTAACACCAAATGTAGGTGAGTATACTTTACTGTTCTCTTGTCTTTGTGAGATGAAATCAACAACAAGCAGACCAAAATTCATTATAACTCAGATCGTTTCCTAAGATATCAATTACATTGGAACAAATCAGCATTTTAAAAACAAGCATTTTAGCAGAATTGACTAAGAAGTTTTTAGCAAGAGAAAAACATAAACTATATGTGAAGAGAGGCAGTTGTGATTTAGTGTAGAGTCACCCAAAAGTAGCATTAAGTCCCAGCTCTGACACATGGTGGCTTCTTGACCCAGAGCAAGTAAATTAACTTGTCAGTGCTAGGCAATCCTAAGTCTAGACGGGGTTTGACTTTTACTGGCAGAGGGAGTCCTCTCAACTGGGAATTTCCAATTTTAATGAAACCACAAGTCCAATTCCTATTCTTTCATTTTTATTTTATTTTTTTTTGGAGGGGGGAAGGCAGGGCAATTGGGGTTAAGTGACTTGCCCAAGGTCACACAATTAGTAAGTGTGTCAAGCATCTGAGGTCGGATTTGAACTCAGGTCCTCTTGACTCCAGGGGCTCTACTCACTGCACCACCTAGCTGCCTCTCTATTTTTTTAATTTCTAAAGAAGATAGAAATTTGGTTATATGTCATCAGGATGCTAGAGATAATAATACCAGTAACAATAGTCATTTAATTGTCTTGTAAAATTTGCAAGAAGGCACCATTGTATAGTGCTTAGAGCTTTAAAACTTGCCATGGTACCTACTAGCTAGCTGTGTGACCAAAAGCAAGTTGCTGAGTCTCAGGCAACCCTCTAAGACTATAAGTTGTAGTTATATTGCTACCTGCCAAACGGAGGTAATGAAGTAACAAAAAAAAAATAGTATTATAGCTAATATCCCTGATATAAAGTTTGCAAAGTGCTTTATGTAGATTGTCTTCAAATGGCCCTCTGAAGGAAGTAGGATAAGTTTTTTTTATTGTCATTTTACAGATGAAGATCTGAGATTTAAGAGAACGTAAGGGACTTATCAAAGAACTGGTTAAGTGATCATAGGATCAGAGCTAGAAGGAAACACAGACGCCATCTAGGGCTGCCATATGTTAGTTGCAGCCTAATTTTAATCAGTTTAAAGGAAAAACATAAACTTTTAATCATATGTGACAGGTTCTTCTCGTTAAATATCAGTAAAATGTTGCATCAATAGTTTTTGACCTGACCTTAATTTAAAATTACCCATTACTGTACTTGATTTTATTTTTAATTTTTATTTAACATTCATTTAAAAAATTTCGAGATCCAAATTCTTTCCTTTCCACCTGTGCTTGCCCCACTCATTGAAAAAGCAAGCAATATATCTGTTTTACAAGTGGTCAGGCAAAACATATTTTCATGTTAACTATGTTGCCCCCCAAAAGTGAAAAAAAATATGTTTTCATTACTGTACTATGAATTGAAAAGTCTTTAGCTAGAATGCTAATATTTCTAGGACCTACTGCTCCAAAGACTACAAGTCCCATGATGCCTTATGATCGTAGCCTCTCGTGATAGGACAGCCTTCCTCAGTGGAGAAATAGGAGTGAGCTGGGGAGAAACAATCCCATTTGGGATGATGGTTTCTCCTAGCAAGGCTGTGATTGTTCCTGGGAACGGAGGTGGTGATGTGGTGACCCATGGTTGGTATGGATGGGTCAAAAAGAGACTGGAAAAGGTAAGACTCTAGGAAATGCTTGTTTTTTCTTTAAGACTTAACCAAGTCATTTTTATTCCCTTCCTAGCTCAGTCCCAGGAGAGTTGTGGACTGGTCACAAGCAATCACCTGTATTCTCAGCCTTCTCTACTGCTCCCCCTATTTTCTTCCTGCATGTTCCATTTGCATGTTTATTTTTAGGTAGGGAGAAACACTGGCTGGTAACGCTTTTTTTTTTTTTCAGAAACATTTCTGCCCCCAAAACTTTGCCGAAGACTATACGTCAAGACCTAAATGGTTTCCCCTTTGAAATAATCATGATAATGACTCACATTTATAGAGTACTTCACAGTTTAGAGGAATCCTGTGAGGGAGATAGTAAAACTGTTACTACCTCCCATTTCACAGATAAGGAAACTGTGCCTCAGAGCGGTGAGTGACCTGCCTGAGGTCAAGTTGCTGAGTAAATGGTGAGGAATCAGGACTTGAATTCACGTTTCCCAGATGGTTAGCTTGAAAACTGTGGTCATATCCCGCCTTCTGCAGGCAGTCTTTTTCAGTTCCCTTTTAATGTTAGCACCTTCTTTCAAAGAATACTTACCATTTACACCGTATGAACCTTTTTTCCCACATTGCCCAATCCCCAATAGAATGTGAGCTCCTCGAGGGCTGGGTCATTTTTGCCTTTTGGCACCTGTCATATAGTAAGGACTTAGTAAATGATTGTTGACTGTCTCCACTGCATCATACTAAGGAAAGTAGAACAGCCCCTTCACTCAGCCCAGTCTAGTCCACTGAGATCTGGTAGTAGCCCACGCGCTACTTCCCCTTTGCCTCTTTCCTTAGCCTTTTTACTTTCTCCTCGCACTTCCGCATCTCAGCCCCAGCTCTTCTTCCCCAGTGAGAGTATGAAATAAGTACTTGTCTCTTCTAGGTTGCCTTAAGTTTTAATAAACTATGAAGCTTTCTTGCCTAAATAGTGCAGGGCTCCCCAAAAGTCTTAGCGTAGTTTTAAGCTATTAAAGCTTGGGACACCCTGTACTTTGCTAATATTTCTCTAATGAACCTATCCTTGTTCATTTTCCAATATGACTATTTGCATATGCATTACATCCACCTACTAAGTGGTAAGTGCTGTCAGGGCAGGGATTGTCTTATTGGTCTTCCTATCCCTAACCCGGAGCATGGTATTCATAGGTGTTTAATTGAATGACCTGCTTTAAGCATATAGAGTCTTTAATAAAATTTCAGACATGACTGAAAAGTAGAGACAGAGGCACCAACAAAAATACAGAACTAGGAGTGACTTGGTTATTATGATCACTGCAATGATCCAAGACGATTCTGAGGAACTTAGGATAAAATATGATGAAATATGCTATCCACCTCCAGAAAGAGAACTGATGGAATCTGAGCGCAGATTGAAGCATAATTTTTTTACTTTATTTTTCTTGCTTTTTTTTTTGACAACAGGGCTAACATGGAATATGTTTTGCATGATTTCAAATGTATAATTGAGAACACATTTCTTGCCTTCTTGGCATTCAAAAAAAAATTTTTAAATGAATGTTAAAAATAAATAGTAAATTTATTTTTAAAAAATAGAGAGCTGGGGCTGCTCAGAAGGCTGGCTTTTCTTCTTGGAGAGTCTGTCGAGGGTGCCCCAACTTTCTACATTAGAAGTTTAGTGCAGGCTGCCATATTTTGCCTACTCCAGAGCAGCTGTCAGTTTAATTCTGGGTTAATACAGTCCCCTGTTTCATGTGTATGAATACTGATAAGCTGGACAGTATTCAGAGCAGGGCAACCAGAGTGAAGGGCCTTGAGTTTATGCCATATGAAAATCAGTCGAAAGAACTGGGGATGTTTAGACTAAGAGAAAACATGAGACCTGTCTTCCAAGTAATTTAAAGGGCCATCATTTGGCACTGGACCCATTCTCTTTGGCTCCAGATGGCAGAATTAGAAGCATAAGTGGAAATAGCAGAGGTACCTCGATGTAATGAAAAACTTCAAAAGAATTAGAACTATCCAAATGGGGAATGGGCTTCCTTGAGAGGTAATGGGCTCCTCCTAATTGGAGGTCTTTAAGTAGAAGTGGTATGACCATCTGTCAGGTTTGTTTTAGAGGGAATCATTTTTCAGTTATAAGTTGGATTAGATGGACTCAGATAGCTTTCAACTCTGAAATTCTATGATTGTGTGTGTGTGTACATGTGTGTGCATGCGTGTGTGTGTGTGTGTGTTTTCTGTATGTTTTCTGGGACAGAACTGACTCAGCGTTGTTTAGCTGTTAGATTCAAGACTGGAATGAAAAACACATAGCCCATCTAACATTTAACAAAAAGAGGTTTGTTTACTTAACAGTAGATGGAAAAGATAGTGAACGAGGAGACAGAATTGATACAGGTGGGTGCAGGTTCCCTGCCTCCATATTTACCAGGGTGGTATGCCTGAGGAGCCCTCAACTCTTAGGCCTTTGTACTTAGGCAACCAGGAAGCTACTTCTACAGTTTGAGCCTTAGTGTCCAGGACCAATTAAATCTTAAGGATGATTTCATTGCCTTTTAGGGAAAAAATATCAGCCTTCGAGTCAGAGACCTTGGTGGATGTTACTCCTCCCATAGCCTATGTATCCCCTCCCTCCACCTAGCCAATGTTTGTTACATTGTAGACACTAATGATTGAATGAACTGATAACAGTAATATCAAAAACCATGTGTTATGGAAATTATCTAGTATTAACTAATCAAGTTGGTTCCTATATCTTTCTCTTGTAGATACCTGATTTCCAGTGTTTGTCTCAAAATATGCCTGACCCAAGTAAGTTTTTATAAAAAAAAATCCCTTTACCTTTATCTTTTTTTTTTTTACCATAGGCACTGGAATGATGTAGGAGAAGCAAAAGTATAATAATAATTTCCTAGGAACAGATGGTTCCAAGAGGGATGAGTTTTGAGTTTCTTTAAGGATGATTATCACTGAGCCGTGAGGCAAAATTCAATTTTCTACTTTTTCTTGAGCCTGGTTTTTTATTCCATACTTTCATAATAGTTTCTCAAAGAAATACTTTTCTGAAAGTCACACTTCCATGAGGAATAACAGAAATGATACTCAGGGAGAGTATGTTTGAAAGGGTGCTTAAAAAGTATACTACTACTTATGTACTGTGTTGCTGTATATTTTACTAGTATTGTGAGAATTTTTTAACAATCTATTTCCTTGATCTGTGGCTGTTGGTCTCTCATGAGAACATGGTAAAATAAAACCACCTGCCAGATCACACTTACCAAACTACCTAGCACCAACAAATCCTTTGGCTCTGATCCCATGTCCTGATTTGTGTCTAATATATAGACCCTCTTTTTGGAAATTACTATGCAATTTTAAAAGTTTATAAAATTCTGTACTATACCAGCTAAAAAAAGGGTAGCATGATCTTAACAGGTTGTAATTATCACTACCAAGTTATATTAAATTTCATCTCTGCTTAAAATCAGTTGTAGCTAGAGAAAGTGTTTGGCTGCCTTTCATGGAGTCTGAGTTCCATTGTGATGAGAAGACAATCATCATAGGACACAGTTCTGGTGCCATTGCTGCCATGAGGTATGAATGCTTGTAAAAATAGTTCATGGTATTATCCACACATACAAAAGTACACCTGAAAGTCTTCTGCTTGCCTGCCTCTTTGCACCTTAAGCTTTCTGTTTCTGTTGGCATTTAAAGCCCTAGACAATTTTGCCGTAACCTACCTGTCCAGCCTTATCCTTTCTCCTTCATGTAATCTTTGGTTCAAAAATCACATTCTTGCTATTTCTCAGACACACCATTCCATTTTCCATCTTCACCCCTTTGGACAGGCTATCTCCCATGACTGGAATGCACTCTCTTCTCACCTGCTATTCTGTAGCTACAATAGAAGAGGGAAATTGGAGTAGCAACACCTCCACGTTGGCCCCCACATCACCAGTTTTCAGCTTTAATACATAAATAATAGCAACTATTCAATCTAGCACTCTTTTCCTTTATCCCACATAAAGACTAGAGGGTAGATAAGTAACTGGCTGGATGAGCAATTTAGGGCTGGGTTTCTTTCTTGGTTACAGGGCTCCACTGTATTAAATGTTTTTGTTTGCTTGGCCTCTTGCATCCAGAAGCAGCTTAAAGTATCACATTAGTTCCACATTAAAGAAATTGCTCACTAAATACCATAATCTTCTAATCATATCCATTCAAATTAGCAGAGTAATAAAAGAATGGGTCAAATGTGAAACAACAAAATGACAAAATAAAAATGGTAATGTGCTCCAATGGGATATCTGAAAAATGAAGGAAGATGTTGCTTTTGGAAACCTCTCCCAAGTCCTATTAAACTACATTTTCTCAGGATGTTAGTTTATAGCCCCATTCTGAAGCCTCCCTGTAGCACAAAGGCGACCCTGAACTCTTTCAGATTATGCCAGTAGAACACAAGTTCAGGAAGATTCTACAATGCCAGAAAAGCTTTGAATATTGATCTGGCAACAATATATGTCTGTTTTCCAAGGGTTCAGCCTAGCCAGCTTTAGAGGTCTTTTCTAGATTGACTGTAGGGCAATGAATTTTTCATCTGCAACTCTTAAGAAATTTTCTTATTGATAACTTATGTTCTTATATGGTCATTTCAAAATATATTCCTCCCCTCTTATTCACCTAAAGGGCCATCCATCTCTTACAATGAATAAAAAATAAGGAAAGTAGTTTATCAGTATTAACCAACACATCATTCAAGTCTGACTATATATGCTATGTTCCACCTCCATGTCTCTCACCTCTGCAAAAAGGAGAAGGAGTACATTCTCCTATCTCTTATTTGGAGTCAAGTTTGATCTCTACAGTTACAGAGTGTACAGTTTCTAATATTGTTGTTCTTATGTTCTTTCTACTTGCTTTGTTATAATCATGATGCATGTTGTTTTCTTGGTTCTGTTTACTTCACTTTATATCAATTTATATTTTCCTGTGCCTCCCTGTATTCTTCATACTCATCTTTTCTTAATATTTCATTACGTTCAGGTACCATACATTGTTGATCTGTTCCCAATTTAACTGTTGGACATCCATTTTGTTTTAGAGTCCTTTGCTACTATTAAAAAGTGTGGCTATATAAATATTTTGCTTTACACAGGATCTTTCTTTCTATCTTTGAACTCCTTGGAGTCCTGGAAGTGGGATATATAGGTCAGAGCATTGTAGGCATTTTAGTCACTCTCTTATTACAATTCCAAATTGCTTTCCAGTGGACCAACTTATAGCTCCTCCTACAGTATACAGGTATGCCTGTGTTCTTGCGACTCCAAGAGTCAATGGGAATTAACTATTTCCACATTTTATGGTCTTTGTCAATTTCTGAATAGGAAGCAAAACTTTGAAGTTGTTTTGCTTTTCATTTCCTCAGTCTTTCTTTATAGAACTCTGTTCATATATCTCTATTACTTATCTCTTGGGGAATTGAATGAATGACTGAAAAAGTATTTATTAAGTGCCTACTATGTGTCAAGCGTTTTGTCAAACTGGGGATATAAGTATAAATACAAATATACAATAAATATAAATTACAAATTTCTTCTCTCTAGTTAACATTCTAGTAGGGGGAGAAATACACATTGGTCAGTGGTAATCCTCTAGACAAAAAGGGGAACTCTGATCCTAAAAGTTGCTGGAATGATGAGTAGGACCATTGGGGAAGGGACCAACACACCTCTTCTAGGAATCACGAACAATGGAAGAGTTGATTTGATCAGAATATTCCAGAACTGGAAGGAGACGGGAGCAGAATTGAAGACGTTACCTAGTAAGCAAGGAGGTTGGTGAGACCATCCAAATTATGCCATGAGAGTAGAGTGAAGTGAAGCATGGCTGGAGCCTTTCTGAAACTGTGGGCCAATAGAGACAGATTACAAATCAGGATCAGAAAATAAGGATGGTATAGGCAGGGCAGAATGTCTCTGGATGAAAAGGTTAAAACTTCCAGGGCAATTGCACCTAGCCATTGCTACATTTATAGGTGTTCTACTGGAAATGATGCAGTTTAAGGGATTCAGAGACCCCTCAAGGACCACACAGCAGGACAGGGTCATCTGGAATGAATTCATGGACTCAAACATTCTTAAAGTCAAGTTGGCAAAGGTTTATTGTGATGCCAATATGATGGGCAGAGGTCCTTAAGAACTTGTAACCTAACAGGAGTGATGCTAAAGCTTATGTAGGTAAAGTAGTGAATTATCTGGCAGATATGCTAATTAGGTGATAACATACAACCTTTGTCACAGGCACCATTCACTACTGGAAACCTACTAGAAACCAGGGGAAGGAGTTTCTAAGGGGTACATTTTTGGTCTGTTATGTTTGTGGCAAGATAGCTTTGTGAGTTGCCGTCTATAGCTTGGTCTCTGGATTGTATACAGTAACTGTGGGAAACAGTACATGATAATTCTGTGGGTACAAAATAGTCCTGTTTTCACAAGGGAAATTCTACAGGAAATTCTACAGAGCTCGGCTTGTTCTTATAACAGGGAGAGATAGTTGGCCTCACTGGGGCCCACTCATGAGTAACTGCTAGACATAGTGTCCTTGGGCTGGGGAGAAAACTGTCAGGGACAGCATTTTGAGGGAGAAATGTGATGAAGTGGGGTCCAAGCACCCCATCAAAATTATAGAGGAACTGAGTTGCATTGGTAAAAGTTCTTCTAAAGAACTAACTTACCAGTCCCTGTAGTACTGAAAAGGTTAGCTTATAAAAGTCATATATTTCAAAAGCCCTCGAAGCTGATTGAAGGTAGGAGGATCCTCAGAAATAGGTTTTTCAAAAACAAATATAACCTAGTAGCCCAGTAAAAGTAGCTCAACCAAAAAAGTATCTTAAAATTATTAATTGCTGAGATCTCCAGAAACCACTTAGCCTATTAGTTTGCAGACAGCTTCAATCAGGCTTTGGGTTAGGGATTCTGAGTTTCCTTTTAAGGGAGGAGTTTGGAGGGGAGGATATAGTTCTTTCTCATAACAAATTGTTCCATTATAGACTTTCTGAAAACAAAGTAAAGTTAGATTTAATAACTCCAGGAAAGAAGTGTTGTGATATAAGCTCAGTTAACACTATTTTCTTTTTCCCAGGTTTGCAGAAACACATCGTGTATATGCTATCATATTAGTGTCTGCATATACATCAGATTTGGGGGATGAGAATGAACGAGCAAGTGGTAATTTAGGTTTTATTCCCTTCCATCTCTATCTGCCTACAATTTCTTATTTATTTTGATCCCTATTTTCTCATTTATTTATGCATTGCTTTCAAGTGTCAGTTTTCAAATTTCTTATTCTCACCTACAATCCTTACATCTTTATTTCTTTAAATAATTCCTAATTACATGGAAAAAATTTTTAACATTCATTTTTGAAAATTTTGAGTTCCAAATTCTCCTCCATGAGGAGCAAGCAATATGATATCCATTATATATGATTTCATTTGTTTTCTCATTTGTTATATTTCCTCTCTTGAGAGACATGGCTAATATCAACTTTTTGCTTTTGCCATCTTTCATATGAGAGCACAACTTAAACTCATTTAATTTTATTATACCATTACCATTCTGATAATCATGTCAAATGTGGTCCACATGGACAGAGACAAAAATGTATCGTATTTACCAATACAATGAAAATGCCATCAGGGGAGGCGAGGATGGAAAGACAAAAGGAATGAACAAAAAGCAGGGAATAAATTTGGACTTTAAGCACATGGTGGAGAAGGAATGAAAATAGAAGCTATGTTTCTTACTTCTTTTCCTCACCCAAGGAAGCACAGACCATAGAAAAGCCAAGTTATTATTTGAGAGCGGCCTTTGCACTTTTTTTCCAGTTTTAGGCTGTGATACAGTATAGGAAGGCTTTAAACTATGCAAAATCATTTACCAATTACTCACTGAGGGGAAAGTTAGGTATTTTTAGGCACCTTGTATCTAGTTAGTCCAAACAGGTTTGTGGGAGCAATTTCCTCCTTCCTTATGTATGATTCAGTATCAAGCCCTATTGATTCGGTACAACAGTAGTGCATTTGGCTTACACTCAGAAAGTATAATACTAAGTACTTTTTACCAAACTTATGATGAGCTATTCCCTCCTTGTGCTTCGCAGGATACTTCAACCGTCCTTGGCAGTGGGAGAAGATCAAGTCCAATTGCCAACATATAGTACAGTTTGGGTCCACTGATGATCCTTTCCTTCCTTGGAGTGAACAGCAGGAAGTGGCCAATAAGTTGGGAGCCAAATTGTACAAATTCACAGACCGTGGCCACTTTCAAAACACTGAGTTTAATGAACTGGTCACTGTGGTGCAGTCTATGCTGAATGTACCCACTTAGACTTAGTGAACTCTTGTTAGGCTGTTATGATCAGATCTGTACTTTATAGTCTGGACCCTCATTAAAGGACAATAAACAGTAAAGATTAAGTAACACTGCCCAAGTGATTGGCAAAAAAGCAAACCACAGTTGTTTCAGTGTTCTTTTCCAGGTTTTCAAATAATTATTACATGGGCATGAAGCCTCTAGCGTGAGCATCAGGCAGGGAGGGGAAGCTTTAGAGCCCTGGGCACAAGCAGTGCTTCTAGGAAGTAGCAGCTGATTCAGGGCATAGCAATTAACCAAGGGCTATTAAGAAAGACCATGGAGGTGATGGATGTTGGATGTTTGTGGGTGGCCCAATATTCTGCTGCTGTGCTGCAGAGAGTGGGAAAAGATTCCCAGTGTAGGTAAGGTAGCATAATTCTAGCTGTCTTGAAAATTCTGGGTCTCATCCTCCTGGAGAGGTTTTCCATGGCTCCTGCAGCACCTTAGACTCAAAAAGGTCCCCAGGATGGCATGTCTTCTGTGGATGATAGCTGGGGAGCAGCTATGGAAATACCACTTGTTTCATTGGAGGGATGCTCAGGCTACAGGGTGGTGATGAGGACAAGCAGGTGTAGTGGGAAAAACCCTGTATTTGGTCAGAGGACCTCCTTTTGAATCTCAGTTCTATTTCCAAATCTGTAAAATGAGGGACTGGGTGTTCCCTAAGAAACCTTCAACCTCTAAACGCTAGCATCCTATGAGTGGTGGCTTGGTATGGATTTAATGACAGGCTGTGCATATTATACTAGAGGTGCATATTCACAGGGTTGGGCCACTAAGTGATGACTTTCTGGGACGCACCGCACCACACAAAAATCATCTTTGTTAAAGTGTGGAGAGGAAAATTAAAATCAGTTAAACGAGTGGTCTTTGGAAGCACTAAAGTTTATCCCTTGACACCTAACAGTACAGGAGTGATTAGGAAATGTGTGCTAAATGAATGATTATAAAGACAAGGACTAAAATAGGTGAATATGATTTTAAAAGAAAAAGAGTTACTGGGAAGACACTGATAGAGATAGTTCCACCTGAATTTGTTCCCAGAGTCTCACATTTAACAGGAAGGATTTCATCAGCACAGCGATTGTCATTCCCCCACACGTACTGTAATCCTTAAATTGGGCTCAAGCAGTTGCCTGAGCCACCCGGAGGTTAAGTGACTTGCCCAGGGTGACATGGGTAGTATCAGTGGGGTGTGGGAGGTGGTTTTGAACCTAGGTCTTGACTTCAATTCCAGCACACTGTTCCCTCCAGCGCTTCTTAAACTGTGTGTCTCAACCCTGTATGGGGTTGAGAAAAATTTAGCAACAGTAAAAAGTTTCTGAAGGCGCAACCAAAAATTAATTAAAAATCAAATGAGGAATGAATCCAAAGTGTTTCTGGTTGTGCTTGCTAGTGTCAAATAACACAACTTCACTCCAGCCTTGATTCTGAACACAAAGCATGGGCACTTTGCACTGTGCATACCTTCAGGCCACTCAACTGAGATGGAAAGGGGTGGAAGCCCTGCACTGGATAATTACTGCCTCTATGTCTTTGTTCAAGAACCTTCACTCAACATCAATGCATCTTGAGTTTTCTGCTTTGTGTAAGTAATTTTGGGGCAGTTAGGTGATACAGTCACTAGAGGGCCGGGTCTGGAGTCAAGAAGACTCCTCTTCCTGATTGAAATCTGGCCTCAGACACTTACTAGCTGTGTGACCCTGGGTAAATCACCTAACCCTGTTTGCCTCAGTTTCCACATCTGTAAAATGAGCTGGAGAGGGAAATGGCAAACCACCCCAATATCTTTGCCAAGAAAATCCCAAACGGGATCATGAAGAGTTAGACACAACTGAAAACTGACCACTAGTAAGTAATCCTAGGGATTCTTAGTCTGGGCCTCTAACTGGGCCCAAGATTTCTGCCTCCTTCAAAAACCAGGTACACTGTATAGTTTTGGCTTGACTACAGCCTCATCACATAATATTTTTTTTTTGTTCTCATATAACATTGAAGTGTAGACAGATCTTTTTGGAAAAGAGGATGTGGTTTTCTTTTTTAAAAGAAATGTGGATTGTTGTGCTTGATATTCCAGTGTGAATTTCCAGATTATTTTGTCTTCATGGAGGGCCAGGTTCTTTATAACATGCCATTTTATCATATCTGTAATTTTTAGGGGTGGGGAGAGCACATGGTGATGTAGTGGTGGCTAGAGCACTTAACTCAGAATTGTGAGACCTGCCTGGGTTCAGATCCTAGCTCTACCCTTTACTATCTATATGACCTTGGACAAGTCATTTGAATTCCCTGGGCTTAGCTTCCTCTTCTGTAAAATGAAGGGTTTGGGCTAGACATTTCCTAAGATGTGTTCCAGTGGTCTATGGTCTAGTGAATCTGCAGAGGATCAGAGACTATTCTAGAATGAATACATCTACAAAATGTGACACCTTAATGAAAAACAAATTAGATACATCTTTTGGAATTCAGTTCCCACACTACTGTTTAGCATTTATATAGATTTTACTGGAATCTTCCACATAAACCCTTAATAAATTGCACTGGGATAACAGGATCTCTGCATTGTAACGGACCTTCTTGGGCATTTGATGTATGGCTAATGAAGGAACACCCACAACAGCATCTTTCAAAGACGGTTATACAACTTACTCAAATACTTCTTACAATGAGCTCATTACTTCTCAGGGCAGCCCATTCTGCTGAAGCAAAGTCCTTTTTGTTAGAAAGTTTTTGCTTGTATTAAATTGAACCCTGCCTCCCTGTAACTTCTACTCGTTGACCTGTTCTCTGGAGCTACGGGAAACAAGTATACCTCCTTTTTTGTATGATAGCACTTCAGCTCTGAAGACAGCCATCACGTACTTTCTAGATGATCAGTGAACATTATCAAGACCACTGTATACAGAAGACTCTGCTAGGACACAAAGGCAGTACTTCATTTTACAAGTGAGAGAGCTTGGCGTAATTCTCACGTTCTCAGAAGCTCTGGTGTTCTCCCACTGCCATACCTGTAATCTACAGTCATCTATAGAGTGAAGGTTGAACTATAGAGAGGAATGGAACATTTCCCCAAAAGACCTTGGGTTCAAGCCTCAGAGTTTTGTTGTTTTTTTTTTCCATAAAATTATTTTTCCTTTTTTGCAACAGAAGTGCTATACTTCCTAGTTTTCCCCCAGTTTCACTTCCCCCCCCCACTAGGGTCTAGTTTATTGCCCCCCCTCCCCACCCCAGTAGCACCCATTCTCCCAGCCTAGTGATCTCACTGTCAGGCTTCTAATTCTATCCTGCACTGCTAATGAACTTAGAATGTCTAGTTCTTTATAGGTTTGGGTTTTTTAAAGGCATTTTCCCTAGTTATCTATAAGGGTAAATATCATAGTTTAGAATAATTAACAAAATGCGACAAGTTACAGATTTATAAAAGTCACAAACCAAGCCAGAAGACTTGCATTCAGGGTTCAAATATTTCCTCTGATGCTTAATACCTATGTGACCTTCACTTAACATTTCTAGGCCTCAATTTCCTAATCTGTAAAATAAGAGGGCAGAGAGTACTGAATAATATGGGAGTACTGAATGATATGAGGTCCCTTTCAGCTCTGGGTGGTCTTAAAAATTAATCTGGTCTTCCATACCAAGCAAAATCTAAGATTAAAACTTTTTAAATTTCTCATTTCCTGGCAATTCCATCTCTTCAATATTGTCTCTAGAGTTAGCCCTGTGGTATCCTTGATGCCAATGATTCATTGGTATCCCAGGAAGCTCCTTTTTCTACCAGGAAGTCCAGGCTCCTTGGCTCACTGTTGTGCCTTCCAAGTTTTTTGGTTTTTGCCACTCTCCCTGGCTTACTTGTTCAGTCATCTTCTAGTCATGTCTGACTCTTTATGACCTCTTTTGGGATATTCTTGGCAAAAATCCTAGAGTGATTTGCCATTTCCTTCTCCAGTTCATTTTACAGATAAGGAAATTGTGATGATTTGCCCAGGGTCACACAGCCAGTCTGAGGTTATATTTGAAATTAGGTCTTCCTCATTCCAGGCCAGTGTTCTATCCATTGTACCACCTAGCTATCCCTGGCTTACTGCAGTACCTTAAAAACCAGATCCATAAAGGAGAAAATCCACAAAATATTTCTTTTTTTTTGAAATATTTTTTTGGAGGGGGGAAGACAGGGCAATTGGGGTTAAGTCACTTGCCCAAGGTCACACTGCTAGTAAGTGTGTCAAGTGTCTGAGGATGCATTTGAACTCAGGTCCTCCTGACTCCAGGGCCAGCACTCTATTCACTGTGCCACCTAGCTGCCCCAACAAAACATTTCTTAATCCCTCATCCTGTCCCCTACTGCCTAATAATAGCACCCCAACCTTTTGGGTGTTTTTAAAGGGATCTATCATGAAAACTAAATAGTGAATAGACAATGGAGAAGTGGGAACTATAGCAATATGAAAATTGAAGCAGTAGAGAATAAAACTATTCATTTATGTTTCTTTTTTTATTTTCATTTACATTTCTAAGATTCCCAACTGGTAGTTTCCAAATAAAATCTCTCTCTGCTTTAGGAAAGTAATTTTAAGTCTTTCCTCATCCCAAGTCATTCAGAAGAGACTGGCTTAACAATCAACACTATCAACAACAATGAAAAGCTAAACGGACGAGATGTTGTATAGACTATGACAGGCAGTTGTACTGCCCCTGTAAGTTCATGGGTATCAGACAGGCAGTACAGACGGACCACAAGCTTGAAAGAAGAGATTCGATTGCATTTGGGAAACTGCACAACAGCTTCTGGGATTTCAGACTGCTCAGTCACATAAAACTCATCTTTTTAAGACCACTGGTCTTCTGGAAATTTTATACGACTATCAGTTATGGAACACTACAACTTGGAAAGAATCAAAATTATGGAGGACCCAAAGGGCAGCGGAGATACAAGCGGTGGGGGTAAACAGGCAGCAAACATATTGAGGATGCTTCGTGCTCAAAGAATGGTATAAGAGATCATCCGGGAAATACATCATCAGAAAAGGTGGGCTGACCACGCAGAGAGAAGGCAGCATAAAAGATGACAGCCTAATCTGTTATTGCCATCCAATAACACACAGAATATTGAGAACCCTAAAGGAAGGGTAAGACAGGGGATCATAGATGTATTCAAGTATTACTTCCTCTGTCACCTAAAAATAAAATCATGCCCCTGTTTCAGATTTTAACATTTCTTTTTCCTCTGAGTCAGTAGATTAAAGTTCTTTAAAAACTCCAGGAAAAGGAATCTACCGTAGTGTTGGAGAGAATTAGTTTGTATCTGATATTGAAACTGAAGTTTTACAAAAAACTATGAGTACTTCGGCGGTTTCCAATTGGACCTCTTCACAGTAGTTAAACATGTCAGTCTTCTGTTGGGATTAGAAGTAAAAAGGGGCTTCCCACAGAGGTATTAATGACACACCTTTTTTTATCCCAGCCTGTTTTCTGGGAGACAACTTCCTATCAAGAAAAGCTAAAGGACATTTTCCACCATCCTCAGTACCCTGCATTAAAAATCACTACAAGCTCTCCATTTGAGGCCACAAAGTATTTTTTGTTAGAATCAAGGGCAATTGGAATGTTGCATCTTGCCAAGTGGGCTTTTATCAGTCAGCCCAGTAATTCAAGAACCTCTTGTCCTGTCCCACATATGCATATGTTAAATCAAGCTTGAGTAGAGCCATAGCCTAGAGCCACTAGAGAGCTATGTCCCAGGGTGGAAAATGTGGACTGTCCTAACACTTACCATAAACATTTCTTCAGAGAATAAATAGAAGGGAGTAGGAGGTCAGGTGCTAGCCAAAAAAAAAAAAAAAAGCAAGGAAGAAGTTAGGATTCCCATTGCTTATGAGGACAACAGAACTAGTGGGCTGCTCATGTTCTTCCTTACGTAAAGAAACCCCAGCTCTATTCTCCCCCTCCAACCTTTTCAGGAGAATTAATCTCTCCCCTTCCCTCCTTCCACAATCAGTGACACTTCTATCCCCATCCTGTCCCCCAAGTGTGAATAACACCCATATTAACTTCCTTCCTATACACTGGTAGAGAGTATTTGTCCCTAAATTCTGAAGTTGGACTAGAGACTTCCCAGAGCTCACACACACAGATACCAGGTTCTATCCCCTAAGTCATTTATTCTCCCTCTCACTCAACAGATGTTTTAATTACTTGGAAATTAAAGACTGTCTATTTGTGTTGCTTCTCCTGGACTGCCCAAGTATTAAATTGTACCTGTGCTTTTGAATTTGAGCCTATTACTTTGTTATCTGTGTTTTTCCCTGTCATGTCCACATCAAACCCTGTGGATCCTAGGTGGATGGAGGGGAGAGAGTCTTCCTTGCCTCTCCTGCAATTTTAGTCTTCCAGTCTACTAATGCTTTTCTAAAACTTGGGTTGGATTTTTCAAATGCCAGTCGTTCTGCTGGCATGCTCATGTAACTCAGGTATTCCACTGCTCCTGCCAAGTTGTAATGGCATAAGCACATATACCTGTGCCTTCCATGTTTCCTTTGGCAAGTTCCATGGCTTGGTTCTCTGGCTTGTAGAACCAGTATAATGATTTTGTAGTTTAGCAGAGATCTGTATTCAGATTCTACTGTAACTTAGAACTTGACATGTTCAGAAGTGAACTTATCTTCCCTGACAAAACACCCTTCTCAACTAACTCTTCTGTTTTTTTAAGTGATACCACTTTTCACCTAGTCACCTTCGTTATGTTTGTTTTTTTTCCCACTCTCTCTTCCCTCCCTTCAATTAGTTGCTAAATCCTGTTGATTCTATTTTACAGTGTCTTCTAATAAAGCCTCTGGGCCTTAGTCTATCCCTCTCCAATCACCCTGCTTAATCTTTCTAATACACTGTTTTCTAAGTATATCATTCCTCTAGTCAAAAATCTTCAGTTACCTTTGATGCCAAAATTTGTGATTGTAGTATTCAAGGCTCTACTCTAGCCCAAAGCTACCTTTCCACTCATATATCATACTATTACCTTTTAGTTCCAGGTAAATTGACTATTCACCAACCCTTACACCACTAAATCCTGATCCCAAAAGGATCATCCAGCAGGCAGTAAGAATATACTCGTCAAATGCTTTGTGAACTTGAAAGCACTATATAAATGCCATTTATTATTATGGAATATCTCAGCAAAAGAGTTTGGGAGGAATCTTGGCAATCTTGTAGCTAAATAGAAGAAATTCTCATTTTCATACTGAAAGACTACTGGTGAAAAATATGCAGTCATATTTATTATTTAGGAAGAAAAATGAACACAGCATAGAAATTTTATCATAAAACCTCTACTAACATAAAACTCAAAATACAATGTTTTAGATCAGTGGTTCTTAAACTTTTGGTTCTCAGGAACTCTTCACAGTCTTATTACTATTTTTTTTCCTTTTTAGAGGGAGAAAGGCAGGGCAATTGGGGTTAAGTGACTTGCCCAAGGTCACACAGCTAGTAAGTGTGTCAAGTGTCTGAGGCTGGATTTGAACTCAGGTCCTCCTGACTTCAGGGCTGGTGCTCTATTCACTGCACCACCTAGCTGCCCCGACTCTTCACAGTCTTAAAAAGTATTGAGGACTCCAAAGAACTTTTGTTTATGTGAGTTATGTAAATAACATCAGAATTATTTATGAAAATAATTTTGATCCCTCTCTAGATATATCTCAGGGATGCCCAGACCACACTTTGGGAACCACTGTTGTAGACTATTCATTAGTAAAATATAACTAAGGTTTCCTCATCAAAATGAAGGACATAATGAACGAGTAGGTGAAAGGAAAATTCTTATGTCCTATGTTTTTATGGCTACAGATTACAGCTCATGAAAATTTCTGTTAAATCCAAGTTAAAGATGCTTGGCAGACTCAAATTCTTTCATCTGATATGTTTTTCCCTGTCATATTTATATCAAACCCACAATATAAGACAAAACATTTTAAAACATTCTAAAAAATTTTCTGATATTAATTTAAAATAGTGAAAAATATGTGCTGAGGTCTCTTTTCATGCAGTATATACCAACAAATAATATTTTAGAATATAAACTTCAGTAGGTAGATACATAGGCTTGCATAATTTTTAATGATCATAAAAACTGTGGTCAAATATGAAATAACTAAGTGTACATTATGGAAGCAGCTAGGTGGTTCAATGGATAGAGCACTGGGCCTGGAGTTAGGAAGAACTGAGTTCAAATCTCGCCTCAGACACTTACTAGCTATGTCACTTAACCTCTGTTTGCCTTAGTCCTCTGGAGAAGGAAATGGCAAACCATTCTAGTATCTTTGTCAAGAAAACCCCATGGACAGTACTGGCATGCTATAGTCCACAGGGTCATAGTCAGATACAACTGAACAACGAAAAGTGTACACTGCGTTTCTGTCTCATTTATAAAAATGTACACATAAGGAAAGCATGGATCCCATATAAAAAAAATTCACATATAGTCCCCTGTGAATCAGAACTGATAATTATAAAGTCTTTTTTTCCTTATGTATATATACACATCTTTCATGTTCTGGTGGTCAGATTTACATGTCTACAAATGATCAAATATCAAAATATCAAAAGACTCAAAACCATAGGTTACCACCCAAAGGAAAATTAAAAGACTAATGCTGGCATCTATTCAGGGTTAATTGGCAAATTAGTCAGTCACTAAATATTAATTACTACCATATGACAGGCACTGTGCTATGCACTGGGCATACAAAAAAGAGGCAAAAAACAGTCCCTGACCTGCAATAGACAGGTAAATAAATATCTACAAACAAGCTATATACAGGATAAATAGGAAATAATTGAGAGTGGGAAGGCACTAAAATTAAGAGAGGTTAGGAAAAGCTTCCCAAAATATATCATTTTAGTAGGGAATTAAAGGAAGCCAGAGAAATAAGTAGGCTATATTGAAAAGGGAAAACATTCTAGGCATGGCAGTCAGTCAGAGAAAATGCCTAGAGCTAAGAGGTGGGTATCTTGTTTGCCCAACAGCCAGGAGGGTGGACCAAAGAGTAAGAGGCATGGGGGTTGGGGGTGGGTAGGGTGTAAGAGGACTAGAAAGATAGAATGGGTTAGGTTGTGAAAGGCTTTTGCAAGCCAGTCAGAGGATTTAGAATTTGATCTTGCAGGTGACAGGGAGCCCCAGAAGTTTAGAGTAAGGGGGTGGCATGGTCAGACCTGTGCTTTAGAAAAATCACTTTAGTGGCTGAATAGAGGATGGACTGAAATGGGGAGACATTTTGAGACAGGCAGATCCACCAGCAAACTATTGCAATAGCTGAGATATGAGGTGATAAGGGCCTGCACTAGAGTGGAAGCAATGTCAGAGGAGAGAAAATGGTGTATTCAGGAGATGCTGAAAAGGTGAAACCGGCAGGCCTTGCCAACAGCCTGGACATGGGGAGGACATAGTTGAGGAATCCAAGAAGACTCCTAGGTTGTAAGCCAAAGGGACTGGGGGGGTGGGGGTGGGTAGTGTTGCCCTCTATAGTTATAAAGAAGTAGGGTGATAGGGAGGGTTTAGGGGGAAAGATAATGAGTTCAATTTTGGACATGTTAAGTTTAAATGTCTACTAGATATCCAATCTGAGATCTCTGAAAGGCAGTTGGAGATGCAAGACTGGAGTTCAGTACAGAGGTTAGGTCAAGATAGATAGATTTGAAAATCGTCAGCATAAAGATAGTAATTAAATCCATGGGAGCCGAAGAGATTAAGTGAAGTAGTAGAGGGAGAAGACCCAGGACAGAACCCTTTGGGACAGCCACAATTAGATGGTGTGATATGCACGGGGATCCAGCAAAGGAGCCCGAGGAGTGGTCACATAGGTAGGAGAACCAGAATGGTGTCCCAAAAACCTAAAGAAAGCATTAATCAAACAATAAATATTTATGAGGCACTATAACACAGTGCTAAGTGTTGCAGAAGAAAGTCGTCAATAGTGTCAAAGGCTACAGAAAGGTCGAGGAAATTGAGGATTGAGAAAAGGCCATTGGACTTGGAAATTAAAGAGATCATTGGTAACTTTGGAGAGAGGAGTTTCAGTGGAATGATAAGGTTGGAAGCTAGACTGTAAGGGAATGAGAGGAGACAAAGTGAAGACATCTATTGTACATGGCCTTCTCAAAGAGTTTAGCTACAAAGGGCAGAAGAGATACAGGATGATAGCGAGCGGGGACGGAAGGATCAAGTGAGGGTTTTTTGAGAATGGAGGAGACAGGAGCATGTTTATTGACAATAGGGAAAGAGCCAGTAGACAGGAAGAGACCGAAAATGTGAGAGTGGAGATAGAGGGAGCAATCTGTTGGAGGAGACAGGATGGAATGGGATCTCTTGAACCAGGCATATGGTAGCTTTGGTAAGAAGGTAAAGCCACCTCATCATGTGGGGTGAAGGAAGAGGGTGCTGGCAGAGGGCATATGAAGGCAGAGGATATGAGGAAGCCAGGAGAAGAGAGAGTTCACAGATTCAAATTTCTTATGATAATTGTGAAACAAGACTCTGACCTGAGAAGCACAGGAGGTTTGTGGAAAGCCGCTATGGAGAGTGGGACAGTGAGCTGATGAGAAAGTTATAGAATTGCCTAGCAGAATGAAGACCCAGTTGAAGTTGCATAACATAAATCTGTAGTGGGCTCTGTCTGAGTGGTTTTGTGATTTTCCCTTCCATTCAACAGCACCTTGGGTAAGAGTAAAGATAGTGAACGTCATCCAAGTCATCCAAGGCTGATACTCGGAACTGTAAAATTGACTAAATGATAAAGAGGGCTAGGGACTCAAAAAAAGAGGATATTAGAGAACTGAATTGGTTCACCACCGAGTTAAGACAGGGAAAAGAAGAGAGAATGGCTAGTGCAGGAGAGATGGCCTCGGAAAGAGCTGGCTTGAGAGTCTGGAGGCTGCAGTTTGGTAAAGAAAGGCAGAAAGAGAGGTGAAAAGCTGATGGATTATGATTGGATTCCGTAATTCTTTAACATGGAGGTGGTGTATTTGTGGGTGATGAATGGCAAGATCAAGAATACGATGATCATCTGTGTGAGGGTTGAGGTAGAAAAGGAGGTCTTAGGAAGTGAGTAGGTTGAGAAACTGAGTGGTTAGGGGGCTTAAGAGTCAGCATGAATGTTGGATCCCCTAGATGAGGGCGGGCGTTGGGGAAAAGAGAAAAATTGTGAGCTATGTACTGAACTAAATGAAGAAAAAAGGGGAATGGCTTGGAGGTTTATAGACAACTACCAGGATTCTGATTAGGTAGTAGAAACAAACACAATGAACCTCAAAGGAGGAGAGGTTACTGACTGATGGAAGAGGGGGAAATCTTGGAAGTGGCAATGAGGAGCAACCCAGAGGAGTGAGCTGAGGAGAATGAGTGAAGGTGCAGCCACTACTGGAAACAGTGACTAGATAGAGGCTGGCCTGCTGGCTATTATTGTAAGACTTCACAATAAGAATGATTTTTACACTTTAAAGTAAAGTTTTATTGTATTTAAATACAATTTTTAAAATAGTACAAAAACAGGCAGCCTACTGTCCTTGTGTTACAGTTTGCAGACTCTCCTTTCATTGATGACTCGCACTAAAGAATCAAATGAGATAACAACTGTAAAGCACTTGGCACAGTGTCTGACACATAGCAGTTGATTCTTAAATGCTTATTCCGTCCCTCCCTCCCTCCCACTAGAGAAGTAGTATAAAAGATATCAAGGATATAATGGGAAAAAAAGATAGGCTAGTAATGTGGCAAAAGCCTGATGGATAAATCTGTATTGTACAAAATATAATCCACAAAATACAAAAGACCTAGAAAAAGGCTTCCAGAATGTTGGTAGACTAACTCTAAAGGATTTATTCAAGGATGAACAACTAGCACAGGATGAACCATGAGGAGGGAGTGGAATCAGGGAATTTACAGCTTGATGAAATCAGTCATTGAAGAATACATCACTTTAAATACCACAGAGGGAGGGGGAAAAAGGAATATTAAGTACACAAAATTATTCAACTTATACTGAGGAAGGACCAATTTGAACTTGTAGGCTGCTGGCCTTTTAAAGCTCAAAATGTAATGATATTTCCAAGGGCAATTATAATTTGTCATTAAATAAGAACAATGGGCAACAATGAAACTGAGCCATTGAGTTGAATACCATAAAATAAAGTAGTATTTCAAATGAAATTAATGATTTTACTAAACAAGGACAGTAATTAACATCTATACATTGAAAAAGTATATATCCTTGGTAATTGTCATTATTTTGGCTTAAAGTTTTCTTACTTCTGTTAAACTACTTCTCTGCACCAGCCCAATAACAGGATGGCCTGAAAATAGACCAATACTAGCAGCCACCATGGCAGGAAAATGAAGACCTTACCATCACTTGCCTCAGTCCAGCAAGGGGCACCTAATGAATTAGGGCCAGCATGAATCAGCTTTGGAGAACCTTCTAACTTAATCCCAAATGTCCAGTTCCAAAGCTCCCACCAAGCAATGGATATCCACTTTTTTTTAAATTTACTTAGTATGTTTAGTTTTCAGCACTGATTTTCACAAGAGTTTGAATTACAAATTTTCTCCCCATTTCTACCCTCCCCCCCACTCCAAGATGGCGTATATTCTGGTAGCCCAGATATCCACTTTCAATAGGATGCTAACCTGCCCCTACTCCTCGCCCCTACCCCCAAGCCCATTTTGGCTGGTGGAGGTAACAGAGACACTCCACCTTAACCCATGGGCCCAACCACCTAACCCCTTCCCAACAGTCATTGTTTGGAGACTGTCTGCCCTGCCACTACTCCCCAAGGTCCACAGAGCCTTACCATCTGCCCTGCTGGTTTGTCAGCTGGATTCATGGTCTTTTCATTGGCCACGAAGCTGAATTCTCCCTTATGTGCTGTCTACCCAAATTACAGCATGAGCTCCTTGAAGGCAGGAACCATCTCCCTTTTCCTTTGTGGTCTTCAGAATTTAGCACTGTTCTTGCCAAACAGTAAGTGCTTTTCAATGCTTTTCTGTTCCATTATGTGAGAATAAGTAGAGTGTTTGGGGTAACAACGCCTAACCTTTCCACATATTTACCTAGTCTGCATGTGGTCCTGGCTGTTGCTGCTTCTACTACCTTTAAGCCTTTTCATCTGGCAGCTTTCAACTTCTTGCTCAATTGATGAATGGAAAACGATAATGGTAATAATGAACCAGACATAATGCTTTTTCACAATATCTGCATTAGCTCAAAATTCCTTGCTTCTAGCAGCAACATAGGAAGGGGAAATTTCAAGTTCCCTTTATTACCTCTGTCCTTGGCAAATGTCAGAATTATCTTGTAGTTTATTTTCCTCTTTACAACCATTCAAAAATAATCCCTTTTGATAGCTTGGTAGGTGAATTTTTCTTATTTTCATGGTCCTTTATTAGCAAGAGGAATGGTTTCACTATTAATCTCTAATAGCTGCCTCATGTACTTTTGGCCCACTCAGCAATATATATCAGAATTTTTAATCTTTATAAATAGAAATATGTTCTGTACAGCAAGAAGTCTTTTAGTGAAGTTTGCTTTTAACCAACTTCAATACTTCATGATAAATACAATCTTGGCTTTCAAAGTAATTTCATTTTCTTCCTGCATTTATAAAATGTGAGTAGAATGCACACTTTGCTATTAAAATTCCAACCACTCTGTCATATATATACAATTCGAAGGTGAAATTTCACCACCTTCATGGCAGTCATCGAAAACCTTTGGGAACAAAAAAAAAGGTTCCAATTAAGTTTTAAAAAACAATTTCAGTACAGGCACAGATACCAATTATGTTATGCCCCACTACGACAAAAAAATGTTTCTTAGGATCAACTGATAGTCTACTTATTTCAAGCAATATTCAAAATGAAATTTGTTGAGTTTTAAAGGAATCAGGGCAGTGCCTAATAATGTATCATCATCATAAGGTCTGACCTTCAATTGCAAGGTGAATTTTATCATAATTATTAAAGTTTTTAATAAACCACTAAAATTAAACGCTCATATTAATCACTTTATTTAAGGTGGCAGTATGGAATGGTAGATAGTGCTGAACTAGGTGTAAGGATGACCTTAACTTAAATCCTGCCTGTGGCACTTCTTGGCTGTGTTAACATGGGCAAATCATTTAACCCCTCTGTAGCCCCAGACAATGCTTTAAGATAGGTATTATCCAAAAATAGTTATCAAAATAAGTTATCAAAATTTTTTTTTAAGTTTATAGACCCCAAAGTCTATCAAAGATGACCTCCTAGGCCACATGATTTGAGTTTTCTTAATTTCCTTATCTCTCTACTGTAACATTTCTCCGTCTTAATTCATTTACTCCTTCCCTCCATTTATATTCTTGATCCCTTCTTTCTTAAGACCTTGCTTTATTAATCATCTCTCCTTTCTTGCATTTTTAATCTCTCCCTCCTTATCAAATGTGCCTAACAACATGTTCAGTTTTCTCCAGTCTTATACTTCTCCATTACTTCCAATCCTCTCCCTACACCATTCGCCATCTTTGCTACCCCCTTGAACAATGGTGCTCTCTCTTTTCTTGACAAACTTCTCAAGAGAAGTTAGTCTACACTTGTTGCCTCTACTTTTCCATCCTCTATAAATCTATGCAATTAGATTTTTATTGCTACTATTCTACTCAAAGTGCTGCTTAGATCAACAAAGAACTCCTGATTTTTAGTCTAATAGCTCTATCTTGTTCTTTCTGCAGCAGGTGAAACTGCAGAGCACTCCTTCTTGAAATCTTCTACTCAATTTGCTTCTGTTATAGCACTCTTTTGCTTCTTATCCTATCTCTTTAAATGCTTCTTCTCTGACTGATTTACTAACTCTTCTTCCCTCCTGCAAAATATGAATATTTCTTAAGGTTCTATTCTTTGCTCACACTGTTTCCTGTAGATTAACCTTGGCAATCTTATTTAATCTCATAGCTTCAGCTACTGCCTCTATTTAGGTGATCCTCCAATCTCTATCCCCAGTTCTAATCTCTCTCCTGAACACCAGGGTGTAAAGGCATGCTAAACATAGGATCAAATGTTGAGCTGGAAGCAATCATCTAAGCCAACATTTTACAGATGAAAGAACAGGCCCAGAAAAAAAGTGATTTACCTAATGTCAGATAGGTAGTAAGTGGCAGATATTTTAACATCCCAAATGCTGAACTTCTCATTTCCCCCCACTAAATCATTGCTTCTTCCTCACTTCCAAAGTTCTACCAATGGGGGCAACTAGGTGGTGCAGTGAGTAGAGCACCAGCCCTGGAGTCAGGCGGACCTGAGTTCAAATCCGACCTCAGACACTTGACACACTTACTAGCTGTGTGACCTTGGGCAAGTCATTTAACCCCAACCGCCCTGCCACTCCCCACCAAAAGTTCTATCAATGACATTCAAGCTGTTCTCTTTCTTATTCTTCAAATACTGTCAGCTGCTAAGAGCTATTGAACACTTTATCTCCATAGGGTCACTTACATCTTTCTCTGCTTTATAACCACACTTCCATTATTTTAGCTGAGGTCCGTATTATCTTGCCACCGCACCATTAACAATATAGTGGAAAAAGCAGTCTGGAAAGCCCTGGATTTGAATCCTGCCTCTGAACTTGACTAGTTGGGTGATCCTGGGCAAATCACTCAATCTCTGTCTGAGTTTCTCCATCTGTAAAATGGAGACAATACCTGCATTATTTACCTCAAATTGCTATTGTAAGGATCAGGTGAGCTAATATAAGTAAAGTGTTTTGTAAATATTAAAGCCTTATATGAATGCCAGTTGTGACTACAAGACTTTTGTAAGAGCGTCATAAATTATCTCTCTGCCTCTGGTGTTTTCCCCTCTCTTCCTTTCTGTCTTTTATACTGTTACCAGATTAATCTTACCACTAGAAGGACTGAAATTTAAGAATATCTTGAAGGACCAACCTGAATCAATTGATGCAGCTTATTTTTTTTTAATCCATAAGGCAAAGAAAATAAAGATAGAAGGATGGAGAATTTTGTTTCAAAGTAAAATTATTTTTTCTGTGTGTCAATTAGTGTGCCTTGTCCTTCCACTGTTACAGCAAAACTCTGATCATGTTATTAAACTTCTCACAAACTTTCAATGGTTGCCTATTTCCTACCGAATGAAGTCAAACTTTAGTATGCTGGCACAGGATGGCATCTCAGTATTGTGAGATGCTAAATACAACTTAGCCTTAAACTATCTTTCCAGTATAATTTTCTATTACTTCCCTAAGCATACCCTGCATTCTGGCCAAACCAAATCATTAATCATGTTCTGAATCTGTCTTGTGCTTTTCCACTTGTGTACTTCTGGTCAGACTATTGCTTTGCCTAGAAAGCCTCACTTAACCTCATCCCTTTGTTGAAATTTTACTCATCTTTAAATCTCCATTTTAAAATCACTTTCATGAAGTGAAGCCTTGCCTGTCCTCACAGATTGAAGTTTGTCTCTGTCTTCTGAATCTGAGAGAACTTTGTTTTTACTTCTTGTGTGTCATTTTCAATTTTTAGCCTTGTAGATAGTTATTGTATAAATATAATAAGAACAGTGCAGATTGGGTTTATCTCCTGGCTCTGACACTTATTTAATATCTATGAGCCTATTTCCTCATCCCTAGACTACCAACCTTTCAGGATTGTGGTAAGGAAGCATGCTGCAAACTTTTAAATGCTATATAAAGGTGAGTTGTTATCATATTGTCTTATCTTCCCCTTCCATTAGTTTAAGCTTCTTGAGGAGAGAAGTATTATTCATCTTTGTAGTGCCCATGATGTCTTGTATATGTAGTGGGTATTAAACAAATATTTTTTTCAAATAAATGAATATAAGTAAATTTATAAATATGAAGCTTTTGTTACCAAACATTTGAAGATTTTGTTAACATTTTTTATTTCTTCCTCTTCTTTCAAGAATTCTAAAACAACTTTTTAATGCCAGAATGTTGTCAGGAATAAATTAATTTTACCTTTATTTATAGATGGGGAAACCGAGGCATAAAAAGCCCAGTTATATAAACAGCACTTCAACAGCAGGTCTTAATAAAAGACAAACGGCTTAAGAGCTATTTTCTAGGGAAAAAAACGGTAAATGATTTGCCCACTTGACAAAACTAATTAGCTTTGGAGCTAAGAATTCAAATTTTCTAACTCTCAGGGTCTGCAGTCCATGCTTGTTCTCATGATAAGTATGAATGTGCATAAAGACATGATTTGGCCACTGAGGCCAAAAATTACAATAGCAAATTCACACGTGACAGTTCATGGCTACCTACAACAGTCTTTGAAGAAGATAAGTTTTATTTTTCCTAGGTTAGCTATTTAGTATGTTCATTTTGAAATCAATTAAAAAATATAAAATAGCCAGACTTACCGGACAGAGTCCACAAGGTGCTCGGACTAAGCCAGTAGGCTGTATGATTGGACTAACTGCTCTATACAGTTTCATATGTCCATCAACACTGCCAACTGTACCTTCTTTGGCAGCAATGATAGTCATTTCCACTTTACCATCATAAATAAGTGTGTTCAGAATTGTTTCAATATCTTCCATGGACAACTCTACCTATAAAAGAAAAAAAGCAAATAGACCTTTATGATACTATCTACATACAACAGAGATTGACAGATTCATACACAAGCCTCTTTTTTCAGGTTTTTTTAAATATAAAAATTGTTCATATTTGTCACATGTATAACAAAAGCTGCAAAAAAATTATAAAAACTGAAATAATAGTGGACCACATATTTTAAGGTATATTAAGTAGTATTTTTTTGAGTCAAGTCAATAAGTAGTTATTAAGCACATTCTAGGCACTGTGAGCCTCATTTTTAAGCCACATGACAATGTTATGAGGCAGGTATTACATGTACTATTATAGCCATTTACAGATTAGGAAACTGAATTTCAGAAAATTTAAATGACTTGTCCATGGTTAAATAGTTAATAATTATTGGTGGCAGGATTTGATCATAAGTCTTCCTGACTCCAAGACTAATACTCTAGACACTTGTGAGATGCAGCCACTTTTTCTTTGGGGGGAAAAAAACAAACCAACACTGATATACCACTTATAATTCAATCTGATTCAGTTGAACAAGCATATCTTCAGGTATTACTATGAGCCAGGCACTGTCCTAAGCACCAGGATACAAAGACAAACATGAATTCAGTTCCTGACTTCAAGAAGCTTATATTTTGCTGGGCAGAAACAGTACAGATAAGTAAATACAAAATGTATAAACTAAATACAAAGCAATTTTGTTGGGGTAGGATGAGGAGAAGTGAATTAGTCAAGGCTCTACACAGGAGGCAGCATTTGAGTGAGGGGTTACAAAAGCAGAGGTTATAAAAGAGAACATTACTAGACTGAGTACTAGGAAGGATCTCAGAAGTCATATCCACCCCCTGCGTTTAACTTATGAGGAAATGATGCCCACAGAGGTTAAATGACTTGCCCAAGGTCACACATGTAGTAAGCAACAGAGGGAGGATTTGAACCCAAGTCCAGGTACTACAGGGCTGTGATGTTTCTCCTATCCTATGTTGTTTCCTCTTGCTAAATCTGAGATATCTATGAGACATTCAGGTTTAAATATCCTATAGGCAAGTGGCAATGCAAAACTGGAGCTGGGGAGAGATGAGGGCTGGCTGGAGACAGGATTTGGGAGTTATTTACATAGATGTAATAGCTGAATCCATGAAAGCTGATGAGATTACCAACAGAGTACAGAAAGAGAAAAGGGCACAGGACAAAGCCCTTGGCTGCATAGATTCAGACAAAGGACATGCATGATGATTCTGTAAAGGAAATGGAGAAAGACTAGACAGCTAAGAGGGAGAAAAATCAGGAGGAAGCAGGCAAGAAAACACAGGAAAGAAAGATTATCCTGCAAATGAGGTGGTTAGCAGCATCAAACACTACAGAGAAGTCTGTAGTATTTGTAGCAGTAGTACTACAGTACTACTACAGTACAGTACACTACTACAGTAGTAGTACTAGTACAGTACAGTAGTAGTAATACTACAGAGAACTGAAAAAAAGACAGAGTTTAGCAACTAAAGAGAATATGCCTTTCAGGATCTACAACTATCAAAGTGTCACAATTACCCCATGAAATGAGGAAAGCACCAACTTGCTATACTGTGGAACAAGAAGGTGAAGTACAGACTGGGTAAAATAAGTGGATTGAACTAGATGGCCTCACAGCCTCTTTTGGGTCTAAACCCACAATCCCAAAGGTGTTCACAGAGTCAGCACATAGCACAGTGTTTACAATGGAACCCAATTATTTCACATTTCCAGTCCAATTAACCAAAATACTTGCTAAAATACTCATTCTTCCAAGTTAGAAATCTAAGTCTTTCACAGAAAAAAGAACGACTTCTAAAACTAAGAATTGCTTGATAAAAGAGAGTGATTTGTTATTCATTCCATACAATAGGTGGCAGAGGGTAGCACCACAGAATGCTGGGCCTAGAGTCAGGAAGGCTTGAGTTCAAATCCAGCCTCAAACACTTAGTAGCTGGGTCACCCTGGGCACTTGACCACTTTCTGCCTAAGTTTTCTCAACTGAAAATGGGGACAAGGGCATTTTCCTCCCAGGACTGTTATAAGGATCAAACGAAATAATATACACAAAGCATCCTTCTTTCCTTTCTTCATTTCTTCGTTATCTTCAACTAGCCTGAGGCTTTACAAATCCCCAGTGCCAGTAAGGAAAAGCACCAAGCCATTTCATTGATCTGCAGTCTTCACTGTGCCATCCCCTCCAGTCTGGGCTTGGGCTTCACGCTCTGAGACACAATGGGCTTCCTTGACTTCCTTTTTTCTTTTCAAGATCCTTATTTAGAACCTGGATCTCAACCTGAGTTAGTTCTATGTCAACATGCTGCTCATTCCCCTGCTTTTTATTTTCTTAAAAGTGAAAGAAGTCATCTAGCTCCCAAATTCTGAAAGATACTTGTCAAGCACTTACTTAAGCCCACATTCTTGGTTCTGGTAATAGCTGAAGTGATACAATTCCACCCTTTGGACAAAAATTTAGAGCAACTGCAAGGCATTAAGACTGATGAAAAAAACTTCTTATGAGCTAAAATGTGATGAAGCAAAAAGGTTGGAAACTTGATACTGACCTTACTAATACCTAATTCACAAATATATTTCCATACTTCATGAGATGAAGCAAATGAACTGTTTCTTTGTATCATAGGGTTCTGTTTGCTTTCTCTAGCTGTTTCTGCCTGAAAGAGTAAAGGAAAATTTCAGTTAGGAGGAATGTTAATGAATGTTTTTTTAAATGCACAATTTATACAACACTGCCCAACTAAAGAAATTATATTAAGCAAATATCTGGATATTTATAACCCAGTCTAGCATCTTTGATTTCTAAATAATGTTATTTAAAAAGATTACATATGTACAAAAAAAGATTATTGCAGTAATACCTGTCTTACCTTGCTTTGTAAGAATTTAAAACACTGTTGGTTTAGCACTTCTACAAATTCAGATTCAAAATCTTGGTCACTATACCAGGCTCCACCAGTTACTGATCTATCAGGCTGTAAATTATACAGCATATAAACCTTCTTCTTTGAGGCCTGTGAGGAAATATGCAAAGCTTATTTTACTAGTTTGACAAACACAATTTTTTTCCCACACCCTAAAGATTATTATTCTAACCCATAAAAAGATGTGTGTATGGAGAGGAAGGCAATACTCTAAAACGGAGAAAGACTATAATATAACCATCAATCTGTGAGCATAGTCTAAGTGCCAAAAAGCTAGTTTTTCACTGTCTCAATATGCATACACTGGTAAATAGCTCGGTCTCTGAAAATCAGTTATAAGTTTTAGCCAAACTTATGTAAACTGAGTTACTTGGACACACATCTCTAAAGGGTCAGGATTAAAGGTTACTAATCAAGCTACCTCTATTGTAATGCAGGGAGCTTATCAGTGTGGTAGGGTTGGGGGAAAGAAATAGGAGAAACATCAATAAATTAGAGTTAAGGTGCTAAAATAGAAATTATGTCTACCATTGGATAACTACTTGAGAAATGATCACTACCACTAAGCAACAATTCTTGCCTGAATGAGTACCGTGGCTTTAAAATTTCTTTTGTGCCATGCCGAGGCAAGAAGATATAAAGAAACAGGACTATGAACAGGAACTTTGAGTCTACTAAACAAAATATAATTTTTTAAAGCTTCAAATTTCTGATTACCAAGGACTTTATACTAAGAAGAGTAGTCAAGAATAGCATAACTTTCATGTGCATATTTTGAAGAACTGAAAAAATTTACTTACTGCCACAGATTTAACAGCTTTGATGAGCTTTTTACTCTCCAAATTCTTTAGTATTTTGTTGATTTCTGTTAATGGCAAGTTACTTTTATATCGAATATCTCTGCTCCAGATACCTAAAAAAATGTTTAAATAGCTGAACTCCTCAAAATATTTCATGTCAAACAAATGACACATACCTGATTTATGTTTATTTGCTATTTTGTTACAATTCGAAAACTGGCTAGGATAACAAAGTATATAAACAACTGTATGTAATACTATAGTAACTTATTGGTTTCTAAATGTACTTAGATTGTAAAAAGAAAATCAACCTAGCCATTACGCTATTTTTTAATTTTTAAAAAATCTCAAGTCCTACTAATTCATCTTTGTAAAAGAAAATAAAAATTACTTTGAAGTATCTCAAAAAGATTTAAAAAGTTAAAAATAATATTTAATATGTATATTTTCTCCCTAGACATAAGGATGGGGAAGAATAAGTAAGCATTCTACCCTTTCCTCAGAATGAAAAAGGTTTTTTTTTCCCTTTTATTTTTGAAGGGGAGAGGGCAGGGCAATTGGGGTTAAGTGACTTGCCCAAGGTCACACAGCTAGTAAGTATGTCAAGTGTCTGAGGCCACATTTGAACTCAGGTCCTCCTGACTCCAGAGCTGGTGCTCTACTCACTGCGCCACCTAGCTGCCCCTGAAAAAGGTTTTTAAGCAAGGATTTCTGTGAGAAAAGCTAATGTATGTGTCAATACATCGGAGTGGGAAAAAATAAGAAAGAAAAGGAAGAAAGCACAAAATGACATGTAAAACTATTGGAAAATAGTATTTTTGTTAAAGATTTCTCTTCCTTTTAAATTTAGGACTGAAGTACCTTTTAAGTACCTCTGAGAAGAAAGGCTATATAGCCCTCATATAAGTCTCCTAGTAGAACTGAAGGTGCTAGATTTCTTGGCTAAGCTTACTGAAGACCCAAAGGAGGTAACAGGAAAATGAGTAAGAAAGAGGAGTAGTTGCTAGCTAACAAATACAGGAATAAGCTCCTATTTAATCTACTTTCTCTCATTCTATATAAAACCAGGTAGGCAGTTTGTTTTCATGCTTGTAGATCCTTTAATTAAACCCTTTGCCCTAGAAGACAAAAGCACATGTTATTTGTTGCAAAGTAGTTCTTAAGGAAAGTTGTATGCCTTCAACAAAGAAACTAACTAATGTTCCCAAAGTTCTCTATAAACCTATCCTAGCAATCATGACTGTTTAAAAACAGAAAACTGGTGTAAATATTGGGAAGGAATTACATGGGGAAAATATTTTTCTTGATTTTCTTTCCTAAATAGAGAGATCAGGGGAAGAAACACACAACTGTACCATATTTTTGTGTGTATATGTAGTATTACACACATACGTGTGTATACAGCATATATATGTATACATAATTTAACTACTGGCTTAGAAAACTATAGCTTGAAATGAAATGCAGAAACATTTTTTTTTAATCTAAAATTGCTTATTGAAATTTTTTTGGACTGTTATTTCATTGGTGTAAACTCTCTCTACTAACTCAGCAATACTTTCTCTGCAACATATGACCTTGAAGAGATGCCCATGCTCTGAAGATTAGGTGACTTGCCCAGGGTCACAGAGCCCCTATGTATTAGAGGCAGCACTTGAACTCAGGGTCTTCCTGACTATGAGGCCACTATACCAAGCTGTTTATTGAACTGTCAGGTTAAAATTACCATTCATTTTAAAAACAATTTTGTTACAAGTGATAACATATAAAATCAAAGTTGCAATTTCAAATGGTATCATACTTTTCTAAGCAAGCATCAATATAGAATCCACAGAGTACTTTCTACTACACAATAAATATTATATACTAAAATACAAATATTTTAGACTTGATTTTTCAATACCTTTGTTTCCAGCATCTTCTATGATTTGGTACACTAGCTTCTCTTGGTTATCTGATCCCTTCATTTTACTGGAAAATGTTATTAGAAAGCAAAAAATTGTTAGACTATTATTTCTGAAGTTTATCCCTGGTTTTGAAAATATTCATGTATTAAAATATTATGTTGTTACATTTATTTATTTACAAATACAAGAACTTACCCAGTATTCTGAGATTCTTTTATTCTATACAGAAGGCCTGTATTGCTCCTTAAGAGATCCAACTGTCCCTATAGTTATTTTTATAGAAAACAGTTAATTATTTGAGACATCAAATTTGATAAAGGATTTCAAAATACTTATTTATAATAGTTTTCTCTAACACAAACACCCAAATACTTACTCTGGCTTCTCATTTAATCATTAATCCCTAGCTTGAATCAACTAGGGTTCATGAGGAATCTTGTTCAAGTAGGGTTTGGACTAGGTAGCCTTTGAGGTATCATACCATGTAGCAATTCTGTGAACTAGCCATAACAAAACAAGGCACATTCAATTATGTTCCCACTAATTCTTGAAAAAACTTTCAAAAATTGTGAGCAACCACCCTACCTAAATAGTAATAAAATAAATATAAGTAATACAAATATAAATAGTAATATAAATATAAAAGTAATATATAAATATAATAAAATATAATAATAAATTTAAATATTAAAATATGCACATTCAGCATATATAAGCATAGATGTTCTGTAATCAAACAAAACTTGCAATGCTTATAATTAATTTAATATCAGGAGAGACATGGATTTAAATCTAAGCCCTAACATTTATTGCTTATATGACTAGGCAATTCACTGAACCTCTTGGCGTCTCAATTTCATCACCTATAAAACTGGGACAAAAAGAATTTAATCACCTACCTCACAGCGTTGTTGTGAGGAAAGGGCTTTGTAAACTCTATAGCACTATTGAAATGTTAATTATTGTTATGAATTATCTGACCCTACAATGATATGAATTGTTACTATGTCGTGATATAATTAGACACGGATGGGAAATGTTTCAAGCAATTGTGCCAATCTGATTTTTACATAATTAAACCATGCGTTCCTAGAGTTAGCTGCTAAAATAGGAATAGGGGTGGACCAGGATCTTTTGAAGACACCTGGGTCTACAACCTAGGCAGCCAGGACTTCCTACTTCTCTAGCAAAGGGTCACTTATTCTGCAAACACACCTGAATCCAGACACTAAAAACCAGGCATCCTAAGAGTACCGTTTCAATCAGCACCTTCACCAAAGGTGGTGAAGCCAATACTGTGAATCAATAAATACCTAACCAAAAAATTAGATTTTACCTTACCATAGATAAGAGTCTGTTGATGGCCATTGCCCTCTGTTGAGCTTCTATATGAGGCATCTCATTCTGAATAACTTGGTCTGTGATTCCATGAGGGAACTGATGACATAATTCTATAATCCTATGAACAAAGATATCAATAATATTTTATACAACCCATTTCAAGGAATGAGGAAAAAGGCTAGCATCATGAAATAATGTTTCATCTTTTCCACATCTGACAGATAACTGTTATGATTGATTTTGCTCACTCTTTTACTCAATCTGAGTTTTAAATTAGAGTAAAACTTATAACATTTGGGGGAAAATTTAAAGTTGTGGCTTTAAACTAACATTTAAAATACCACCTTCTACAGGAAGCTTTTCCCAATCCCTTGTAATTCTAGTGTATACTATTTCCAATTTATCCTATCTATAGCTTGTTTATACATAGTTACTTACATGTTTTGCCATTAGATTGTGAAGTCCTTGAGAGGAGGGACTATCTTTTACTTTTCTTTGTCGTCCCAGTACTTAGCACAGTGCCCATCACATGGTAAGTACTTAATATTTATAGATTGACTGTATACTTTAAGATGGATTAAGTATGAAATAGTCAAGACCTAACACAAAAGACTTGGAATTTCCTCTATTTCACAAATTTGCTATTGACATTTCTGAAGATAATACCATTGTTTCACCTCACCATTATATTGTTCTCTAGCCTATACTACCAAATAAAACTCAATGCAGAATATTCCCCTATTACTGGACAGTTTATTTGTGTTGAGTTGTGAGCTCCTGGAGGGCAGGGAACAGATTTATTCCTGTATCCCTGCCACAATCCAGCGTAAGTACTTTCCTTGTACACAGTAGTCTCAGAATAAGTGTTTCCTGACTAGAATTAAAACAATACAAAGAATCTAGCATATAATAAGTTACAATCCTGGAGCTGCGGAATGGTGCTGGAGGAAATTTAAACTCAGCTATGCTAACTGGATGTACTGTAAATTTAATGATACCAGGGGGGCAGAGCCAAGATGGTGGCTGGAAAGCAGGGACTTGCTTAAGTTCTCCCTCAAATCCCTCCAAACTCCTGTAAAAAATGGCTCTGAACAAATTCTAGAGCTGCAGAACCCACAAAATAGCAGAGGGAAACAGGCCTCCAGCCCAGGAGAGCCTGGACAGTGGCCAAGAAGGGTCTATTCCATGGTGCTGAAAGCGGAGGGCAGCCGAGCATGGTCTGTGCCAGAACAGATGAGACTGAGTCAGCCAGCTGTAACAGGCCTTGGGGCCATGAAACAGTGAGCTGTGGCAGTTACCAGATTTTTCAACTCACAAACGCCAAAGAGCAGGTTAGGGGGAAACTGTGGGATTGAGTTCAGAAGGGTCTGGCCACCAGCTCTAAGGGTGGAAGAAGTAGTGCAGCAGTGGTGGTAGCAGTAGCAGGAAGCTCCTGAGGATGCTTCCAGAGCACCAGTGTCAGCTGCTTCCTCAGACCGTGGCTCACACAGTGGGAGGAATCTAGCAGCAGATTAGAGCAGGAGTACAAGGAGCACTTTGTGGGCACAAAAGCAGATTCTCTTGCTGTGCCCTGCTTGGATCTGTATTGCGGTCCTTGTTAGCAGTTCTTGGGGGAGGAGGAATACTGCTGTGGCAGAGCTTGCAGTGATGGTGAAGTAGAAGTAGCTCTGAAAACAGCAGCACTTGGACCCTAAAGCTTGGGATAAAGTACTATACTCTATAAGAAGTCACACCCTGACAAAAAGCTCAAGGGTCAAGTAGTTGGCTGGGAACATGAACAGGCAGCAAAAACAAACTCAGACTCAGGCTCAAACTCTAGATTCCTTTTTTGGTGACAAAGAAGACCAAAACATACAGCCAGAAGACGTCAACAAAGACAACGAGCCTATGTCAAAAGCCTCCGAGAAAAATACGAATTGGTCTCAGGCCATGGAAGAGCTCAAAAAGGATTTGGAAAAGCAAGTAAGAGAAGCAGAGGAAAAATTGGGAAGAGACATGAGGGTGATGCAAGAAAACCATGACAAACAAGTCAATGACTTACTAAAGGAGACCCAAAAAAATACTGAAGAAAATAACACCTTAAAGAATAGACTTGGGGCAGCTAGGTGGTGCAATGAGTAGAGCACCAACTCTGGAGTCAGGAGGACCTGAGTTCAAATCTGACCTCAGACACTTGACACATGTACTAGCTGTGTGACCTTGGGTAAGTCACTTAACCCCAATAGCCCTGCCAAAAACAAAACAAAACAAACAAACAAACAAAAAGAACAGACTAACCCAAATGTCAAAAGAGCTCCAAAAAGCCAATGAGGAGAAGAATGCCTTGAAAGGCAGAATTAACCAAATGGAAAAGGAGGTCCAAAAGGACACTGAAAAAAATACTACCTTAAAATTTAGATTGGAGCAAATGGAAGCTAGGGACTTTATGAGAAACCAAGATATTATAAAACAGAACCAAAGGAATGAAAAAGTAGAAGACAATGTGAAATATCTCATTGGAAAAACCACTGACCTGGAAAACAGATCCAGGAGAGATAATTTAAAAATTATTGGACCACCTGAAAGCCATGATCAAAAAAAGAGCCTACATATCATCTTTCAAGAAATTATCAAGGAAAACTGCTGTGGGATTCTAGAACCAGAGGGTAAAATACAAACTGAAAGAATCCACAGATCACCTCCTCAAATTGATCCCAAAAAGAAAACTCCTAGGAACATTGTTGCC
>CM053625.1:221186911-221206105 GCA_028646595.1 Phalanger gymnotis | reverse complement strand
GAAAATACTGCAAGCAGCCAGAAAGAAACAATTTGAATATTGTGGAAACACAATCAGGACAACACAAGATCTAGCAGCTTCTACATTAAGGGACTGAAGAGCTTGGAATATGATATTCCAGAGGTCAAAGGAGCTACGATTAAAATCAAGAATCACCTACCCGGCAAAACTGAGTATAATGCTCCAAGGCAAAATATGGCCTTTCAATAAAATAGGGGACTTTCAAGCTTTCTCAATGAAAAGACCAGAGCTGAATAGAAAATATGACTTTCAAATACAAGAATCAAAAGAAGCATGAAAAGGTAAACAAGAAATAGAATTCATAAGGGACTTACTAAAGTTGAACTGTTATGTTTACATTCCTACATGGAAAGATGATGTGTGTAATTCATGTGACCTTTCTCAGTATTAGGCGAGTTGAAGGGAATACAGACAGAGGGCACAGGATGAGTTGAACATAAAGTGATGATATCTAAAAAAATGAAATAAATTTAAGGGGTGAGAGAGGAATATATTGAGAGAGGGAGAAAGGGAGAGATAGAATGGGGTAAATTATCTCACATAAAAATGGCAAGGAAAAGCAGTTCTGTTGGAAGGGAAGAGGGGGCAGGTGAGGGAGAATGAGTGAATCTTACTCTCATAGGGTTTAACTTGAAGAGAGAATAACATGCACACTCAATTGGGTATCTTACTCCACAGGAAGGTAAGGGGAAGGGGATAAAAAAAAAAGGGGGATGATAGAAGAGAAGGCAGATGGAGGAGGAGGTAAACAAAAGCAAACACTTTTGAAAAGGGACAGGGTCAAGGGAGAAAACTGAATAAAGGGGGACAGGATAGGATGGAAGGAAATATAGTTAGGCTTTCACAACATGAGCATTGTGGAAGTGTTTTACATAATGATACACGTATGATCTATGTTGAATTGCTTGCCTTCCTAGGGAGGGTGGGTGGGAAGGGAAGAGAGCAGAGAATTTGGAACTCAGAGTTTTAAAAGCAGATGCTTAAAAAAATAAAAAAAAAGGTCCGTTTGTGACGCCGCCTGGGCGTCGGCGCCTCTCCCGGCCCCTTGAGGGCTTCAGTGGCAGCTTGGCAAGCGGCGCGCGGAACGGCATGAGCTACGGCGGCGTCTTCCTCCTGTGGGCGGCGGGGGTGGGCTCCCGCCGGGCCCTGGGCCGCCCTCCTCCAGCGGAGGCTGGCGGCGGGCAGCCTCCGGTGGCTCCTGCACACTGGCTCACGGTGCTCGTCCTACGCCAAGGATCTGTTCTTGGGGAAGATCCAGAAGAAAGAAGTTTTTCCGTATCCAGAAGGCACACTAGATGAATTAAATGATATAAAGCAGTTTGTGGTACCAGTAGAAAAATTCTTCAATGAAGTGGACTCTCAAAAAATTGATCAAGATGGTGTAATTCCTGAAGAGGCTTTAGATGAATTAAAGCAGCTGGGGCTCTTTGGCATGTTGATTCCAGAACAATATGGTGGCCTTGGTTTATCACATATTATGTATGCACGTTTAGGAGAAATCTTTGCTCAGGATGGAGCAATTGCAGTCACTTTGGCTGCACATCAATCAATAGGACTAAAGGGCATTCTTTTGGCTGGCACTGAGGAGCAGAAAGCAAAATATTTGCCTAAATTGGCAACAGGGGAACATATTGCAGCTTTCTGTCTCACAGAGACAACAAGTGGGAGTGATGCTGCGTCCATTCAAATGAGAGCAACTCTGAGCGAAGACAAAAAGTACTTCATCTTAAATGGCTCCAAGATTTGGATCACAAATGGTGGTTTGGCCGATATATTCACTGTGTTTGCCAAGACAGAGATCATTGACTCAGATGGCTTAAAAAAGGACAAAATCACAGCATTCATTGTTGAAAGAGATTTTGGTGGCATCACAAATGGCAAACCTGACAACAAATTAGGCATCCGGGGCTCTAACACTTGTGAAGTTCATTTTGAAAATACAAAAGTGCCTGTTGAAAATGTCATTGGAGAAGTTGGAGGTGGATTTAAGATAGCAATGAATATCCTGAACAGTGGACGATTTACCATGGGAAGTTTAGTTGCTGGGATGGTCAAGAAGTTGATTGGAATGACAGCAGAATATGCCTGTACGAGGAAGCAGTTCAACAGACTTCTAAGTGAATTTGCATTAATTGAGGTGTTCAGCTCCGAAGCAGCCTGGGTTTGTGTGAGCGAAGCCCTGCAGATTGTTGGAGGCCTAGGATACATGAAAGATTATCCCTACGAGCGCTATCTCCGGGACTCCAGGATTCTGCTGATTTTTGAGGGAACAAATGAGATCCTCCGTATGTATATTGCCATGACAGGATTGCAACACGCAGGCCAAGTCTTAACAAAGAAAGTCAGAGAAATGCAGAGCGGAAACTTTGGCGTCGCAATGGAATATGTGTCAGCCAAACTTCAAGAAAGCCTGGTCAGGAAGGTCAATCTTGGTCTGACGGGAAAACATGGATTGGTGCATCCCAGTGTGATGGAGAGTGCAAACCGACTAGAAGAAAATGTGTATCATTTTGGGAAGACAGTAGAGGTGCTGCTCAGGCGGTTTGGAAAGACTATCGTGGAAGAGCAGTTGGCCATGAAGCGAATAGCGAACATCATGATTAACCTGTATGCCATGTCTGCTGTCCTCTCCTGTGCTAGTCGTGCCGTCCGCATTGGGCTGCGCAACCATGACCTCGATGTTCCGCTGACAAATATTTTCTGCACAGAGGCATATTTCAAGAATCTTCACAACATGTCTCAGTTAGAAAAACATTCTCCTGAAAATCTAGATGACCACATTAAAAAGGCAGCCCAGCAGATCCTCAGGAGCAGAGCCTTCACGTGCGCTCATCCCTTGGAAAGGATATTCTGAGAAGAGGGGAAAGCGTTCCTGGAATCCGTAGATGATCATGATTGACCATGTCTCTGAACTGCATCAGCTCATGACTTTATATGGCTCTGATTTAGAATGACACTTGCCATTTTTTCACAGAATAAAGAAATTAATAATTGTGAAAAAGTTTTATTAAAAATAGTTAAAGCTCTGGTTGAAAAAATAAATAAAAAAATAATAAAAAGTTGTTTTTTGCCTGCAGCTGGGAAACAAGGTATATAGGCAATGAGGCATAGAAATCTATCCTGCCTTACAAGAAAGTAAGGGGAAAGGGGATGGGGGGGAGTGGGGTGAAAGAGGGGAGGGCTGACTGGGGAACAAGGCAATCAGAATATATGCCATCTTGGAAATGGGGGGGGTGTAGAAATGGGGAGAAAATTTGTAATTCAAAATCTTGTGGAAATCAATGTTGAAAACTAAAATATTAAATAAAATCACTAATACATAAGAAAAAAAACTAACAAAAAATTTATGATACCAAATTTCAACTGAGCTCTCACCACAGCAAAGCAATTTTTTTATTCTTCCCTAAATGATTCTCTGTCATGCTTTCCTGTTTCTGATATGGGCACAACCATACATCTAGTCACTCAAATTCCTAAATTCAGAATGATCCTCCACCACTCTCCCTCTTCTCACATATACGATCAATTACCTTCTCATTCTCCCTCATCCTGCTATATCCAATCAAGAGCCTTGTCAATTCTTTCACTAAAACATCTTTCATCTCTTTCCCCTTCTCTACATTCAAACCATAGTTCAGGCTCTGATCACCTCTTGCCTGGTCTACTGAAAAAATTACTCTAGCCTCAGGCATTTACTAGCTATGTGATCCTGGGTAAGTTACTTAAACTCTACCTGCCTCAGTTTCCTCATCTATAAAATGAAGATAAGAATAGCACTTACCTCCTAGGATTGTTGTGAGGATCAAAGCCTTAAAGCTCTATATAAATGCTAACTATTGTTGTTATTATTAATTAGTCTTTTTGTCTCAGATTTCTCCCTTCTTCAATTCTCCACACAGCTAAAACACAAGTTTGACCATGTCCCTCCCTTGCTCAAGAAGCTTCAGTGGCTCTCTACAGCCTATGGAATAAAATACAAATTTCTTTGTTTGACATTTAAAGGCCTTCATAACTTGGCCCCAACATGTCTTTTTTATACATATTACACTTTATTCCTTGCTACCACAGTATCATCTTGACTTCTCAGTTTTTCTCAGTCCCCATAACCACTGAGTTGTTAAGTCTACCTTCAAAATACCTCTTATGTATCCTTTTCTCCTGGCACTGCAAAACCCTGGTGCAGGCCCTCATCATCTCATCCATAGATTATGAAAATACCTACTGGCTGGCCTCTAACAAGTATCTCCCCAATCCAGTTCATCCTTTGTTCAGCTGTCAAATTTATCTTCCTAAAGTGAAGGTCTGACCATGTTACTTCCCTACTCCAGTGGTTCCTAATTACTTCCAGGATCAAATACAAAATCCTCTGTTTGGGTTCAAAGTCTTTTATAACCTCCCCCTACCTACACACACACCCACCTTTCCAGTCTTCTTTCACCTTACCTTCTTCCTTGCTTTTCCTCACATATAACACTTCAAAGCCAGACTACAGGCATTTTCATTGTCCTCCATGCCTGGAAGGCTCTTCTTTTTCATTTCTGCCTCACTGCTTCTATGGCTTCCTTCAAGCTAAAGTCTTATTTTCTTCAAGAAGCCTTTCTTAGTCCTCATTAATCTTAGTGCTATCCCTCTGAGATTATGTCCATTTTACCCTGCATATTTTTTATTTGCATATTGTTTCAGACCATGAGCTTCTTGGGAGCAGGGACTGGTTTTTTGCCTTTCTTTGTATCCCTTAGAACAGCACCTAGAACATGGTAGCCACTTAATAATGCTTGCTGATTTGACCTGACTTTCTTAATAACACCCCCCCCCCCAAACTGCTTAGTGAACGAACAAAAAGCCATTTATTAGGCACTTCCTTTGTGTTTTATTCTCTTCACTGAAAACTGAGAATACAAAGACAAAAGAGAAATAGTCCAAACTCTCAAGGAGCCTTCATTCTAATAGGGAGAGACAAAGTATATAGGAGAGTGGTGGCTAGGTAAGAATAGTTAAGGCCCAGAAGTACAAGAATGGTGAAGATACTAACAGCACTCTTAAAATGAGATAACTCTTTCCAAAAGCAATGAAAGTGTTTATTTGATTACTGTTCCTAGAGCAAGAGGTAGGAAGAGTGCAAGGTGGAAAGAAAAGGGCAGCAGCATGAGTGGAAGATCAATGGGGAGAAGTATGGTTAGGGTATGGGGCCAGCTAGATATGATGGGCTTTTACCAATCAGGACACTAGGAACCGAGGGTAGTAGTTCCAAGTGTCTTTCCTCTCTATATGTATTTTGTATGTGCTTTTATATGTATAAACTGTTTCCCTCCATAGAAGGATGATTGAAACTGTTTCACTTTTGTCTTTGTATCCCCAACTCCTAGCACAGGCATTGATAAGTGTGTTTCCTGACAGAATAATTAATAAAATGTTATGAATGTCCCTCTCTCCTTAGGTTACAGTAGGGATCTTTACTTAGGCTCTGTGAAGCTTACCTTTTTAAGTATTTTGATAACCATATAGCAACATAATTAGTTTCCTTTGTAATCCTGTATTATTTCATTTTATACATTTAGAAAGTAACATTGTAAGAAGGGATTCATTAGTTTGACACACAAAAAAATTAAGAATCCTTGGGTTAGGGCATCCAATAAGGCTAAGGTCTTATGTTCAATTCTATGTTCCTCACAAAAGCTGTACACTTAACTCTGATATTTCCTCACACTAGACCAGTCAAATTATCACCACTACTGGAACGATTTTAAAAGCACATTTTTATTCATATCATTTAATAAATGAATGAAAAAGCATTTAAACACTTACTAAGTGCCCAGTACCATCACCTCAGCCTACACGTGTAGCCGCTTAAGTTAATTATTGCAACTGTCTAGACAGCAGCAAGAACAAGCTAAGCGATTTAGAGTCTGAAAACTTTCCGAAATCAATTCGAATTCATCAAGCCACACAGACTTGTAAAGGTTAGGGGGCAAAAAAGGGGAAGAGCGCAAAGCCCCCCTGACAGTCTTTCTACACTGCCACCCCCTCCCCCCAGGACCTTTCACTCCCCAGGTCCCCACATAAATCGCAAGGAGGAGGGGCCGGGAGGAGGCGGGCTGGTGGTGAGGAGAACGCAAACTCTACATAATTCCCAGCGTCTCCTTTTTACCTGTTTTCTATTTCGACCGGGTCCGCATCCGGCGGTTGTGCCTTCACTTTTACCTCAGCCATGGGGAGGCCGTGCTCAGTTCAGCCAGGGCTGAGAAACCAGAAGCAAGCTCGAACCTCCGGCCACCACCACTCCCCCGACTCCGCCCCCACCCGGGGAGAAAGGGGCCTTTTCCTCTGAGTCGCGTCGCAGCAAAGGACCCTCATCCTTCTTTGAGTTGGCTAACTCACGCCGGTCCCGTTTGACAATTGGATGCTGCGTGGTTCGTACACAGCTTTAATTATTTAAAGTATTTCCCCACACGTTCAATGGGTTCATGGGTTTCCTTGTCCCCTTAGGTTCTCTTCTTCAGTATTTTCCTTCCATGGATCAGGTGACTATTTAGACGGCTAAGGCACTCCTTGAGTTAGGAGTAGGAGGAGAATTCGCAGGATTCTCCCAACGGCTTGGAAGGGGCGGAGCCAGTTGCTAGGAAGCGGGATTTAAACCAATCAAAATAGTCTCCCTCTCGGTTTTGGCTGGGCTGAAGCGTTTCTGGTAACTGGAGTCCTCAGGACCCACCCGGTGAGGAGCGACCGAGGGCTGGGGTCAGTCTAGGCAGGAACGGGTGACCCCCAGGGGCGGGCAGCAGAATGGGAAAGCTCGGGAAGCATCTACTCTAGATGAATGGGGTGACACCCTCACCTGGTGGGAAAACCTGCCGTTTGGGGATGACCTTGGGGATGTCATGGCCGAGCTTTGCCCGCCAGCTTCGGGTTTCTTCCCCGGGTCCTTCCCGACGGCTCCCCGGGCCTTCTCTGCGTCCCAAGGGCACATTGCCTAGCACCTGCGCGGACGGCCCCGGTATGGCTGCTACCGCCAACCTGGCCTGGGAGAGAGGGAGGGCCAGCTGCCGGGGCTCCGCAGCCACTGAGAGAGCCGCTGCTCGGGGCGCTGTCCTAGGTGTTTGTCCGGCCTCAGAGCGAGCCGGCTTCGGGAGAGCGCTTTTAGCCCTTTTTTTTACCCAATTCCTGTGGTTGCCCTGGCTCTCGAGGATTTCCCCACAAAGGCACTGCTGCTGCAGAAAGCTTGTACACACGTATAATTGTGAGGAACAGTTTTCACGCCCGCCCCCCACATATTTATGTAGCCGTATAAAAATATATATACATGTGTTTATGGACATATAATTGTGGAGAGCAGTTTTCCCACAAAAATCACTGCTAACGCAGAAAGCTTTGTATATGTGTGTATATGTATGTATACGTATGGATGTATATGTATACACCTATGTACATATAGGTGTACATATATGGACACACACATATGTGTGTATGTGTGTGTATGTGTACATGTATATAATTATGGGGAACAAAATCACAGCTAATACAGCAAGCTACTATATATACATGCATAACAGAAGGATATATTTATATATACACACATATAACTAATATATAGGTATATTTACACACATACATATGTACACGCATAGCAACTATATTTTGTTGTTGTTGTTCGGGTGTTCAGTTATGTCTGACTTTACTGTGACTCCATGGACTTTGTCTATGGTGTTTTCTTGGCAAAGATTCTGGAGTGGTTTGCCATTTCCTTCTTCAGGGTGTCCCCGTTTTACAAATGAGAAACTGAGGTAAATAGGGGTTAAGTGGCTTGCCCAGGGTCACCCAGCTAGTAAGTATCTGAGGCTGGATTTGAACTCAGGTCTTCCTGACGCCAGGCCCAATGCTCTGTCAATCGCACCACTAACACCTATTCCCTAACTATTAAATATGATGTCTGCCTAGAGGTACATTGGAGAAGGCAAAGGCACATCCAGCAATAGTAATATATCTCTGTGGAGTTTTGGAGCCCAGATGTAAGGGCTGCTCCTTCTGATTCATTTTTGGGAAAACCAGACTTGGTCATCATCCACTACTATGAGCTAGAGTGTTCATTACAGGTTAGTGTGTGTGTGTGTGTGTGTGTGTGTGTGTGGTGTTGTTGTTGTTGTTTTCCATTTTCATGACCCCATTTGGGGTTTTCTTGGTAAAGATATTGGAGTGATTTGCCACTTCCTTCTCTGCCTCATTTAACAGATGAGGAAACAGGCCAATGGGGTTAAGTGGCTTGCCCAGGGTCCTACAGCTAGTAAATGTCTGAGGACAGATTTGATCTCAGGAAGATGAGTCTTTCTGACTGCAGGTCTGGCACTCTATCCACTGCACCATCTAGCTGCCCTATGTACATGTATATGTGTGTACACATACATATACACATATGTGTATATGTTTGTATGTGGACATGTGCATGCACACATCACAGCTACTGTATATGTATAGATATATACACATATGCGCATATACAGTGAGCATATCTACATACATATCATAACTAGTGTATATGTATATACATATACATAGTGAGTGTATATATATGTATCACAGATAAGTATATACATATAGCTAGCATATCTGTATAGATACATTTCATAGTAAGGTGTATATCCATATATACGTATATATTGTGGCAAGTGCATATGCTTATATGTGTATATATACATATCATAATGAGATTAGTTGAATGATATTTTACACCCAGCCAGGTGTCTGATAAAAAAGCAAAGACTGAAGGTGCAAGCACTGTGAGTTTCTTCCAACGTGCTTCTAGAACAGAGGTCCTTAACCTGGGATCTAGGAACCCCTCCAAAGCTCCCTCCAAGGATCCACAAATAGATTTCATGGAGTCTATGAATTTGGGTGGGAAAATAAATTACATCTTTATTTTTACTAACCTCTAACTGAAATGTATTGTTTTCTTCGATTATGACTATAGACAACAATAATATTCTGAGAAGGGGTCCACAAGCTTCACTAGACTGCCAAAGGGATCCATGACATGCAAAAAGGTTAAGAACCTTTGGACTAGAAGGAAGAACATGTCTTGCTCCAGGCTTGTAGTTTCAGTATGAAATAAGATCTAATTCAGTCCTTGAAGGAAAAAGACACATATTGGAAGATTTTCCACAGCAAATCACATCTTGAATCATACAACTGACCGAGAGGTCTATGTTTTTTGGTTGGTCATTACAGAAAAGGATTTGGTGAAGAAACTGAAATGTATACTTAAATGTGTACTCAATACCTCCAATAATGTATTCCACATGTATGTTAAGATCATACTAGATTCCTTTAATTTTTTACATGGTAGGAAGGACCATATTTATGAGTTATTGGTATAAGGAACTTCTAGTGAAGAATATTTTATACTAATATACTAATGCATAGGATTCCTTTATAGATTTAATAAGATTAAATCAACATTTTGTTGCCCATCAGACCTAACAATAGGAAACAGAAACTATGGGCTAAATATCGGTGAACTGTCAGCTAGAGCTGAGGAGAGAGGGACTAAGAAGATGGAGGAGGATGATAATAACAATGATAGCACTTTCATGATGCCTTAAGGTTCATGCGAAGTGCTTTATAGGTGTTATCTCCTTTGATCTTCATAACAATCCTGTAAGGTAGCTACTATTATTATCTCCATTTAACGGATGGGGAAACAGGCTGAAAGATTTTAAGTGACCTTCCCAGAATCACATAGCTAGGCATGATTCAAACTCAGGTTTATCCATTGGCCCACCTAGCTGCCTCAGAAGAAGGAAAATATTGATACTGTACAATAAAATGCAATCAGTACATCTAATACTAGCACTTTTAACATTGGCCAAGGTGGTGAAAAATGCTCTCTCACTTTTCCAGACAGACAGCTTTGATCTACCACTGCTTTACCACTCTATCTCAATATGTCAATTTTAGCTAAATTTTATATGTATAAAAATATTAGCAGAAGAAATCCACCCATCTCTTAACCCCCAAACCCATACTCTGTAGTATATTTCTGTTGGCATAGTACTAATAACACAACACACATTTATTAAGTGATTATTATGTGCCAGGTTCTGTGCTAGGCTCTAGGGATATAGGGATAGATAAACACACAAAAAATGAAACAGCCCCTCCCCTTAAGGATCCCTTCTATTGAAAGAATCAACATTTTAATATAATATTTTAATATAATTTTAATATAATATACCATTTTTATATATAACATAATTTTAATATTTTAATATAATCTTAATATATTTTACTTTTATTATTTTCTATTTTAATATATTAATATAATTTAGCTTTTTAATATAATAATAGCATTTACATATAGTTTTAAAGTTTGTAAAATGATTTTTAAATATTAGCTCATTTGATCCTCACAACAAATTTTATCTCCATTTTACAGATAAAGAAGTTTAAATATATAGAAGTTAAGTGATTTGTCCAGGGTCATATAGCTAGTAAGCATCTAAGACTGGATATGAATTTAGGTTTATCCTGACTCCAGGTCTGGGGCACTGTTCCACCTAGCTGCCTACAACACTATATATACAAAATAGTTGGTGAGGAAGAGGTGTTAACACCTAGGGGAGTAAAAAATGCCTCTTCTAGGAGGTTGTACTTGAACTGAACTTTGAAGAAAGCTAGGGATTCCAAGAGATAGAGGTAACATCCCAGGCATGGGGGACATATCTGTGCAAAAGTGTGGAAATAAGTGATGAAATTTTTTGCGCAAAGAGTAGCAAGTGGACCTTTTGGGCTGGACTGTGGAGTGGTAGGAGTCAAGTGTAATAAAATTGGAAAGGTAAACTGAGGTAGAGATTTGTTCTCTAAGGTTAACTTGGCTATGATTGCAAAAAAAATAAAGAAGAAGCTCATGCTTTTAGTTAATTGCAAAGTAGCTCTTAGAAAGTGGGCCTATTTCTGGCATTTAACTAAAGAGATTTAGACATTATTTACATTTATACTCAATACCTTTCATATGGTAGAGGTGAATGCTTGTTTGTCCCCCATTACTTGTTTAGGAGAAAAGATTCTAAATGTTCTGTTCAACTGTTGAAAAGCAGGAAGAGTAAGATGAAACTCATGGCTCTGGTATCAAGGAGACAAAAAGAGCTTCCTTCAGTGAGCTAACTTCTTCTAGGAAGCTCTGGAGAGTGTGACACAGATTTTTTTAGTTGTCTGGATTGTTGGACAGGCAGAAACCTTGTGTGTGTGTGTGTGTGTGTGTGTGTATGTGTGTATGTATAAGTAAGCCATATTTGGAGAAAATACAGGCAGTCTAAGTTTAGTAGAGAAGCTGTCTCAGAGGTATATTGGCTATAATGTGATAATTAACAAGTCATTTAACCTCTCAGTGCCTCAGGCAATTTTCTATTATTACAAATTTCAGAATGGTTGGATCTACATGGTAGAGGGAGTTTTCTCATCAGGAGTTCCATTCTCTATACCAATGAAATCAGTCCATAAACATTTATTAAGTGCCTACTATGTGCCAGGCACAGTGCTGAAATCACTGGACTGGACCAAAATTTTGTTGTTGTTGTTGTTTTTGAAGAAACAGCCCTCTATATAGTTTTCTGTATAATTTAGAAAGAGTTGCTTCTTATTAGCAATTATGTTCAAATAACTGAGTAAAATTGTTAGGAGAGCATACCTTGTATATTATTTTCAGATATTTGTCTTTTTTTCTTTAGGCTGTAACAGAGAAAATGACTGCTGGTTCAGTTTGTGTTCCTCAGATTATCCCATTAAGGGTCCCTTGTCCAGGAAAAAACAAACATGAAATAAATACCAATACACTTGTAGAAATGAAATCAGGTAAGAATTAAGAATGACTTAAATCATTGCTGATAACACATAATATAGTGCTTACTTGCCTTACAGTATTTCTTTTCAAATTTACTTTTTTTATATGCCTTTATAAAGAGTCCCTAGAGCCCCCTCAAACTTTACCAGGGAGTTCATCATTTCAGTGGGAAAACCAACATTTTTATAAGAATAAAGAAAATATATGTAGCTCCTTGGGGGTACTTCTAAATGACTGATAGACAAACTCTGCTTAATGAAACGTGATATTTTTATGTTGTAGAAAAGATTGGTTTTCTGTTTACATAAATATAAAAACAAATGGATGTTACCATTTGGAAAGGGAAAAGATTGAGCCTTATAAATTATATACATTTATGCAGTCTGCCCTGATGATTTTAGACTTTCATATTTCATAGGATTCTAGGGTTTAGATCTGAAGGGGCCCTTGGAGAGACTAGCATATAATCCACAGCTTCATTTTGCAAATGAGGAAACTGGCCAGTCAATAAGCATTTATTAAGTATGTACTGTTAGGCTGAGAACAAAGCCCCAAATTGAAATAATTTGGAAATAAATTTATTAAGTTGTCCAGCAGAGGAGAGAGCCAAAAAATGGGGTGGCCCATCTCCCCTGCCCCCCCATTTGTAGGTTACTCATAATATGAGATCCAAACAAAGGAGGAAAGAAATAGTAACACTGGCCAACACAGAGGCAGTTTCCAAATAATACACATGGGTTGCTTCAGATGTGTAACAGGAGAAGACTACTCACATTCCTTGCCTCAGTCTTTGGATCTGAGAGGGTTTCTGGTCAGCACAACCTAGGTCCTGAGTTAAGCATTAACCAAGTCTAGTCTCTCAGCAAAGGTTTAGTTTCTCAGCCACACAAGGCTAGGTTCAAAAAATGCAACAAAATTTTCCCACACTACTATATGTCATGTGCAGTAGTAGATGCTGGAGATGAAAAGATAAAAATGAAACAGCCCTTGATCTCAAAGAGCTTGTAATCTATTTTGGAAAGTACTACTTATATGTAAGTGCAAAGCATATACAAAGTAAGTATAGACTAATGATGGCATCGGGAAGGTCCTGATATAGGAGGTGGCCCTCGAATGCATCTCTAAGAAGAAGAGGTGAGCCAGGAAAGCATTCTACCCAAGGGGGACATCCAATGCAAAGGCAAGAAGGTGGGAGTTGGATTGTTCTGTGTGAGGAACAGCCTAGAAAGGCAAGTTATAGCCAGATCGTGATAACCTTTAAAAGTTAAGCAGAGGAGTGGGTATTTTATCCCAGCGGCAATAGAGAGGAGCCACTGGAACTTGCTGAGGAGGAGAATGAATTACTTAGACTTATGCTTTAGGAAAATTATTTTGATGGTAGTGTGGAAGTTCAGTAGAACTCTGAGGCAAAGAGACCAGTTAGGAGCTATTGCAGTAGTCCTGCTCAGAGGTGGAAAAACTTAACTAGGATAGTGACTTTATGAGTAGAGAGAAGGGGATAGATGACACAGAAGTTGTAAAAGTAGAATTGATAAACTTAGTGTAGAATTTAATAATGGGGGTAATTTCAATTAGTATTTGATAGCTATGGTTGGAAATTTGGTTGACTTGGCAGTACCTTTGATAGAAATAGGGAAATTAAGAAAAAGCCTTGGTTGAAAGGAAGAAAAATGAGTTCTATTTTGGACATGTAGAGTTTGAGATGCCTAAGAGACATCCAGTTGGAGAAGTCCAATAGGTAGTTATTGACGTGGGAATGAAGGTTAAGAGAAGAGAATAGAAAAAATAGTAGAGGCAATAAGTATGGCAACCTTTTTCTAGTAGTTTGTGAAAAGGAGGAAAGAGGATAATATTTGAAGGAGTAGTAGAGTCAAAAGAAGAAAACTTTTAAAGGATGTGGACGTGTTTGTGAGAATCAGTAGGTAGGAAGATATTGAAGATAAGAGAAAGAAGGAATAATCACATAGGCAGTCTGCTTAAAAAGATGGGATCAAGGATATAAGTAGAGGGATCATCTTTGGAGAGAAGGGCCACTTCTTCATCAGGGAGAAGCACAGAATCTCAGAGTTAGAAGAGACCTCTACCATCATACCTAAACCCACTGTTTCCTGAGGCAGCCCATTTCACTTTTAGATACTACTAATTGTTAGGACATTGTTTTTCTTACATGAAGATGACATTTTTATATGGTATCTGTAATCTTTACATATTGCTCCTAGTTCTGACCTCTGGAACTAAGAAGAACAAGTCTAATAGCTCTTCCAAGTGACAGACCTTCAAATACTTGAAGATAATTACCATATCCCCATGAACTTCTCTTTTCATTAGGCTAAACATCCCCAATTTATTCTACTAGTCCTATAGACTAGTTCCTTTCTCCTCACCATCTCAGGTGTTCTCTTGTGAGCCAAAGCTTGTCAGTGTCTTTGTCAGAGCTATCCAAAATACTCCAGATATGATCTGACTTGAACAGAGTATATAGCAGGAGTATCAATCACTTCCCTTATTTTGACACTTTGTCTTTCTGGCAAATTTTTAGAAAGTGTTATTAAAGAAATTATAGAAAATCTAGAAAAGGAAGCAGTTCCACCCATTATGGGAAAGGAGCAAGCCATGTTCCTTGACTTGGTGGTCAGTGGCTAAGTTGCCTATCTTAAAGACTTGGAAGTTCAGAAGATCTTCCTTGGGCAGGGGGAAGAGGCAGAAGGGCAAATATTCAAGTTATTGACTATTTATTACACTGAAATCTACTAGAGTTGGTTTTAATTTTGTGTAGGTAGGTTTGTCTGGCTTTTATATATTTATCTTGGTTAAAAAAAGGATGCTGTGGTCACGAAGAGCTAGGATGGCTTCATCAAGAAGAGGCCATATTAGATTAACTTTATTTCCTTTTTTTGACTGGATTATTAAACTAGTAGATCAAGGCAATGCTATATTACAGTTTAACTAGATTTTAGGAAAGTATGTGTCAAAGTCATGCTATTCTTGTGGAAAAAAACTGAGATCTGGGCTAGATAATGGTACAATTAAATGGAATTGATAATTGTTGACTCAAAGAATAGTGAATTCAGGTCTTCCTGACTCCAGGCCCAGAGCTATATCTCCTGTGTCTTCACCTCGCTGCCTAATGCATACACATAAGAAATTCTTCAATAAGCCATAACAGTTATTTTATCACTAACGTAAAATATATTAAATACATGTAGATCATACAAAATACACAAAATAATGAATATTACAGAAATTGAAGAGTCTTTCGTATCCTAATTTTTCTATTCATGGAGTTAAAGCAGTGACTATAGGACATAGAACAGGGGCACATAAGAATCAATTTTTTTTTAAAAAAAATGTTATTGTTTAAATGGTTTCTTGCTGACTGATTTGAAAAGTAGTGAATACTGTCACAAATGATTTTTTATTTTCAGCTTTAATTCTCTCCCTCCTACACATTCTTTCATATTCAATAGAAGAAAGTAGAAAAAAAATGTGTTACAAACATGTATAGTCAAACTAAACAAATTCCCATATTAGCCATGTCCAAAGAAAAATCTGCACTCTGCATCCTTCACCTTTTTGGGTAGTATTTTGGTATCATGAGTCCTTTGGAATTGTGTTTGGTCATTTTTGTTGATAAAAGTTCCTTAAGCCTTTCGAAGTTATTTGTCTTTACAATATTGTTGTTCTGATACATGATGTGTGTGTGTGTCTATGTGTGTGTATGTTTAAAGAAGTTTTTTGCATTTATTTTCAAGAGATTTTGATCTCCCCAAATCATTCTCCTCTTCCCCACCATTTGAATGTTTTGTCTTCAATGTAAAGAAAGTTTTGTCAGCTTCTTATTTACTTTTCTTTGATGGAACATTGGCACACACTGCCAGTCTTGGTGAGTGACAATCCCCAGCCCAATCAAACAATGAATTCAGCTTTTAAACATAACCAGAAAAACTGCTGCTGGATCCATTAGGGCTGGTGTGCTTGCCCTCTCCCTCTCTGCTAAAGGACAGCCAGCTCTGATTTCATATATGCAAAATACTTGGATTAAGTCCTAAAGATGCCAGGCTTTTAAAGAAAGGGGTTACATTCTTTCTCTAACTATTGGCCTTTTTATGCCTCCACTCCAGAGTCCAATGACAAATTACTTAAAGCTTAGGTTTAGCTTATGTCTAGAGTCTCCCCAAAAGAGACAAAGGGATAATAAATCTGGATAGTGTCGATCAAGTATAGGACAATTATTTATTTCTTCTGCTCAAAATAAATACTTAACACACATAAGACTGAGATGCTTGCATTGACAAAAATATCAACAAGAAGCAGTTACTACTTATAATGCTGTTATGCTTTCCTGGGAGGATGATACTTAAAACCAAAAATGACCAGAAATGTAAAGCAGTTTTCAGAACCATTAAATAAGCCTTGTTACATTTCACCTTAATTCCGTATTATCTCCGTCAAGGTCTGTGTCTTCTCCTGAGCCAGGACAGAGCTTGGCTCCTCCTCCTATTCATATTCCTCCTCCATGCAGAGTATAGTTGCAGATCACTCATTCTGCTGCCCATCAACTCTGACAGACCTCTTACAATCACAAGGCTTCTTTGGACACTGGTCAACTCCCCCTCTCCCTTGCTGCTTTATCACCTATGCTAATGGAAGGAAAGCAAAGAAGAAAAGGAAGCTAGAGGCCCAAAACCTAGGCTGAGACTATCTACATCAACACCTACCCTTTCACTGCCATATTTACAGTTGATCATTTTTGGTCGTGTAGGGAAGTGGAGTCCCTTTTCAAACACTCATTGGAAGCCAGGTGAGGAAGAGTTTTTTGCCCTATGTTGAACTGGACGAAGAAAGCGAGACAGAAGCTATCTCTGCTATCGGGGGAGAATAGGAGGACCAATGAACCACCCAGTATTTGTTGTGTACAAGCTCTCTCCAAAGTTACCAATGAAGTCCTAATTACCAAATCTAATGGTCTTTTCTCAGTCCTCAACTTTCTGAATCTATCTGCTGCATTTGACACTGTAGGCCACCTTCTACTAAATGTTCTCTCCTCTCTGAGTTTTCATGGTACTACCCTTTCCTGGTTCACCTCCTACTGGTGTGACCTAATCTTCTTTTCTGGCTCATCATCCATATCACATCCCCCAAACTCTGCAGATGTTCCACAAGGTTCTAAGCCATTTTCTCTTTTTCATCAGTACATTCTCTGTTGGTAACCTCATTACCTCCCATGAGTTCAACTATCATCTTTATTCCCTTGACTTCTGGATCTATCTATATCCAGTCTTTTCCCTGAGCTTCAGTCCCACATCACCAATTGTCTATTGGATGTTTTAAACGGCATATCCTGGAGGTAAGTCAAATTCAACATGTCAAAAACTGAAGTAATTTTTTTGCTCCAAAGCCCTCCTCTCTTTTAAACTTCCCTGTTTCTGTAAAAGGCATCAGTGTCCTTCCGGTTTCCCAGGTTCATTACATCAGCATTATCTTAGATGCCTCACTTTCCCTTACTCCACATTTCCAATCACTTGCCAAAGCTTGACTTTTCTACCTTCATAACATCTCCCCATCTGACACTTTCTCTCCACTCATTACAGCTATCGCCTTGGTTTAGATTTTTGTCTCCTCTTGCCTAGACTATTGCAACAGTCTCCTAATTGGTTACTTTGCCTCAAGTCTCTCCTATACTCCACACTGCTGTCAAAGTAATTTTCCTTAAACACAGATCTGACCATATGACTTCCTCCTCAGTCAACTCTAGTGGCTTCCTGTTGCTTTTAGGATCAAACCTAAACTCTGCTGTTTAACTTCTAAAGCCCTATACAAGCTGGCCCCAGCCTATATTTCTGGCCTCATTGAACTCTACTCTCTCCACAACCGGCCATAGTGAACTTCTCTCTATTCCTCATGAGCAAGACTTCATCTCCCATCTCACCTTTGTCCTGGCTGTCTACAATGCCTGGAATGCACTTTCTCCTTACTTCTGCCTCACATAATCCTTCTTTAAGATGTAGCTCAGGTACCATCTTCTGGATGAAGCCTTTCCTGATTCACTTCAGTTGCTAGTGCCTTTCTTATCCTGCTGGCTACTTTGTGTGTATATACTCTTTATTTATTTGTATTCATTTACTTTATACTTACTTGTGTACTTGTTTCCCTGATTAAAAAAAAATGTGAGATGCTTGCTAGTAGGGATTATTTGTTTCATTTTTTGTGTTTGTGTTACCAGCACCTACCACAGTGAGCTTTATAAATACATGTAGATTGAGCAATAATATCCAGAGAGCTCAAGCTGAGAATGAGTTGAGGCTGCAGTGTGAAGCCAAGAGCAATTAAAATGGTCTCCTTTAAAAGCTCTATTGGGAGAAAATGGAAGATCAAAGAACAGATAGGATCTTTTCTTGGGGTAGATGGAATGATGATGACTGATAAAAGAGAGAAGGAACAGCAGCTCAATTCTGTTCTCTCTGCCAAAGAGAATGACTTTTGTATTAGAAGTAACAGACACAGTTATCTAGCAGGGAGTTGATACCCAAGATCCTGGGATCATAGAAATAGAGTTAGACAGGATGTTAGAAGCCATATAGTCCAACCCCCTTACTTTACAGATAAAGAAACTGAGGCCTAGAAAGTTAGATGACTTGCCCAAGGTTACACAGTAGCAAACATCAGAGGAGGCAGTAAGAGAGTACATATTTTCAGTCTTCTTACCAGATTATGGTCTTTTTCATTGATATCCTCTGCCTGAAATATTCTTCCTCCTCATCTCTACCTCCTGGCTTCCCTGGCATCCTTCAAGTCCCCTTTAATGCCATTGTATTCTTTCTATTGATTATCTCCAATTATCCTGTATATAGTTCATTTGCATATAGTTGTTTCCTTGTTGTCTCTGACTGACCTCCTTGAGAACCTCCTCTCTCTGTCTTCCTTGGGGCACTGGAAGAAATTAGGCTCATATTGATCCCTTATCACCTTATTCTACAATACATTCTGAGTGGACACATTACTTTAGTATTCAAGATCATACTATAAAAATAAAAGAAAAACAGATCGTGTACCTTTTACAGCTATAGAGAGTAGAAGCATTCTTTTGTATGGGTGTGTTTTTAAACAACTTGGTTCATTATCATATGCTTTAAAAGGCAATTTTCATTTACCTAATAAGTTTAGGAATCCTGTAGTCTAGTCATTTACTAAAAGAGATTTTTTTCTACCAACTTGTTTAGAGAGAAATTTTATTACCCATTTCTATATATATATATTTAAAGTCTAATAGCCATGCATTCTAATAAACTAGCCATTTAAGCCCCAGCATGGGGGCTTCAGAGACCAACAGTGAAGTTTTTCAAGGG
>CM053625.1:221174112-221186811 GCA_028646595.1 Phalanger gymnotis | reverse complement strand
ATAGCCTGGAGGTCAGGTGGGACAGGCCCCACCTGGAGGTCCCACCCAGAGGTAGCTAATCTTGTTGTGACAATTTTTATCATTCTGCTCATATTTTCAATTATTTCCTTGTTGAGAGTATTAATCCTTTCCTAGGTCCCTACAATTGATCTCCTGTAGACTCACATAATGGGGTACAGTAGAGAAAAGACAAATGGGTGAGTTCTGAGAGGCACCAGAGCTATCTAAACTCTGGAGTATATTACCAATTAATTGTATTTTAATTACCTACGGAGCAAAGGAATAAAAGAAGCATTGTTGGCTCATTAGGAAAAAGGAGTTTAGAGGCCACCTGTCCAAGATTATAATAATCTTCTCACCCTCCTGGCCTAGTTTTGTGATCACAAACATAGTGCTTCCAAGGGTCTTGATGCACCATTGATGTTTTTTGACAATCATAATTGTTAGAAATTATGGCTGGACCCATCTTTTGTTGTTCTTTGTACCTTCCTTCTGAATAGGTACTTGGTGAACGTTGATGATATCCAGGTCTCCCTCTCCCTCAAATACAAAGAAGACTTTGAAAGTAGGAGAGTGATCTCAGTATTGATCCTCAGGGTGAGGATGACTACTTGAGCCACATACTGACTGGTAGCAAGTAACTCTTGACTTGAGCTTGAATTTTAGCTTAGCGGGTTTTTTAATTTATTTTTTAGCATTCACTTTTTAAAAATTTTGAGTTCCAAATTCTCTCTCTCTTTCTTCAGTCCCTCCTTCACCTGTTGAGAAAGACAAGCAATATATCCTTTATATATGTCAAATCATGTGACACATTTCCCTATTGTTGTTGTTGTTCAGTCATTTCAGTCATGTCTAACTCATCATAACCCCTTTTGGGATTTCCTTTTCTTTTTTTGGGGGGGAGGGGGTAGGCAATTGGGGTTAAGTGACTTGCCCAGGGTCTCATAACTAATGAGCGTCTGAGGCCAGGTTTGAAATCAGGAAGAGGAGTCTTCCTGACTCCATGTCCGGAACTCTCTATTTTGCCACCTAGCTGCCCCAAAAGTTTTCCATAGCCTTCATAACAAATGAGTTAAAAAAAAAACTGCAATCACAATTTATTAATCTTTATGGATTATTTTTTCTGGTTCTTGTGTTATTTATGACATTTGTTTTATTTATGACTTCTAGACACCACGGATGTCAACATATATTACACCTTGGATGGCAGCAAACCTGAGTTATTAAAGAAAAAAGGATATGGTGAAAATAGCACTTTTAAATATACGGGACCAATCACTCTTCCTGATGGAAAAATACAAGTTAAAGCTATGGCGGTCTCAAAGTAAGTTAGCACTATATTTCTTCAAAAATTAATGTGACTCCATCAATTGAGGAATGGCTAAACAAGTTGTGGTATATGAATGTAATGGAATGCTATTGTGCTATAAGAAATGAGGAGCAGATGGACTTCATAATAACCTGGAAAGGCTTTCATGATCTGATGCTGAGTGAGGGGAGTAGAACCAGGAGAACATTATACACAATTACAGATGCACGGTACCTATGATGACTAACTTTAATAGACTTGGCTCTTCTCAGCAATACAAGGTTCTAAGACAGCTCCAAAAGACTCATGATGGAAAAAGCTATCCACATCCAGAGAAAGAATCAGAGTCTGAATGCAGATTGAAGCAAACTATTTGCTCTCTCTCTCTCTTTGGTTTTGTTTCTTGTTTCTCATGGTTCATTCCATTGGTTATAATTCTTCTTTACAACTTTACTGTTGTGAAAATAAATTTAATGTGAAGGTATATGTAGAACCTATATCAGATTACATGCCATCTTGCAGAGGGAGGTGGAAGGAGAGGAAGGGGGGGAAATTTTGGAACTCAAAAACTTGTGGAACTGAGTGTTGTAAGCTAAAAATAAAAAATAAATTAAAAATTAGTATGACTAAATAAACATTGATTAGGTGCTGTGGATATAAATATAAACAAGCAAAACAGTTGCTGAACTCAAAGAGATAATGTTCTAATAAAGGAAGACAACTCCGATGGGGAGGGGTGACTGAGGAGGAGTCTTTTGACAAGGAAATCACAGGGATGCTGATTCGAGTGTTAGGGTAATTAATTGACATTACCTTTGCACGAATAGTAGTGTTGGTTTGATTCCAGTTTCGAGCACTCTAGAGACAGTGTCAAGGCAGAAAGATTTGACTTCAAACCCTGCCCCTGTCTTATACATAGTTAACTTGGGCAAGTCATTTAACTTCTCACTGCTCCAAGCACCTCACTAAGAGTATAAGTTGTAGAGAAGGTTCCAGCCTTCATTGGTTGAGGAAGTTCTTTATACCAGTGGGGTCAAATTCAAAAAGGAATAACCACCAAACCATTGTGTGCATGATGCCTATGGGCAACATATTGACTTAGTTTTAAAATGTAATATTATCTATCCTTTATTGCATTTTTATTTATTTTGTTAAATATTTCCCAGTTACATTTTATTTTTTTAAAATTAACTCATTTATATTTAGTTTTCAACATCCACTTCCATAAGATTTTGAGTTTCAAATTTTCTCCCCCTGCCTTCCCAAGAGGGCATGCAATCCGATATAGGCTCTACATATACATTCATATTAAACATATTTTCACATTAGTCATGATGTAAAAAAGAATTAGAGCTAATGGGAGAAAACACGAAAAAGAAGAAACAAAACAAGGAAAGAAAAGGAGAGCAAATAGTATGCTTCCATCTGCATCCAGACTTCAAAGTTCTTTCTCTGGATGTGGATAGCACTTCCCATTGTGAGTCTTTCGGAGTTGCCTTAGATCCTTGCATTGCTGAGAAGAGCTAAGTCTATCAAAGTCATCACGCAATGTGGTTTGTTACTGTGTACAATGTTCTCCTGGTTTTGCTTATTTCCATTTCCATTTTAACATAGTTTAGGCTGCACTTAGGGTTGCTGTGGGACACATGTGGCCTATGGACCACGTATTTGACAGCTCTTCTCTACACCAGTGAAATCACAAATTCTGTCCTTATCAGTATCTCAGAGCCTCAAGAGCTCTCAAGGGCTGGGCAAGAAGGGTATTTGTGACACATCATGGCATTATAATGGCTGAGAAAGAGCATGATAGGTCTGGATCTGACCTAGAAATGTTAAATATTCACCAATCAGTAGCCTAGGATCTCTAGATGGAGCTTAAAGTACTGATTAGAGGTGAAAGCTGAAGCACAGGATCTTAGAAGCTTGAAGGCTGGTAGGGAGGAGATAGCCATTGTTATGTAATGACAGGCCTGATAAATTTTTTTTCCCATGGAAATGGTATATTTTTATGGTTAATTTCTTTATGTTTCAGGCTTCAGTTTACTACTTCAGAAACCCTTTTATTTTTTACCCCAGGATTTATTTTTGTTTCTTGGACTTATTACAGTACATGCTACTATATTCAACATATGTCCGTTGAATTAATTTAACACTTATTGTCTACTATGTATAAAGCATAAGCATAAAAAGAAAAATATCTCCGCCCTCAAGGAGCTTACAGTCTGCTGGGTGTTGGATGCTTTGTGTAATATAGTTGACTCTGGCCCCATTTTCTCAAAGCCAGATCTCTTACTTTTAACCCCTCTTGGGGTTCTTCAGGTACCCTGAAAGGGTTAAGGGGTCTCTTTTCTCTGTCATTGGCTCAAGCTTACCATTGGCTGTGTTCTCCTAATTTTTAAGGGCCCAGTGACTGGCACCCCGGTTCCATTTAACTATTTGCCATCAGATTACACAATGGGATATTTACTTCAAAGATATATTAAAAACAAATGTACAAACATTTCTCCTTAGTTCCTTGGGCACATGATTCCCCTCCACCTAGTGTAGTTTAGAGTTAATTAGGCTTAGGATTGAAGTAGCTAAGTGGCAAAGTGGATAAAGTGCTGGGCCTGGAGTCAGGAAGACATGAAGAGTAGGACATGACTTGAAAAATGACCAAACAACAACAGGCTCACATTTAGCTAAGTTTCTATACAGCCTTGGTCTCACCAAGATCAAGTTCAAAGCTGGCAGTGCCTGCTTCTGCCAGGATGAAGTTGCTGTCCCCCTGGTTTCTCAGAGTGTTTGCTCCTGGACTGGCTGCAATACCTGGCCTGGATTCATGAACTCCTGGATCCCTGTGGCTTATGCTCCCAAGCCAGCTCAGAAAAGAAAGTGTGAAAAAGGCCAAAGACCCGGACCTGTTTCTCAGGGCCATAAGGCTTCGGTGGGAGAGAAGGAGGTTTTAAGATCTTTCCAATTCTCTTCCTTCCTCAGACATTCAGCAAAAGCCACAAGCACACGCTGAGTCAGAGCATTTTAAAGACAGAGAGAGTTGTGGCTATTCAGCCAATGGAGAAAGACTGCTCCCAGCCATGTGGCCAGTACAGATTATCCACACATGCTCTATGACTTCAGCCTCCTGGAGGCAGCTCCTCAGTCTTCCACGTGGATGACTCCATTATGGTTGGTCTTGGCATTTGCCAACCCCAATTACACTCGATATTAGTTATTTTCTTGTTATCTTTTCTTCCCCTTCCTACCAATAACTTTCTCGTATTTTCACATAAAGCCTCACATCCTCACTTAGAAACTTCAGTATTATGTTTTCTGGAAGAAGAATCAACTGAGTGGCTGATTTAGTGATGTGGCGGTGATATGTCATTGTATCCTACAGGACAATTTTGTCACCATTTACAGAGCTGTCTAGGTTTCAAGCACCATGTTGCACAATTACCTCTTTGGATCCCTAGAAACTATAGACCTGAAAAGTGCCTTTCATACTCCTCCTGCTGGTCTACCTTCAAGATATATTTTTGGGGAATTGTTTAATGCAATGATGATCTTTCAAGATAGCTGATACCTAAGAATTTCAAAAGTAGAATACAAAATACCAAATACTTTGGCACTTCAAGTAGATCAGCTAGGATTTATAGATTATTTTCCATGAACTAAACCACCCTCTCACTCAGTAATATAAATTCATCCCAGGTAGTTTTCATCCCAGGTAGTTTTGACTCTTAATTGGCAAGATTTTTCCCATTTCACTTAATTACAAAGTTCACTATGTTATATCAGTCAGGCTATTTGGGTGATGTCTACTTACTGATTTTAAATCTTTATTGATGTCTTTTATTTCTTGTATAACAGTCATTTTCTGCTCCTTCTCTCCTCCCAATTGAATTATAAAGACAAATAGTTAAGCAAAACCAACTTTTAAAAGACCACTCTCAGCAAATGTGGCATTTCACATGTTTGTCCCTTACATATCTACCCAGAGGAGGGAGGCATTGTCTCATGATCTATCTTCTGGGACCTAGATTGCATATTCTAATTAATCTGACTTTTCATCTTGTTTTTTTATTTACATCATTGTAGTCATTATGTATATTGTTCTTCTGGTTCTGTTCATTTCACTTTGTATCAGTTCAAGTGGCTTGTGTTTCTCTGAATACCTCAGAGAAAAATCACATTGGATAAAAAACCTCAGGTTTCTTTTTTCTTTTGGTGTAATAATCTGGGAACTACGGAAGAGAATGGAGATTAATTCCTTTGAGTTTCTATGTGGTGGTTGTTGCCCAATTTTTCCCCTAGGATTGGAGCCAGGGTCCCAAGTAGCAGGGCATCTGACTAGGGCTTAAGAGAAGGTCCTGAAAATATCTAGAAATATTTGTTTGACATTGTATACAGTAACAGCAAATATTGTAATAATGATCACTATGAAAGACTTACCTACTCTGATCAATATAATGATCCAAGACAATTTCAAAAGATTATGATGATAAATGTTCTCCATCTCCAGAGAGAGATATGATGAATGGAGTTCATATTGAAGCATATTTTTTTCATTTTCTTTATGTTGCTTGCTTTTTATTTTTTATTTTTTGTAACATGGCTAATATGGAAATATTTTGCAAGATTTCGCATGCATAATTGATATCATATCACTTACCTTCTTAGTGGATGGGGGAGGGGCAGGAGGGAAGAAGAGTTTGAAACTCAACATTTTAGTAAAATGAATGTTAAAAAGAAGAAAAAAAGAACAAAGATTAAAAAAAAAGAAATTTGTTTGAACTACATCACTAAGTAGCTTTAACTTTAAATGCTCTCTCTTTTTTTAAAAGAAGTCCTGTTTTTGTTGTTGCTATTTTTGGAGGGGGGAAGGCAGGGCAATTGGGGTTAAGTGACTTGTCTAAGGTCACACAGCTAGTAAATGTATCAAGTGTCTGAGGCCGGATTTAAACTCAGGTCCTCCTGACTCCAGGACCCGTGCTCTTCTCATTGTGCTACCTAGCTGCCCCTTTAAATGCTCTCTTGAGTTAGACTTTTAAATGTCACATAGGCAAATAAAAAGGTATGATAATATATAAAAGTGACATAATATTAACAGACTTTACTTGGACTTTTACCAGACACTTCAAGAACTAGCAATTTATTCTCTGGTCAGAAGATACTATTTTCTCTTGAGCTACTGTGTTAACATCTCTAACAAAATATTTCATTTATCTTTCAATGTTTATGTAAAGAAATTAGAAGCATCAGATTTAACCAAAGCCAAAATATTGATGTTGATATTAAAATGAATCCAATTAAACCATATGCTCATGTATACAACCCTTACTTTGAAACTTACTGTTTTCCTTGGCCTGGGTAAAGAAACCCTTGTTGAATCACATTGGATGATAATTTTAGTCGAAAGAATGAATTTTCATAATATAGTATGAATGATATATATAGGCATCCTAATATTTGGTGATTAAAATGGGCTATAGGATATTGATATTTTCACTTGACCATGAATAAATGGTAAGGAGAGAAAGCAGAAATTAGCCCATACAATATTTCCATTTTGTCAGTGTGTTTCAATGATTAAGTAGTTGAACTAACAATGTTCATTGATAAATTTACTATTATTGCAGATGTCTTTTCTGCCTTTCACCTATAGAAAATCTTTTATTTATTAATTTTCAGAGACTGCAGGGAAAGTGGCATCGTAACAAAGATATTTCAGGTAGACTATGAGCCAACAAGTGTGACTTCTTTTCAAGAAGACAATGATGAAAATATTCTCAAAAACTTTGACAATCAGGCAAGTTATAATAAAAGTAGTCTCCAAGTCATGATTTTTTCCTTTACAACTCCATTTTAATGTCAATTTCTTTCTATTCCTAATATTAGAAGCATAAATCTGACCTTTGTTACTATATGTCTTATAATCCACCTTGCATAAGAACTTCTAGATAGATCTCCTTACAGCATCACTTAATATTACATCCCAGTTCAAATACATTCCTCATCACACAAAGAATAAAGTCCAAATGACTAAGCCTGACATTCTAAGTCTTCCTTTTTGTGGGTCCAGACTATTTTTCTAGCCTCACCTCTCACTACTCACCTATACCCAACTTATACTGTAACCAAAATATTCTACTTACAGAATTTTAGTTGATAGTTATTCTTTATATGAAGTCAAACTTAAGAACTAGTTGACCTCCTCAAAAGCCTTCTGCTCTTGCTTCAATCTAGAATCCCAAATGCCTTGCCTTCCTTCATTCTGGATAGCAGCACTTTCTGGGACTTCTTTGCTTATACCGTGAAAGATCCTTAAAATTAAGACAGAAGGCAGACAACTCTCGCTCTTGGTTTTGTCAGTGTGGCACATATCAGATCAATTTCAAGAGATCCCAATCAGGAGCAAGAGCACAAGGAGAAGCAAAGGCCAAGTATATAGTCAAGGTCAAGATTCAGGCTCCTTCTGGAGGATGAGTTAGAGACTAGAGTCTGGACATTGTGACTGATATCTTATCATTTGATACAGATGTGTTTACTGTGTAGGTGCACCCCAATTAACCTGATAACCCAGACTCCAACTTTGTGGTTTCTCTCTGAAATAACTAGTATGTAGCTTACATGTGGCCCATGACACTTCTTAATGCAGCCCAGATCAGATTATAATATAATTGGGAAATATTTAACAAAATTAATAATATTTTTAAAAATATAGATAACATTACATTCTAAAACTACATCAAAATGTGGCCCCAGGGATGCTTATATATAGATTAGTGGCCCCTACTTCTATTTGAGTTTGATGCCACTGATTTTGGCAGTCCACTGAAGCCTTAATGGACCCCTTCTCAGAATGTTCTTTGTTGCCTATATGCATTAGTGAAAATAAAGATGTAATTTTTTTCCATCCAAGTTAATGGACCTCAGGAAACCTATCTATAGACTCTCTGGAGGTTGTGCATCACAGATTAATAACCCTTGATCTATACTAATTGTTTTCTCCACCCCTACTATTTGTAGCATCTTGCTTTTATGCCTAACTATCTACCACATTGGTCTTGTTGAGGGCTAGTCTTGATTCTTCTTGTTCTGCTCTGCCCTACTGTCTTCATGACTTGGTAGAATTAATATAAACCGCTGGGTTTCAATATAGTTGGTATGACGTACTAAATTTTTAAACTGTTTTTTAAAGTTGTTCTATGTAATTTGCCTTAGATAATTTCAAGTAGCAGGTTTTAACTATTATTCTTTTCCTATAGTAACTTTTAATTTTATATAGTAAAATGTTAGGTACAATAGAATTATTGATGTACAATCTTTTCACTCTTAGGAATGGAAAAATGGAATTTTAGCATCAAAGCTTGAAGAAAGAGATATAAATGTTGAAAATAAACCTGGTTGTAATGCTGGAATCAAATGCGAAGGTATGATATGATATAATTAAGGCTAGGTCTAGCATTGCAAAGCCATAATAATGCATTCATTCCTCATATGAACAAATATGGGAATAATGCTTGGAAAAGAAAGTTCTAATTTTGAGTCACATGCTTAAATTCACCTAGAACTGTACTTTTTCACAATTGCTATTTTAAAGAAAAGATATAATGGTGATGGTCCTTCATTAAAAATAGTTTTGTGACTATGTGTAATTATTACTGTTCATGAAACCATGATGTATTGTCATTTTAGACTTCAAAGGAGAGGCTAGAACTGAAAATAAATCTTTGTGAGTTTGTCTTTTCCCCAGAAAGTCCAATGGAAACCCCATCTCGCCAAGCAGAATCAGTTTTTACACAATCCAATTCTCAATCCCAGGTAAAAGAAACATTTCTGGTTCTAATTTTTAAATTTCCTATTACCTTAACTGTTTATAGTACTTCACATGTCAGATATTTTAAATAGTACAACAAATCACTATTGTAAAGTACTTTCCTATACCCAAGATTTGGATATACAGCTATACTTTATTAATTCAGACTCTGTTAATTTGCAGTTTGTTATGATTACCCAGGGCCTTTGATGAAGTTTGCCTTTACATAACAACACATTTCAGTTCAGTTAAACATTTATTACCTACTATGTGTAATGTAAAGCTTTTTTTCCATAGAGAATACAAACTAATAGTGCAAAAAATGTTTTTGAAGGATTGCCTTAAATGCTTAATTAACAAGACAACCTTTTTTCCTTATTAAATACTTCCTAAGCAATATTTGCAATTAATATGCTTTTAAAGAATCATCCTTACATATTCTTTTAAACAAGTCTCTTAAAGATACCTATTATTTAATATATTGTCAGTTTAGGGGAGCGCAAGCTCCTGTGGCCAGGGATGTGGCCAGGGATTTTTCTTTGTATTTCCATTGTTTAGGACAGTGCCTTGTACACAATGAGTAATTAATGTTTGTTGAATTTATTTGTATGTACTTGAAAGTAATAAATAGTACTTTATTAAAGTTAGTCTGTAATTCATACTTAAGTAATTCAAAAGTGCCCACCTACCAATCATTCTAAAATATTGAGAATTTGTGGTTCTGTGAGTCATATCATGTTCCTGTCTGTCTAGTGACATGTAGTTATCTAATTGTAGCACAGAAAGCTTATAACATTAACGGTATCATTGTCCTCCCAGTACCAATTATTACTGAATTTTGCTGTGAACATTTGTGTTTCTCTCTCTTTGGTACTTCAAGCATTTGTGATTTTAGTTGGTGTGGGTCTCCATGAATATGGAACATAACTTCTTTATGGCTTAGTGGAATGTCTTTGAAACTATTTGAAAACTTCATGCACTTCTGTTTTCAGAAACTTAAACATCTTTTTCTTCATTCCTTTAGCCAAATGGTATCTTCTTTTCTCGGCATGTTGGGCATAGGTATGGGGAGGGGGAGTTAAGTTTCTTGTCTTTTAATTTTACCTGCTTCTGTGTCTCAATTATATTTTTCTCCCTCTGTATCAAGCTGTAATATTCTATGTAAATCAGATAAAGAACTGTATGATTGTGCTATCATTTTGGAAGATTATATAATTGTAGATTTTTTACTTAATTCATTGAAATAGAATGACCATTTTCATGCTAAATATGAACTTATTTTCCTTAGTAGTTATTATATTATTTACTCAGGCAACAACAGCTCCAACTATCTAGGGCGACTCTGCCTTTCTAGCTTGATCATCTGAGATATTTTTATTGTTTTTGTTACTGTTGTTGAACTGCAAAAGATAAGAAGTCACCCTTAATTCATCAAGGACACCATCACTAAATTTTCTTTTCTGAGGAAATAAAAATTCTGTTTCTGGTAAAAACAAAACAAGACAAAACAAAACACCTTCATGCACTTGTGGCCAGACTGGCAACGACACACTCTTATCAGTTAGTAAGACGTGCCCAGCAATAACAGACACATGGAGTCCATCACCAAGCTTGTATTAAAACCCTTTCCAGCTTGGTGGGACCTTCTAGATCTTATACTGTGGAATAACCTGTTATAACCAGCATGCCACAGAGAGGCACTGGACAAAGACATTAGTGTCGGTGTCTGTACTTTTCAAAACAATAATATAAGTCTCTAAAGCGTAAGAACACTCTGACAGTCCTAACTTTCTTACTCTCACCATAGTTGTAATGAGAGTACACCTGGACTTGTATTTCCTATTCAGATGACCTAAAATGATCTCTTATGTGTACCTGTGAACTCAAGACTGCTCAGGACAGTACAGACATGCTATCAGAGAACAAGCTATTGATGTCCTATGATCAAGTTGGCTCTATCTAATCACCTGACTTTTTGGATTCTGAACCCTTGTTTTCCCTGAGACCTGGTTTTCTCTTTTCATCTCTGCCTTGGCCTTCTGTTTCCAAGTTCATTGGCTTGTTCCTCAAAACTGTAGCTCAGACTTCATTTTCCTTCCTCTGCTTGTCTCTGACCATTGCTATCATTCAGGTAGTTCAGTTCATCAAACATTAAGGGCAAAGAACTGTGCTAAGTGGGGGAATTATAAAGGCAAAAGTGAAATAATGCCTCCCTTCAATGAGTTTGCGTCCCACTGAGGTGACAATACGTATAGAGATAAGTATGGTGCAAAAGACATCAGGTGGGGAAGCATGAGGTCAGAGGGAGAGGAGATAACAAGATCCAGGGACAGTTGAAGAGGAAGAGAACACTAATATCTGGGGCGAGGGGAATCCAGGAATACTTCGTGGAGGAGAGAGCAATTGAGCTGAGTCTTTTGTAAGAACAGGACTCTAAAAGACAGAAAAGTACAACACAGTCTTAGGGGCTAACTCTGTGGATGCACACAAGCAGGACTTGGCATATGCCCTGTGGAGGCCAGTTAGCATTCCAGTTTGGCTGAAACAGAGCATGTAGAGGGCAGTCATGTGAGATAGGAATGCAAACAGGTTGGAGCTGGGTTTTGGAAAGCCTTAAATTCCAAATGAAGGAGTTTGCAATAGGGAACCACTGAATATTTTTGATCAGGGGAGTGATAGGATGATACTGATTTGTAAGGCAGTGGGCACCTTCCCACTTGAGGTTTTCAGGCAAAGGCCAGGTCACTGCTTATTGTCCAAGTTGTAGTGGGTTTCCAGATATGGGTTCAGCTGGATGGCCATTAAGATTTCTCACAACTTAAAAATAAAGTGATTATGTGATTAAAAAAAAGTCCCTACTCTCTAGGCAGGGGGGTTGGGGAAGACATACAATTTATGCACAGATTAGTAAATACAAAGGACATAATAAGTAAAAAAAAAAAAAAAGTGATTTCAGGAGTGAGAATGTACCAGCAATGGAAGGGATCACACATGGCTGGGGGTAGGAGGTGTACTTTAAAGGAAACTAGGGATTTTTTCAGAAGAGGAGAGAGTGCACTTCAGATCTAGGGGATCATCTGTCTGTCTTCTCATATGTGACACTTTAAGTTATGTCTCAATTCTCACGTCTTCATTTTTCACATGGGATAATTGCCTGTTTCAGGTCTAGAGACATCTATTTCCTTCTGCATATCTATAAGATTTACCTTACCCAGCAGGTTTTTGGCAGAGCTTACTTAAAAATAAAAAATATAACAAAACAATATCCAAAAAAACAAATCAAAGCAACAAAATGAAAAGAACACTCAAAGTCCAAATTGCAGGAATGTGAGAGGTCAGGCTCTGTTGCAAAAGTTATTTTTCCCACTGCTGTCCTTCAGGTCAATGAAAGGTTTTCTCCAATCTTCCTCAAACATGGGCCTACTGAATTATATTTTAGCAAATTGGTTCTAATAACGCACTGATGACTTTATGGTAGCTCACGGCATTTTAGCAGCTGTCAAAGAAACATGCTTACGTTTAAGCCAGAATGTATAAGCCATGACTAGGGATGACACAGAAGCACCAGGAAACTAGAACACCATGTTTCCAG
>CM053625.1:221093708-221174012 GCA_028646595.1 Phalanger gymnotis | reverse complement strand
CCACCAATACTGAACCTTTCCTTGGAACAAAGAAAAACCAACTAAATAAAACACCTAATATAGTGCCAAACTATGTCTGACAACATGTGTAACATTCTGTCCTATAATCTCCACCTCTCTGATAAGAGGAGAACGCTTTGGTCCATTATCTCTTTTCTGGGCAAAATTGGTTTGTGTACTTACTTGGAGTTCAGCTTCCTTTTAGTACTCTTATCATGTACATCAGTCATTAACCACATTGTTCCCTGCTTCTATTTGCTTCAGTCTGCATCATTTCATACATCTTCTCAAGTTTCTCTGAATCCTTAATATTTGTCATTTCTTGTTACCTAATAATATTGAATTATATACTTGTTTGTTCAACTTTCCCTGCAATTTATGGGTACATTCTTTGATTCTAGTTTTTTACTACCACAAAAAAGGCCCCTAAGAATATTTTCATATAGGTGGGGCCTTTATTTCTGCAATTTCAGGCCTAGTAGTAGGATCTCTAGATCAAAAAGCATTTTTTAAGAATTGTAAAATCTCTTCCTCAAATGTAGACATTGTATTTGCAATTGAGCTCTAGTCAAATGTTCTAATGCTATACTTGGAGTTTTGGGCTAAGATTATTTTATGATTCCTGGCCTTTTTTTAGATGAAAGAATCTAATAGAGTTTTGCATTCAGCCTGTCTTCATATTGTTATGCTAATAGAATAAATAAACGTCTCTATTTGTTTAGCTTACTAATTCACCATGCATGAATGGCCAGAAAAGGCTGATCAGTGCCCGGGTCCTGAGAATTAATAAAGCAACAAACTTTTTCAAGTAAGTAGAGCTTTCTCTTTGTTCTTAGCTTTTAGCAGGCAGGACAATGGCAAATTTGAGGGAAAGATACAACAAAAACTCATTTTGTGATACTTAAAACTTATTATAGTTTTAAATAACTGCCTCACCTATAAAAGATGCTTCGTTGTTGTTCAGTCATTGTTCAGTCATGTCTGGCTCTTCATGACCCCATCGGAGGTTTTCTTGGGAGAGATACTAGAGTGGTTTGCCATTTCCTTCTTCAGCACATTTTATAGAAGAGGAAACTGAGGCCAACAAGATTAAGTGACAAGCCCAGGGTCACACAGCTAGTAACTTTCCAAAGTCAGATTTGAACTTAGGAAGATGAGTCTTCCTGACTCCAGGCCTGGTACTCAATACATTGGACCACCTAGCTGCCCATAATAGATCCTACTTAGTGCTTAAATTTTTTTTGGCACTGAATGAAAAAGCATTTTACAAGAACTTACTATGTGCCAAGCACTATGCAAAGCCCTAGGAATAAAAATACAAAAGAAAAGACAGCCCCTGCCCTCAAGGAGCTTCTATTCTATCTTTTTCACAATTAATTTTCACTCTCACCTCTTCTCAATTTAAAAAATTTTTTTTTAATTGTAACAAATATGCATAGTCAAGCAAAACAAATTCCTGTATCACTCATGTCCAAAATACATGTTTCATTCTGTTAATGCTGGGGAGCTAGAGTACTTTAAAGGTTTTATCTAACTTTCTAATAATTAGGGAGGTGGTAATAGAAATCATGCTCATTTTAAAGAAGAGAATTGGAGGTACAGTAAAGGCAGGGTCTTAGCCCCACTAGGGCATTCATTACCCTGTTTGAGGACATCTAGGCCCCATCTGGAGGTAGTTCCAAAGCCTAGGTATACTTTTTGCATTTTCTCTATAACAATTTGTGGGGCTTACTAATCCAACATTGCTGTACATATCCCTGTAAGGAAAGCTAGTTATATGCTCAGATTTCTAAGTAAGTTAGTTGCTGAGATAGAAATGAAGCCTAGGACAAACTCCCTTTAAGATAAAACAAAGTAGTGTCCTGTACAATGGTTATTTGTATTAGTACACAGTCCTTACCTTAAAGGAGGTAAATCATGAAGTAGACATTAGATTGACAGCTCAGGAAATTGATGTTGAGGATTCTAGAAATCAAAAACTGTCCTCATTGCCAGGGGTTTAATATCACTTGTCAGTATTTTGAGGATCTTTGGAAGATTGTGTCTCTTCATGTGTAGAAAGATATAGCAAAGCAATTAACCACATGACCAAAATCTGATTTAGAGCTTTTCAAACAAAATAATTCCTTTCCTTTAAAATATGCTTATTAACACCTAAACCCTCTATTTCATTGGTTACATAGATTTAGTAAAAACATATTATTATTATTATGTTTTATTTTATTTTTATGAGAAGCAATAAAAGGAAAGATCTGTGGACTTGGAGTCCAAATACCTGGTTTGGATTGCAGACTACCCCCTGCCCCAAAGGTTTGCATGAACTTGGACAAGTCTCCTAAAGTCTGGGAGCTTCTCTTCTCCCATTGGTCAAATACAGATGAAAGGCAATGTAGCATAGTGAATAGAGACACAGGCTCCAGGATTTAGGGCTTTAAGTGATGCTGCTAAGTCTACTGGCTGCCCTAGTCAAAGCATTTATTTCTCTCTGTGCCCACATAACTGAATTGAAGAATTGTGTTTGTGTGTGTGTGTGTGTGTGTGTGTGTGTGTGTGTATTGTGGTTTGTCCTTGGTTCTCAAAGAAAACCATGATATCATGGAGATGATGACGTGACTTGAAATTGAATTTATTTGAGTGATGGAGGGCTGTGCAAAGTCACCAGCCTCACTTTCTCCCCCAGAGCCATTTGGGTCTAGTGGCTAGATATCAGTCAGGATGACTGGAGATGGCCCAGCAAATCTGTATTAGTAGAGAGAATTTTCTCAACAGGAGTTGTCTATACCAATGAAATCACAGTTGGTCATACCTCCCAAAAATCAGGATAATAATAACAATTGCATCTCTATCTTACAAGGTTTTTATGAGGAAGGTCCTTGCAAATTGCAAAAGCTCTCTATAAATGTAATTTATTATTATTGTGAATAGTAATGTCAATTTCTACAGATTTTTTTTAAAGAACAGTAGACTGGTCACCTAAAGCTTATGGCTAAGGATTGTTCTAGTAATTGCAGATGTCGTCGTAATGTTCTTTTATTGAGAGCTAGATGCCAAGAGCAAGAGTAACATTTTTCTTAATCATGTTAATGAAGATTTATTATTATTCAATTTGGATTATAATCAAATTTTAAGGTAATGTCTTAATGAAGACAAAAGTTATTTCATTCTTAATAAAGCCAGTGACAAAAGCATTTTCTTATCTTTTTCTCTGGACTTAGTACAAACATTGAAACAATGAGGAACCTGAACTCATGAGACACTTCCTCTTGGCAGCAGGGAAAAGGGGTGAGAAGTAGCCAGTTATTTCTCTAAATCAGCTGAAAGTAGAGACATACCTATTCCTAGCTCTGGTCTTGCATCACAAACTTTCTATTGGACATTTTGAACTGGATGTTATAATTAGGTATTTTAAACTCAACATACCTAAAACAAAACTCATTCTCTTTTCCCACCAATCCTACCACCCATCTTTACAGCTTCCCTGTTTCTTTTGGGATTACCATCATTCTTCTGGTCAACCATGTTCCCACCTGAAGTTGTCCTTGACTTCCCATTCACATTCACCCTACATACCTCTACAAAATCTCTGGCATTCCTGTCCTTTTCTGTTCACATGCCTGTGACTCTAGTTCAGGCCCTCATCTTTTCTTACCTGGATTTTTGCTGGAACTTCTTAACCCCAAGTCTCTCCCATACTTCATTCAGTTGCCAAAGTAGCATTACTAAAGCATAGGCCTAACCGTGTTACTGCCCTGCTCATTAAACTCCAGTGGATCTCTCTTTCCTCAGTAATCAAATACAAACTTCTGTGGCATTTAATGAGTAGCGAGGTGGCATAGTAGACAGAGTACTGGGCCTGGAGTCAGGAAGACCTGAGTTCAAGTACAGCCTCAGACACTTACTAGCTGTGTGACCCTGGGCACTTAACCCTATTTGCCTCAGTTTCCTCATATGTAAAATGAGCTAGACAAAGAAATGGCAAACCGCTAAGAAAATCCCAAACGGGGTCACTAAAAGTCAGACAAGACTAAAACAACTAAACAACAACATGGCATTTAAAGCCCTTTCCAATGTGACTCCAGTCTTCCTTTCCAGTCTTATTATGCATTACATCCCATCACATATTCTTCTGTCCAGCCAATTGGTAGTCTTCCTGTTCTTCACTTATACTGTACCATCACCCATCTGTGCTTCACATTCTGTTTTCTGTGCTTCCTCCTCGAATCCTTCATTTCCCTCAGAACTCAGCTTACACTTCAAATGCACTTGAGGCCTTCTATGACCCTCTCCAGCAGTTAGTGCCTACTTCATTATTTGCACTTATTTTTAAGTGCTTATATAGTATGTGTGTGTGTATTTTTTTCCTTGGGGGCATTGACTTTCATTTTTATCTTTGTATACCCCAAACCTAGTACAGTGCCTGGAATATAGTAGAGACTCAATAGATGCTTATGTTTGATTATTCTTTATGTCTCTCACAGTGCTTAGCACATACTGCTTAATCCATATTTGTTGAACAAATTAATAAATGAAAAGCATGTTTATATTTCCACTCCTGTGTTTCTAAGTTTCAGAAGACTTAAATTTTATAGGGGGAATTATATTTGACATGTTTTCATTATTCCAAAACTATTTCGCAATAGCAATTGTTTGTTTGATTTCATGAGCTTACTGCTCCTTCTGAAAATATTATATGGAACATACACATATGAACTAAAATTAAAATTTCAGAGTTTTGCCATTTTATGTGAGATAAAGACCTAGACACTATGAAAGAAACACATAATTATTAGCCTTGGGAATAGAAGGACCCTTCAGCTTCTGAAAAATCAATGAGAGTTTTACCAACTTCTCATTTTACATATGAGGAAACTAAGGCCTGGAGAGGCTATGAATGAATGAATGAATGAATGATAAAAAGTTTATTAAGCACTTAGGAACACACATTAAGAGAAGTAGTTTGAAAATGGCAGTGTTGTGGAGGTCTGGTTCCAGTGGAAATAAGGCAAACAAGCTCATCTGTCAAAACCCAGTGTCTCAGGGACAAGAATCCATGACGTAGTAGAAGGGGGAAGAGAATAACTGGAATGACATGGTCTAGAAATGGCTGTAAAGTGACAAAGGGACCGTGTTTGGGGCAGAAGAAGGTGAAAGCTCACCTACCAAAGACCAGGATACAAACAGGCAGAGTTTAGACTCTGGTGGGGATGAAGAGAACAGCCAGAGTGCAGGTGGTCCTCCTACTGAACTAAGAATATAGTTGCTATCTATTATGAGCACCCTATTCTCACCTATTCTCCATTTCAAAACCCTCCTTCTTTAGTCTGTGAAGAGGTGGCCTTTCTCTTCTCCAACGCTACCCTGTCCGCTTGTGACCTTAATCCTCCCCCTACCTTTTACACTGAGTGTGGCTTCTGATGGCCTGACTGTGGTGTGTTGTGTAGTCTCCAGTGGTTTGTTGCTTTGTTAATCTTAGTGTCTCTCTCCTGGGCATTGCTCACTGCTCCTGTTTTTAAGGCAAGGCAAGCTTCAGCAAGTTAGGATATAGTAGCTAGAACCTTCCTCTGATAAGGATTGACTGACAGTTTTTTGCCCATAACCACCATAGCCAGCTAATTAAAAGCCAGGCATCATGCCACCAGTCTAGCTCTTTTTTTTTCCTATCTGGGCAAAAATCAAAGCCTTTTCTTACAGATAACTATCTAATGGGTTTTGGCAATCTTCCATATTCCCAAGATCCTCCCTGGCTTAGTGTCATATTAATTTGAGCCAGAATAAAATATAGATTAAGGAGATAAGGTCAGTGTACTCCATCCTACTAGCCCACATTCTTGTGTTCATTGTACATATCTGTTAGGATATAAGCCTCAGTGCTTTGATGTAAATTTTTGGCCAATGAATACCTTAATCTCTCTATGTCTATTTTGAATGCACAGTTATAAAGTTTGGAAAAGGTCATAGATTTAGTCAAAACATTTTAAAAGTATCTTATGACCATGATTGCTTATTTTTTCATATTCTTAACATTGAATCTTAAGATACATTCAACTAATAGACCCTTGTTTTTTAGGTGTGCAAATTGTTTAACTACTCGCCCACGTGACCCTTTCACTCTTTTCTGTCAAGAATGTGGTACTCCTGTTCCACCTATGTTTGGTCAACACCATCCACCCCCAGAAGGAGCTCAGGTGAGAAAACTGAAAATAATCTTTTATTTATTCATTCCTCATAGATAGTATCAGCCAACTATATAACTTCATACTAAGAAACTATAGGTTTCTTATACCTATTGTACCCTATACTTATTGTACTTTATATATTTCTTAAACCCTTCTTATACCAGGTTGGAAAAACCTATTTTTGGAACCATTTTAGTGTTCGTGCTTCTTACTGAATGTTGGGTATTTCTTTCTTCTGTTTGTTTGTTGGTCTCAGGTGATGAAAAGATTTGAAATGTCAATTTTGTCTTAAGCATCCTTCATCATAATATTACGTGAAAGAAAAGATATTCCTGCCCAGCATAGTTTTTAATTCATAACATAAATATAATAAAGAAAAATATTCACGGGTCATAAAAGTTTAGAATTAGAAAGGCACCTGACAAGTCATCTACCCCAACCTCTTATCTAATACATGCATTTATTCTACAGCATCTCTGACAAGTTATCTTTCAGCTTCTGCTTGAGCACCTCACTACTTTATGAGGCAGTTTTGGACCATTCTAGTTCTTAGGTAGGTCTTCCTTATGTTATACTGAAAACAGTTTCCATCTAGCTTTTTTCCAGTTAGTACTAGATCTTCCTTCTGGATCTACACAAAATATGTCTAATGCCTCTTCCACATGGGCTTATCCAGTTCTCCAAACATCTCTCGTTTCCCCTAATTTTTCTGTTCATCAGGCTAACCTTTCTCCATCATTTCTCATATGATGTGACTTTGAGTAGCTTTACTATCCTGGTCACCATCCACTTTATATGATACAGTTTCCTAAAACAAGATTTTCCTAAAATCTTTCCTGAAACAAGAACCCCAAAGGAATCACACACACACACACACACACACACACATACACACACACAGAGTTCCAGTAACAGTCTAATCAATGGTATATAATCAGTATTAAATAAAATACTGATCATGAATGCACATATCCACAAATTACCCTACTATATGGAAGAAGTAGCTGAATTTTGAAATAAGCCACAGCTTAACTTTCACATCCGGCAGAGGAAGCTTTGCCTTGAACATGTTGATTAGATATCAGTAATAACTAATCATTCAACAAGTAGGTATTTAATACTTGCCAGATTCTACTCCAGGCACTGAAGATACGATGACAAAATAAACAGTTCTCCTCAAGGACCTTGCCTTTAGTCAGGGGAGATAACATATATATAAGCATGTATGAAGTAAATATAATAAATTCAGAATTGGGGGAGAGTGAGGGCCCTTGGAGCTAGTGTAGGAAGTGGATCAGAAAATGTTTCCTTTGGAAGGTGGTGCTCCAGCAGAGCTTTGAAGGAAAAATGGGATTCTAAGGGGTAGAGATGAGTGCATTCCAAGCTTGAAGAATGGGGGTGGTGTCAGCCAATGCAACAAGAAAGGAGATGGTATATCACATATGAGGAATAGGAAGAAGAACAGTTTGGTTAAACCATAATGTGAGGGAAGGGTGATAATGTATAATACAATTGGAAAGATAGAGCCTAGGTTGTGAAGGATTTTAAAGGCTAAAAAGAGGAACTTTGATCCTAGAGGCAATAGGGAACCATTAAGACTTTATTGAACAGGGGAGTAACATGGTCAGACCTATACTTTCAGAAAATCACATGTTGTGGGTAACATGGACTGGAGAGGAGAGAGACTTTGGGTCAAGGGGACCAATTAGAAGGCTATTGAAATAATCTAGGTGAGAGGTAATGAGTTCCTACGCTGAGGTGGTGGTTGTGTGAGCAGAGAAAATGGAAGGGATATGAGAGATGTTGTGGAGGTAAGAATGACAAGGTTGAGATTAGCTTGCCATTAATTTTTTTTAGCCTCACTAGAAAAAGTGCCTCATTAAACTTCCTCTTTACATCAGCCCCCACTCTTCCATAAATCTCAGCTATTACATTTGCTTGGGAGGATATTGTAAAATATCAGAGTTCCTTAATTGATTGAGTTGTACAAAATGAAGTGAAAGGACCAGTGCTGTTGCATATAAAGTGACAATCTCTGAAAAGGTACCTGTAGGTCCGTTGTTTAAGAGTGATGAGTAAGGAACACTTAGTTCTAGAATTGAGACATAAGTCACATATAAGATCTGAAGGGACATCTTAAACTGTACTCTTTTTAATAATTATTATAGCTTATGTTTATTTAGTGCTTTGAAGTTTGACCCTCTGAGGCAGGTATGATTATTATTATTATGCTATTTATAGATGGAAAAACTGAGGCTCAGAGAAGGCCAGTGACTTGTCCAGACTCACATCCAGGAGGTGTCAGGATTCAAATCCAGGTCTTCCTGTATCCAAGTCTAGTGCTCCAAATACACTGCCTTTCTGTTTACTGTATGAGATCATTTCAAATTTTAATGAAATCATGAGTTTACTCTGTTTTAACTCCCCGGAGACGATGCTGTCCCTGTTCCCTCCTTCTACTTCGGTGGAGGGTGTAGGCTCAGCTCCCTACCTGAAGTCCCCTTCTGGTTAGTGGCCAATGTGTTCTGGCCACTCACCTTTGCTCCCAGCAAGAACCATTGCCTTCTCCCTATCCCATTTACTGGACATAGTATTTTTCTGTCAAGCTTCCAGAAGGAATACCCCAGGATCTCTCTTTCTGTTCAAGAATGCTGCACCACATGAGGAAGCCACTCCTCTGCAGTCCTTCTTTTGTAGAAGTTTGCTCAAACCCAAGTCCTTTTCTTTCTTTCTTTCTTTTCTCTCTCTCTCTTTCTTTTTCTTTCTTTCTTTCCTTCTTTTCTTTTCTCTTCTTTTCTCTTTTCTTTCCTTTTCTTCCTAGTTTTCAACATTCACTTCCATAAGATTTTAAGTTCTAAATTTTCTCCCCCTCCCTCCCTTCTCCCTTCCCCAAGACAACATGCAATCTGATATAGACTATACAAATACATTCATATTAAACATATTTTCACATTAGTCATGTTGTAAAGAAGAATCTGAACCAATGGGAGAGACGGCGAGAAAGAAGAAACAAAAAAAGAGAGAGCAAATAGTATTCTTTGATCTGCAGTCAGACTCCATAGTTCTTTTTCTAGATGTGGATAGCATTTTCCAACATGAGTCTTCTGGAGTTATCTTAGATCCTTGCATTGCTGAGAAGAGCTAACTTAGATATGAGCTAACTACCAAAGTTAGTCATCACACAGTGTTGCTGTTACCGTATACAGTGTTCTCCTGGTTCTACTCACTTCACTTAGCATCAGTTCATGTAAGTCTTTCCAGGTTTTTCTGAAGTCCACCTGCTCATCATTTCTTATGAAACAACAATATTCCATTACATCCATATACCTCAACTTGTTCAGCCATTCCCCAACTGATGGACATCACCTCAATTTCCAATTCTTTGCCACAACAAAAAGAGCTGCTATAAATATTTTTGTTCATGTGGGTCCTTTTCCCATTTTTATGATCTCTTTGGGATACAGACCTACTAATGGTATTGCTGGATCAAAGGGTATGCATAGTTTTATATCCCTTTGGGCATAGTTCCAAATTGCTCTCCAGAATGGTTGGATCAATTCACAACTCCATCGGCAATGCATCAGTGTTCCAATTTTCCCACATCTTCTCCAACATTCATCATTTTCCTGTTTTGTCATGTTAGCCAATTGTTTTATTAGCCAGAGTTGTTTTGATTTGCATTTCTCTAATTAATAGTGATTTAGAGCATTTTTTCCAGATAGCTTTAGTTTCTTTATCTGAAAACTGCCTGTTCATATCCTTTGACCATTGGGGACCAGTTGGGGAATGACTTGTATTCTTAAAAATTTGACTCGGTTCTCTATATATTTTAGAAATAAGGCCTTTGTCAGAGACACTAGTTGTATAAATTCTTTCCCAGTTTTCTGCTTCCTTTCTAATCTTGGTTGCATTGCCTTTGTTCATGCAAAAACTTTTCAATTTAATGTAATCAGAACTGTCCATTTTGCATTTCATAATGTTCTTTAACTCTTGTTTGGTCGTAAATTCCTCCATTCTCCATAAATCTGACAGGTAAACTATTCCTTGCTCTCCTAATTTGCTTATAGTATCAGCCTTTGTATCTAAATTGTGTACCCTTTTTGACTTTCATCTATGCCTAGTTTCTGCCATACTATTTTCTAGTTTTCCCAGCAGTTTTTGTTGACTAGTGAGTTCTTATCCCAGAAGCTGGAGTTTTGGGATTTATAGATCACTATAGCCGTTGTCCTGTGTACCTACCCTATTCCAGCGATCCACCACCCAAGTGCATTTATTAAGCACCAACTGTGTGCAAGGTAGTATTCCTTGCCCTCAAAGAACCTTTACCCTACTTAGGGCTGGGGTGAAGGTAGGAGCAGAATGACGTATATGCAAATAAGTAAACATGAAGTGGAAAGTAAATACAAAGGGTTTTCTTTTGGGGGGTTAATCAGGTTCATATAGGAGATGGCCCCTGAATTGAGCCTTGACATGAACTAGAGATTCCAAGAGCATTCCAGGGATGGTGGAACAGCCTATACAAAGTTACAGTGGTAGGAAATGAAAGGCCAGGCTCTGGGAGTAGTATGTGAAGGAGTGTAATAGGATATTAGTTTGGAAAGATAGGTTGGAGCCAGATTTTGAGGGGTTTTAAATACCAAAGAGAGGAGTCTGCAATTTAACCTAGAGGCCATAGGAAGCCACTGATGCAGGGGAGTGGCAGGGTCAGGAATGAATGAATGAATGAATGAATGAATGAATGAATGAATGAAAAAAAATCATTTGTTAAGTGCTTGCCATGTGGTAAACACCAGGGATTCAAAAAAACAAAAGCAGAGAAAGCCAAGCAGTTGGTGAGGAGGCTCTGGTGGTTGCTGAGGAGGTTATGGAGGTGACCAGACTGAAGCAGATGATATTTGGTGTCCTTGGCCCAGCTCCCACTCCTACTATTAGTGGGGCTGGCTCCTTCTTACCCTCAGAGTTCTAGGGGCAACCCTAAAGGGTCATGGGTTTTCTTTATCACTGCAGGCTACAAAGGAAAAGGAAAAAATAAAATCATATATATATATGTGTGTGTGTGTATGTATACATATCTGTATATACATATATACACGTACGCACATATATATGTATGTATGTGTGTGTGTACCTATATATTTTTAGAGATTTGACATTTGCTTTCAGACAGAAAATCCATTATCTTAGATTAACAAGGCTTATGAAGATAAAAAAACTGCCACCGCAAATATTTTCACTTCTGTCAGCACATATACCCTGTAAGATATGTGTAATTTTGGAATAACATACTAGTCTCAAATTAAGTTAATGAACTTTGATATAATGAAGTCAATTCCATGACTCTTGTTTGGCAGAAAAAGAATAGCTGTTGATTTTCTGTCAGGTATGAGCTAAGTTGTTAAGTGAATTTGAATGGTATTTAGAAATGATTAAAACAGCTGTGCTTCTAACAAAGGTTTAATTTTGAAAAGCTTATCTAGAGGTTAAGATGTCAATTTCAAAAAATGATTTTTGAATAAAAAAAACATGCCTGCTAGGCATTCTTCATAAGGACAGAAGAACATCATGCATCACTTATTTTTAAAATCCATGCCTATGATTTCTTTTGGGGTTTGTTTGTGTTTTTTTTGGTAGGAGTATATTTCATCAGTGAAGAGTACCATGAAAACTTTTCACAGTATATGTGCCTAAGGAATGTTGGAAGTAGCTTTTCTAAACTTTAAAAAAAAAAAAAAAGAACCCAAGACCTATTTTTCCTTTTAGTATTTTGAATACTTTTTGATTTCTTTTTGGTTCTTGCTCATTTCATATATTTGTTCGAATATGCCATAGACTTTTTATGTTGGGTCAGTGATTTTTATTTAATTTTCAGTGTATATTTCATTATCCAGTTGTTAGTGAGAACAAAAGATTCCTAAACTAAATAATTTAGAAAGAAGTTTATTAAGTTGTCCATCAGAGGGGAGAGCCAAAAAAAGGGGTGGCTCACAACATCCCCCCCAGTATATGTAAATTATACAATATAAAGGATTCAAACAAAGGAACAAGGAAACAGTAGCTGATTGGCCAGCATGGAGGCAGATTCCAGATAAGACTTGTGGGGTGCTTGATATGCTTGAATCTTCAGATCTGACTGTTTCTGGTCAGCATAACCTACATCCTGAGTTAAATATTAACCAAACAGATCTGGTTTCTCAGCCACACAGGGCTAGGTCCAAACAATGCCATAAAATTTTCCCACAATTTTTCTCCTTTTCCTATACTAGCAGAAGTACAATTACAGAAGCAGATAGCGAGGTTAAGGTTTAAAATAACCAGAGTCCGTGGAGGCATCTCCTTCACTGATCATCTTATCAAGAGCTTGATAGAATTCCTTTAAAGTATGATAGGGATCATATTGGTGGTAACTCAGTCAGAGGGATGAAACTGGGTAAACATCAGGATTATATGTACCAGGAAACAAGTGCCTCACCGAATACATGAAGACTTCTCAGAAATTGAAAGAACACATATGGTCACATATTTCCTAAAAAGTTAGAAAAAAAGATAAATTCACCCCCATTTTTCCTTCAATGTCATTAAAGTTGAACAAACATAGTTAAACAGAGGCATAATCTCATATATCCCTTAAGGAACAAATACAGTTAAACAGACTCTATAGGTAAACTTAGGTTACAGATTAAACTACCTTTAATCAACTTATTTCATCTTGGGTCTTAGCTGTCTCATTTAGCCATCTGATGCTTAGAAACATTTTCCCTTGAAAATTCTGGAATAGACCTCATTCCCAAGGCAGTTGTAGAAGGATATTCCTCTTAAATTTTCTTTTTCATTAACTAGTTCAAACAGTGAAAATCAGTTCAAATGTTAAGGAGATAGCTTTATACTTGTCTTTTTGTCATTGTTCTTAATGGAAACATTTGAAAGCATACAGTCCAAAATTGTCCTATCTACAATAAAAGAAACTGAGGCAGAGCTCCAAGCCATTAGCACTTTATTAAAGGATCCATAGTCCCCTCTAATGGCGTGGAATTCAGAGCTTTCTCATGATCTGCGATGTCCCCTGTCACCAGAGCCTTCTTTTATCATACTTGATACCCAGATACACAAAAGAGGCAAAGTAAAATGCAGTTTCATAGGTTGATAGACCTTGATCCTCCAGGAGAGCCAGAAATGATGCATCACTATGGATAGTCACAGGATAACAAGGCAAGGGTCATCTCCACTAAGTATTCATAAGATCGTCCCCTACCCATGTTGGGCAAGAGAGGGTGGTTCAGGCGTACAAAAATAAGTAGAGGGATTTTCCATATCATGACATAACATTCCACCTATGTTGGGTTTGGTCACAGTGATTAAGCAGAAGATGGCAGAGGTCTGGAGTCCTACCAGCCTCTCACCCACATTAGCTTTGGTACTATAGGCCAAAAGAGTGGAGGTCCTCTAGTCAGCATTCTTGTGGTTAGGCAAGCGAACTTTACACCAGGTTAGTGAACTTATAGGTTGTAGTTTAAGGTTTGGGGCCTATTGTAAGAAAGAATTTATCTCAATTATCCTTAAATACAATACATATGAATATGTATTGATATCTATAATTCCTATATTTTTATTAGTTGCCTAGACTGACTAAATGTATGTTAATAAATATGTACATCACTGTAATCGCTACCCCTATGAAATCACACTAAACAAATTCATACTGGTTGGAGTAAAATAGGGGGCTAATTAAAATCATCTATCTCAAAAGCCAATCATATATATGTATATATCTCAGTTCTTAGAGAAAACAATTTAATCTTGTTTTTCTCAAAGTGGTGTTTTACTACATTAAAATTTAAAACTTTTATATCTTTATCCCATCACATTTTTGTCCTAATTGTCCTATCTACCTTTTGAGGATATAATATTCTCAAATCACCTAGAAAGAATGATATATTTTAAGGCGCTAACCTTATACATAAATATATAACTATTGTTGACAACAAATTCAGAATAGTAAAATTAAAAATAGTAGGATCTTTCATATTTGCAACCAATTATAGTAACTCAGAGAGCTTTAGCATTGCAACAAGAAGATTCTTCATGCATATAAACTTTTATAATTTACTTGCCTTTGTTTAGAAATTTCCTATGAAAGGAAAAAGATGGACATGGTTATAACAATATTGACTGACTTGACATAAGCATAAAGCTTCCTTAACTCTGAATTCAGATAAAAGTCATAGTTTGCCTTTATTTTGGAATAGCTAATCATACAGCAAAGTTCTACATTATTCACAGGGTATCATGGCCACTCAATATTAACCAGGAGGGAAAATTTCCTTTTCAGAAGGAAATAACGCAGTGGAGAAACTAAGTCAGGAGTATCCTACCTTCACCTATACATTACCAGGCACAGACATCTACCTGACAGTTCTCAGACCACACTCCCCTTAAATAGCACTTGACTTTTCCCTTACATGATAGATTATTGACTCAGTGAAAATTCAAGCAATCATACCTGAAAGAAAAAAAAAAACTCAGAACAACATCAAATTACAATCCCAAGAGATTTTGCCTCACTAATCACAGTTTAGGCACAGCTATTATTTTTTTTCTCATGTTGTCTCATTAACACTTAGCAATTCATATAAGCCTAATCTTATACATCCTTTCTAGTTCAAATCCTTCTTGGAACATACGTTCATCTTTATAAATTAAGAAAATAATCACAATCTATGATTATACACATCTAGCAAATACATAATAGTTCATTCAAAACCCAGAAAAATAGTAGTTACTGTAGGCCTTGAGTCTGATAGATCTCCATATCTGAAAGTATAACATATTAAACCCTAACACCAAAACAAAATCTTTAGATCTGAGATCTGTTGATACTAAGTTGGCTCAAAGATGTAACTTGCATAACTGCTATTCCAGGTGCACTTTTATAATTTTCATAAACAATGGCTAAACAATCTGTAAGATAAAAATCACTCTTTATAAAATAAATTCCTAAGTCCCTCTGCTTCACTTATGGGAGATCCTAGTTTCTCATTAAACCACTTCATTATTTTAGAACTTCACAACATTCTTTCAGCAACTTCTTCCACAGAGTTAATGAGATATATGACCTTAGTAAGTATTAACATCCAGGAAACTGAAAATCTGGCAAGTCCCTAAAGAACTTCTCAGATATTTACAAGGTCTGTGGCACTTTCCCCAACTCTAAGTATTTATAATATTATTCATTTTAGGCAAAACATACCCAATTAAATTGTTGACAGGTTTTTAAAATCATAATGGCAACAGTCTATCAAAATAAGAGTTAATTTTCAAGTAATAAAATTGTATTACCCTATAGGTATGATTTCAAATTAACAACACTTCTTGTACAACAATTTCCCAAAAATCACAATACAAGAAAAATTAGGAGTCTAATAGTAACGCAAATAATATTACAAATTTTTAAATGTACCACAAAACTTTTTGCCAGTCAAATAACATCAATTCCTTTGAATCTATGCCCAGATCATCTTACATAGTGAATCACTTCATCTATCAATTTGGCATTCTATACTAATTGCATCAAAAGCAAGTATAGAATACTTGCACTTTTAATTCTTGTTCACGCAGTTTCTAAATATCATCTATATGTCATTTTATTGCCAAATATCAAGTGTTTTTTTTATGATCTGATCTTCCTATAAAGGATCAAACATCAAAATTATCTTTAGTTTTATATTAGTTTTAGAACAAAATAAGATAAAATCTGAATTTACAATCACAGATGGTATCATTCAAAATTTCAGTTATCTCAAGGACTGCCAGCACCTCAAATTATACGACCCACATTTACAGCTAAGGTATTAGATTACAATTACAAATTTAACCTTTAAGTAGCTTATAATACCATATATTTCTACAATATAGGAAAAAATATTATTCCTTTCTTTGCTTTTCTGACTTTATGTCTGTAATCCCAATCTGGCAAGGAATGAAAAGACTTAGAAAAAGTTTTGTGGTGCAAGGTTTTTTTTTTGTTTGTTTGTTTTGGTTTGTTTTGTTTTTTTTCTTCCTAAAACCTTCTCTCTCACTGAAAGTCTGAAGTGGGAGTAAGTCCCTGCTTACTGGGATGGAGAGTTTAGCATCAGGTTACAGAAAACTGAGAGAATTGTTTCAGGTATGAAATTTCACTAATCTTCCCCAGATTTTTAACTCTCTGTATACCGTTTTTAATTTTTAATTTTCAAATTTATCATTTATTTATTTTTAACATTCTTTTCTTTTTAAATTTTGAGTTCCAAATTCTCTTCCTCCTACTTCCTCCCCCATCCAACGAGAAGGCAAACAATATATCAGTTAGACATGTGAAACCATGCAAAACATATTTCCATATTAGCCATATTTTTTTAAAAGCAAAAAAAATAAAGAGAGAAAATTATACTTTAATTTGTACTCAGAGTTCATCAGTTCTCTCTCTGGAGGTGGATAGCATGTCTTCATCATGAGTCCTTTGGAATTGTCTTGGATTGTTGCATTGATCAGAGTATTCAAGTTTTCCACAGTTGGTCATCATTACAACATTACTGTTACTATGCACAGTGGTATCCTAGCTCTTCTCACTTTACTTTGCATCAGTTCCTATAGATGTTGCTATGTTTTTTTCTGAAACCACCCCCCTCATCATTTCCCATAACACAATAGTACCCTGTCAAAATTATATGACACAACTTGTTCAACCATAACCCAATTGATGAATAGCCCATCAATTTCCAATTCTTCGCCAATACAGAAAGAGCTGCTATAAATATTTTTTTAATACCTAGATTCTTTTCCCTTTTTTTGATCTTTTGGGGATGCAAACCCAGTATATTGCTGAGTCAAAAGGTATGCACAGTTTTATAGCCCTTTGGACATAGTTCCAAATTCTTTTCTAGAATGCTTGGATCAGTTCACAACTCCACCACTATTTCATTAGTATACTTCTTTTTCTCTTCTCTCCTCTAGCATTTGTCATTTCTAATAGGTGTGAGAGGGTACCTCAGAGTTGTTTTCATTTGTATTTCTTTAAGCAATAATGATTGAGAGCATTTTTTCATATGACTATAACTATCTGATTTCTTCTTCTGAAAACTACCTGTTAATATCCTTTGACCATTTTTCAAATGGGGAATGGCTCTTACTTTTATGAAATTGACTCACTTCTGTGCTCAGTATATATTTGAGAAATGAGGTCTTTCTCATCAGAGAAACTTGCTGTAAAATTTTTATTATTTCTTCATTGTCTATGGTACCTTTTAGCAAAATGTGATTCCCCCAGTTATCTCTTTTAATTAGGTCTGTTTTTGCTTTTGCTTTGTCTAAGATGATAATTGCTACCCCTGCCTTTTTTACTTCACCTGAAGCATATTAGATTTTACTCCAGTCCTTTATTTTAATTCTGTGTGTGTCTCTTCTGTTTCAAGTATATCTCATGTGAACAACATATTATTGGATTCTGGTTTCTAATCCATTTTGCTATCGGCTTCCATTTTATGGGTGAACTTGTCCCATTCAAATTTACGGTTATGATTATTTAACTGTGTACTTTCTTCCATCCCATCATCTTCTAGTTCTTCCTCTCTCATATTATCCTGTCCTTCTTTAAATGCCTTTTTTGTTTCTAACCACTGCCTCCTTTGATCTACCTCCCTTTTTATCACTGCCTCCCATCTCTTATCCCCTTCCCTTCCTATTTTCTTATTGGGTAAGTTATACTTCTATACACAACTGAATGTGTATATATGTTTTCCTTCTTTGAATCAATTCTAATGAGAATGAGTTTCAAGCATTGCCTGCCCCCTAATTTCTCCCTCCATTGTAAAAGCTCTTCCTTGAGAGCCTCTTTTAAGTGAGAAAAATTCCTCCATTGCACCTGTCCCTTCTCCCTTCTCCCTTCTCCCAGTGCATCCCTCTTTCTCCCCCTTCTTTTTTTTTGAGATCATTCCAACATAGTCAACTCATACCCATGCCCTCTGTCTATGTGGACTCCTTCTGATTGCCCTAATAATGATAAAGTTCTTAAGAGTTACATGCTTCATCATTCCATATAGGAATGTAAATAGTTCAGCTTTATTGAGTCCCTTATTATTACTCTTTCATGTTTACCTTTTTATACTTCTCTTGAATCTTGTGTTTGAATGTCAGGTTTTTTTTTTTGAATGTCAGATTTTCAATTCAGTTCCAGTCTTTTCCTCAGGAATGCTTGTAAGTCCTCTATTTAATGAAAGAACCATATATTCCCCTTAAGGATTACACTTAATTTTGCTGGGTTGGTGATTCTTGCTTATAATCCTAGGTCTTTTGCCTTCTGGAATATCATATTCCATACCCTCTGCTCCTTTAATGTGGAAGTCACTAAATCTTGTATGAAACTGACTGTGGCTCCACAATATTTGAATTGTTTCTTTCTGGCTGCTTGCAATATTTCCTATTTGACATGGCAGGTCTGAAATTGGCTATTATATTCCTGGGAATTTTCATTTTGGGATTTCTTTTAGAAAGTACTTGGTGGATTCTTTCAATTTCTATTTGCCCTGTGATATCAGGGCAGTTTTCCTTGATAATTTCTTGAATTATGATGTCGAGGCTCTTTCTTTGAATATGGCATTCAGGTAATCCAATAATTCTTAAATTATCTCTCCTTGATGTATTTTCCAGGTCAGGTGTTTTTCTGATGAGATATTTCACATTTTCTTCTATTTTTTCATTCTTTCAACTTTGTCTTATTGTTTCTTGACGTCTTATGGAATCATTAGCTTCCATTTGCCCAATTCTAATTTTTAAGGAATTATTTTCTTCAGTGAGATTTTGTCCTCTTTTTCCATTTGACCTCCTCTGCTTTTTAAGGAATTCTTTTGTTCAGTGAATTTTATGCCTCTTTTACCATTAGGCCAACTCTGTTTTTTTCCCAAATTTTATTATTTAATATTTTAGTTTTTAACATTGATTTCCACAAGATTTTGAGTTACAAATTTTCTCCCCATTTCTACCCTCCCCCCGGTCCAAGATGGCATGTATTCTGATTGCCGTGTTCTCCAGTTAGCCCTCCCTTCTGACACCCCACTCCCCTTCCCAATCCTCTTTCCCCTTACTTTCTTGTAGGACAAGATAGATTTCTATACCCCATTCCCTATATATCATATTTCCCAGTTGCCTGCAAAAACAATTTTTTTTGAGCATCTGCTTTTAAAACTTCAAGTTCCAAATTCTCTCCCCTCTTCCCTTCCTACCCACCCTCCCTAAGAAGGTAAGCAATTCAACATAGGCCACACATGTATCATTATGCAAAACACTTCTACAATAATCATGTTGTGAAAGCCTAACTATATTTCCCTCCAGCCTATCCTGTTCCCCCTTTATTCAGTTATCTCCCTTGACCCTGTCTCTTTTCAAAAGTGTTTGCTTTTCATTACCCCCTCCCCTAATCTGTCCTCCCTTCTATCATCCCCCCTTTTTTATCCCCTTCCCCCTAGTTTCATGTGGGGTAAGTACCAAATTGAGTGTGTATGTTATTCCTTCCTCAGGTCAAATCCAATGAGAACAAGATTCACTCATTCCCCCTCACCTGCCCCTCTTCCCTTCCAATGAACTGCTTTTTCTTGCCACTTTTATGTGAGATAATTTACCCCATTCTATCTCTCCCTTTCTCTCTCTCTCTCTCAATATATTCCTCTCTCACCCCTTAATTTTGTTTTATTTTTTTTAGATATTATCCCTTCATATTCGACTCACCCTCTGCCCTCTGTTTTTCTATATATGTATATGTGTGTGTGTACACATATGTATATGTATGTATGTATGTGTGTGTGTATATTCCCTTCAACTTCCCTAATGCTGAGAAAGGTCTCATGAATTACACACATCATCTTTCCATGTAGGAATGTAAACAAAACAGTTTAACTTTAGTAAGTCTGTTATGATTTATCTTTCTTGCTTTCTCTTTCTCCCTTTCGTGCTTCTCTTGATTTTTGTGTTTGAAAGTCAAATTTTCTATTCAGCTCTGGTCTTTTCACTGATAAAGCTTGAAAGTTCTCTATTTTATTGAAAATCCATATTTTACCTTGGAGCATTATACTCACTTTTGCTGGGTAGGTGATTATTGGTTTCAATCCCAACTCGTTTGACCTCCAGAATATCATATTCCAAGCCCTTTGATCCCTTAATGTGGAAGCTGCTAGATCTTGTGTTATCCTGATTGTGTTTCCACAATACTCAAATTGTTTCTTTCTGGCTGCTTGCAGTATTTTCTCCTTGACCTGGAAACTCTGGAATGTGGCAACAATATTCCTAGGAGTTTTCTTTTGGGGATCTTTTTCAAGAGACAATCAGTGGATTCTTTCAATTTCTATTTTACCCTCTGAATATCAGGGCAGTTGTCCTTGAAAATTTCTTGAAAGATGATATCTAGGTTCTTTTTTTGATCATGGCTTTCAGGTAGTCCGATAATTTTTAAATTATCTCTCCTGGATCTATTTTCCAGGTCAGTGGTTTTTCCAATGAGATATTTTACATTGTCTTCCATTTGTTCATTCCTTTGTTTCTGTTTTATAATGTCTTGATTTCTCATAAAGTCACTAGCTTCCACTTGCTCCAATCTAATTTTCTTCAGTGGTCTTTTGGACCTCCTTTTCCATTTGGCTAATTCTGCCTTTCAAGGCATTCTTCTCCTTATTGGCTTTTTGGAGCTCTTTTGCCATTTGAGTTAGTCTATTTTTTAAGGTGTTATTTTATTCAGTATTTTTTAGGTCTCCTTTAGCAAGTCATTGACTTGTTTTTCATTATTTTCTTGTATCACTCTCATTTCTTTTCCCAATTTTTCCTCTGCTTCTCTTACTTGCTTTTCCAGATCCTTTTTGAGCTCTTTCATGGCCTGAGACCAGTTTGTATTTTTCTTGGAGGCTTTTGATGTAGGCTCTTTGACTTTGTTAACGTCTTCTGGCTGTACATTTTGATCTTCTTTGTAACCAAAAAAAGATTCTATAATCTGAGTCTGAATCTGAGTCCTTTTTCACTGCTGTTCATGTTCCCAGCCAACTACTTGACCTTGAGCTTTTTGTCAGGGTATGACTGATTGTAGAGTAAAGTGTACTTTGTCCCAAGCTTTAGGGGCTGTGCTGCTGTTTTCAGAGCTACTTCTACTCCACCTTCACTGCAAGCTCTGCCACAGCAGTGCTTCTCCTCCCCAAACAACCGCCAACCAGGACTGTGACCCAGATCCAAGCAGGGCAAAGCAAGAGAATCTTCCTCTGTGCCAGCAAAGCACTTCTTGCACATCTGCTCTGATCCACTGCTTGTTTCCTTCCACTGTGAGCCAGGGATTCTGGAAGCAGCCACAACTGGAGCTCTGGAAGCAGCTGCAGGAGCTTCCTGCTGTTGCTGCTGCCACCACTGCAGCCACTGCCGCACCACCTCCGCCACCCCCAGGGCTGGGGCTAGACTGATCTCGCCCTGATCCGGCAGTTTTCCCACTAACCTGCTCTGTGGTCTTTGGTGTTTTGGGGTTGAGAAGTCTGGTAACTGCCACAGCTCAATGATTCATGGCCCTCAGGCCTGCTCTTCCCTACTCCCTGTCTGGTTTGTCCTGACACGGCCCATGCTGGGCTGCACTCCACTCCCAGCACTGTGTGATAAACCCTTCCCAGTAACCATCCAGTCTCTTCTGGGCTGGAGACCTGCTTCCCTCTGCTATTTTGTGGGTCCTGCCGCTCTAGAATTTGTTCAGAGCCATTTTTAATACGTGTTTGGAGAGATTTGGGGGAGAGCTTAAGCAAGTCTCTGCTTTCTAGCTGCCATCTTCCCAATTATGTTTTTTAAGGTGTTATTTTCTTCAGTATCTTTTTATGTCTCTTTTACCAAGCTGTTAATTCTCTTTTCATAATTTTATTGCATCATTCTCATTTCTTTTACTATTTTTTCCTCCATCATTCTTATCCCTTTAACTCTTCCAGGAATTTTTATTGGTCTTGGGTCCAATTAGCATTTTTCTTTGAGGCTTTTTTGGTAGCTGTTTTCTTATTGTTATCTTCTGAGTTTATATCCTGGTCTTCCCTCCCACTGCAGCAGCTTTTTGTGGTCAAATTCTTTTTGCTGTTGTTGATTCATTTTTTTCAGACTATTTCTTGACTTTGAACTTTATGTTAAAATTGGGCTCTGCTTATCTGGGGCTAGAGAAGCCAAGCTTCAGGCTTTTTCATGTTCCTGTTTTCAAAATTAATTCTGAGAGATCTCCAAGTTTTTTGTACTTCCAAGGTGCTGTTTTCCTAGGAGGGGTGTGGTCACTGCTCTCCTGGTCTTTACTCTAGGCTTTACCAAGGTAGAGCTCCTGGTCCCCTGCAGCTGCATGTACTAATGCTCCTCTCCACCTACTGGGGCCCCTGCTCCCTTGTGACTAACCACCAGTGTTCCTCTCTGCCCTGGAATTGTGACCTAGAACCCTGTATAAGCAATAGAATTGCCAATCAGCAATAGTTTCATCTAGTGCAAGCAAAGTGCCCCCTGTAATCTCTTTGTGAGCAGTTGTTCAACCCAATAACTATTTCTGGGCTGAGAGTGCTGGAAGCTGCTACTGCCACCACTGTTGCTACCACCAAGCGTATGAGCTCTAGACAAACTCATCAGACCTCCACCTCAGTATTACAGACTTCTCCTATTACCTCTTAAGTGTTTTTAGGCCAGAAAAATTCTCACCCTGACTTTTTATTGGCTCTACCACTCTAATATCTGATTAGAAATGTTATTTTAAAGTTGTTTGGAGGGGAATGGTGGGAGAGTTTAACTGGGTGGCTGCCCCTAAGCTTCTATCTTGGCTCCCCAGCTACGTTTTTTTACATCACAATCTTTCTAGCTGTATTTTCCCCTGAGAAATCTTCTGAGGTAGTAGAATCTGTAAACAACACTAGGCATGACACTAGATGAAGATTTTTCTGAGAAGCTCTTAGGAAGGGTAGAGAGAGAGAAAGAAAGAGAGATTTCCTACTCTTAAGGTATAAGCCCAAAGAACAATTCAACCCTGGTCAACTGTTTATTTTGGGTCCTACACATACTAGCTTCTCTCCTTAATAAATGGTCATTTTAAGTGAATGAATGTAGGCAACTGGTTTATCAGGGTTGCTCAATCAACTAAATGAATGAAAGATTCCCACCCAGCAAGTTGCATAGTTCAACTGATGGCCCTCGTGTTTGCTGCTGCCAGTAGATAGTCATAGAAAATGTATCTTGTTTATTTTCTAATAATCACTGGAGAGTAAGTGAACTACAGAGAAAGGGGGTGGGGGAGGAAGGGAGGGAGGGATAGAGAGAGAGAGAAAGGCAGGGAGGGAGAGAAGAGAAAGATCTGCTGGAGGACTAACTAGATTAACAGATGATGGATCTACCTCCTCAGAACTCTTGGTCGATCTGTCCAAAATGACTACTCATTAGCCCATAAATGTGGCTAGGCTAATTCTAACTGTCCCTGAGTAATTCTCCAGGTTGAGATGGTACACAGCCCCCTAGCTTTCTGGATACCCAGAGTCCTGAGTCCTAAGACCTAGTCTGAGGCCAAGCACAGTTTGACTATGTTCCACTTGAACTACAAGGGTACTCAGTTTTCTCCAGCTTTCTCTGTGCAGAGTGATCCTGTCTAGGTTAAATTCAGCCTTTTGACTCAACCATCAGAGATCCCAACTCTGATACCAATTTATGAGCTGAGAAGAAAAGATTTCTAAACTGTAATAATTTAGAAAAAAGTTTATAAGGTATCAGCATAGTGGAGAACTGAAAAAAGGGGTGGCCCACTCACCTTGAGTGTCTGTAAATTACATACAGGATTCAAATAAAAGAACAAGGAAACACAGTGGCCTATTGGCCAGCACAGCGGCAGTTTCCACATAAAACAAATGGGTTGCATGAAATGGGGTCAATGTACAATGTGTCCACCTTTGGCTGATCAGACTAAGACAAGCTCAGAAAGCTGTACCACAGGTTATGTATAAATAGTCAGTATGAACATTTAGCGTGGAGATGTCTCTGAATTTGCACTTCTCATGTTTCCTTTGAGCTACTACAATTCTGCTTTATTCATAGAGCACAGCACCTTCTTTGATGCAAGCACATCATACTTTTTTCACTTAGAATACTCATTCACATAAGATCTGGAAAGAATAAAAACAAAACAGGCATAATAAACAGAGGTGCCCTGCATTCATAGACACAGTGGCTGGGTGGGAGATAGCCCCCTCTGCCCCTTCCTCTCATGACAGCTCACAATATTTTTCTCCACTCACAAGCCACTAAGGAAAAATATGAGAGGTCATCTGCCTAAATCTTTTGTTCTGGCCCAGAAGCCAGTTAAAATAACTTTACCACCCTGCATTACATTATTTCCTTAAGGAAGCAGTTGGGAAGTTCTTGGAATTCACAGACTGATAAAAATAGATTGGTGGTTCAAAGAGGACTCTAGAACTAGTTGCCGTCCCTGGAACTCTTCTCATGGCCTGCTATGAGTAATTCACTGTGCTAGATTATAAGGGATATAGAAGGATAAATGGTCCTTGTCCTCAAGGATCAAGAATGCAAATAAATGTCTATGATATGAAATAAACATGAGTGAGAAGTACGAAGTGATAAGCATTTTTGGAGGAAAGGAGAATAATTTCCTACTGGGAAAATCAGAAAAAAACTTCATATCCAAAATATAAAGGCAGCTTATGGATAGAGTGCTGGATTGGGAGTCAGCAAGACCTGAGTTCAAATCCTGAAGCAGATTATTAACTTTGTGACCCTGGACAAGTCCTTAATCTCATTAACCACTGTTTTCCTCATCTGTAAACCAGAGATAATAATAGCACCAACCTCACAGGATTGTTTCAAGGATCAAATGGGGTAACATGTATAAAGGGCTTTGCAGAACTTTAAAGCATTAAAAATAAATAAAACTTTAAAACATTAAGTGGTATGGTGGATAGAGTGCTGAAAGTGGAGTCAGGAAGTCCTGAGTTCAAATAGGACCTTAGAACTAACTCTGTGATCCTGGCCAAGTCACTTAGCTTCTGTCTGCCTCAGTTTCATTTATGAAATGGGGATAATAATAGAATTTCTCAGGCTTATTGTGAGGATAAAATTAGGTAATATTTGTAAAACATTTGCAAATGTTAATGTGCTGTATAAATGCTAGTTAATAATAATATTACTAGCTGTTATAAGTAGCATTTTTGCAACTTCTTGAAAAGTGGGTAGAAACCATTTCTCGAATGATAGCTATGAAATGATTGGTAGAATTTCAGCAGGTAAAGTCGGAGTAAGAATTCCATATCTAGTGAGGACCCATTAACTTCATCTCTTCCAGCAGTACATATGTTCAAGGAAGAGAGCTCAGCTTCAGTACACTGTTTAGTATGGCCCAAATTAAAACTAAATGTTCCTCAGTTTTGTATGGTCCTTGTAAAATAAATTTATGTTAGTTTGAAAGAGGCAGCATGGCTTGCTTGACATGGAGTCAGGAGGCCAGTGTTCAAACATTTGCCCCGAGCTTACCTTGAAGCAACATAGCCTGGCCAGGTTACTTCAGCTTTCTTAAGCCTCCATTTCTTCCTTTGTATAAGGAGAATAATAAAACTTACCACGCATCTCCCAGTGTTGAGAAGAAAGCATTTTGTAAACATTAAAGCATTATACAAATAAGAGGCATCATAATTATTCATCTAGTCTTCTATGGTATTTTGTTTGGTACACTGTTTTCCAACCGATACATATCAGAATGCACCAGTGCATCTTCAGGATCTGATGTGCCAGCCAGACTTCTGGCAGATCCATTTCTAGCTCTTCTCACACAAGAACTGTCTCCTACAAGGTCCAAACCTATTCTTATGCCTTGCTTATTCTACTCTTTCTCCTATATCCCCTCTTTGCTAATATAGACCTAATCTTTGTCTTCCTACTGGATCAGCAATGAGACACACTTCCCAACTCCTTTCTTCCTTGTTTCTATTCCCATTCTCCATTCTCCCAAATACTCTTGCAGCCAAATTGCTGTATCTGTAAGCCCCTTCACTTTTTTCCATTATCATAGTTCAATGTATTCTTTCCAAAGGCTTATCTTCTCTGTGGGAAATTTAGAAATTTTTAAGTCTGTTAACAATAAAAAAAAAAAGAATTGGGAAGTCTAAGTCAAGATCTTTATCTAACAAAATTGATAGCTTTGCTGATAGTCTCAGGAGAAGACAGAATGGATGACAGAGAGCTAGTGGTTCGTCCAAGTCAGAGTTGAAATACAGAAAGCAAGTCAACAGTGATGTCATCCTTTTTGTGTTTGTCCTGAGATGAAGGAGGAAACTTTTAGACTAATTAGTTAATCTTTGACCAACAAAATATTTCTCTCTTTTTAAGAAAAAATTGTTATTCTTAATAAACTATGAACCTAGACATTGAAAGGTAAGGTAAGAATGAATGAAGCTTTCTATTTGAAATAGGAAACTTTATCACGAAAAATATATAGAGTAGTTTGTCTTTGCAAATAGATTGCAAGGTGTAAGCTAGGATTGTTGCCTTACTTCATTATTTGGCTTTGGGGGAGAAGGACAATAAGTCTGTCTTACTCTTCATTTTACAGAAGAAACTGAAACAACTAAGATAATCACAATGATACCTTTATTTTAAAATCTCAAAATGTATATTGAAATAAGTATATTGACTTACAGTTGTTGCACAGCCACCTAAAGAATTTGGATTTATTTTAGGCCTTGTAAAATCCCTTCATTTACCTATGACTTTCTCTATAGTTCATTGTTACCTAAAAGTTTATTTTACATACTAAAGTCTGTTTTCCCTTTCAGTTAATTTTTTTTTAATATAAAGCAATTATCACTTCTATACAGATGGGGATGTGCACTGAATGCAGAACCATAGTACCAGTGAACACTCCTTTATGTGTTGTGTGTGAGGCCCCTCTTGCTCCACAGCTACAGCCCCAGGCCAACATTCATTTAAAGGTAATGAAAATTAAATCATGAATTTAAGCTGTTGAAAGTAATGTTTTGAATAGTAGAATGCACATCTTGATGTGGATTATATGTTTGGTTAATTGAACTATTACCATAGTCAAGTCCTTGATCACGTGTGATGCTTATTAAATTGTATCTATGATTAAAGACATTTTTATCCATGGTTAGTCATATTGTACAAAGTAATCTGCCAATTGTGTCTATGTGCATGAGGGATAGGTACAGTAAAGTTCGTTCTGTAAAATTATTTAATAAAGGTTTCCAGCTCAAACTCATTATAACTGAATTTTACAATATTCTGAGCTTCAGGAAAATTTTGGCATAACTTAATAAATTTTATAAATATTTTGATAAATTTTATAATTTGATAAAAATTGAACATTATGACTTATTTTTATTTTATTTTTATTATTATAGCTTTTATTTGTTGTTGTTGTTGTTTGTCTTTCATTCTCAAAGAGGACCATGAGATCAGAAAGATGATGCCATGACTTGCAAGTGAATTGGATTTAAATAAGGAAGGCTGTGCAAAGTCACCAGCCTCACTTTCTCCTCCAGAGCCATCTGGGTCCAATGGCAAGATATAGATGAGAATGACTGGAGATGGCTTTTATTTAAACTGTTCTCAAGCTTCTGTTTACTTTGATTATCAATTATTACCATACTACCATACAGAAAGAGTATAGAGAATTACTATCATAGAGGAGTGTTGTATGATAGAGCCAGCCTTGGAATCAGGAAGACCTGGGTTCACATCTTGCCTGAGACTTATACTAGCTGTGTGACCATGGGCAAGTCAGTTAATTTCTCAGTATTCCAGGCAAGTTTCTAACACTTTAAGTTGCAAACAAGTTGCCAATCTTCATTGGTGGAGAGTGTGAATGAAATCACAGATCTGGACATACATAGACAGATGTATAAATTGAGAAGAGAGATAGAAAGACTATCAGTTTCTTGGGAGCACAGAATATTTCATTCATCTCATTGTTTTCCCAGCATGTAAAATACCTGAAACATAGTAGGATCTTAATAAATGTTTCTCAACTTATTGAGATACATACGTATGTATGTATGTATGTATTGTTGTTGTTCAGTCGTTTTCAGTAGTATCCGACTCTCTGTGACCCAATTTGGGTTTTCTTGGCAAAGATACTAGAGTAGTTTGCCATTTCCTTATCCAGCTCATTTTACAGATGAGGAAATTGAGGCAAACAGGGTTAAGTGACTTGCCCAGGGTCACACAGCTAGTAAGTGTCTAAACCAGATTTGAATTCAGGAAAATGAGTCTTCCTGACTTCAGACCCAGCACTTGAGCCACAGCAACACCTAGTTGCCCCATATGTATACAAAAATATACATTTCTATAGGCAGAGTATGCAGTCATAACTAATCACCTGACCTGTAAATCCTAGTGAAAAATAAAACAATTTTCTTCTATACATCCAATTTTATCTATTACCTGTTGGGCAGTTAGAGATAAATCTTATATTCCCTTTAATTCCAAGTGGTGACTAAAATAAGGAGATTGTTGTAAAATTAGCCTCATCTTGCAAAAATACATTCTTTTGTTTCTAAAACAAGACTAATTAGCAATGAGAAAAACTCACAATAAGAAAAAAATTATTTAGTTAAGAAAATCCAGTCAAATTTAGAATATTTACCTATACTCATAGTTAAGATTCTGATACCTGCAAACATGATTCCTAGAGACTGAACTGATCTGGGCATAACCTAGCTAAGACAATAAGAAATAAGAATTTAATTCAGTAGCGCCTTGTGTTATTACTTGATTTTCCCACTTCCAAGCCCTCATACTTTGAAATGTTCAGAATTGTCATTGGCCCCATAATATTTAAAAAATATGTGATTATTAGGGACAACTGGTACCAAGGGAATATAAATGATAATTTACTTATTCTTTTACGAGAAAGTTATTTCAAAGGTTGCTAAGTGTCCTTTGAAGGGTGGCTTCTCACTAACTTTGATAAAATTTCAACATTACAATAGAAGCTGCAGAAAGAACCCCAAAATAGGAAATATTACTTCCAGGGCATAAAGCACTATATAAGAAAATAGAAGCACCATTGGTATGCATCTACCAAAATCATTTTTAGCTGTTCCCTAATCAATACTCACTTTATTTCCAGTATTTTGTTACTACAAAGAGTGCTGCTATGGATATTTTTTTATATATGATCCATTCCATTATGTCTTTGCCCTCCCTGAAGTATGTGCCCAGTAGTGGATTTTCTAAATCAAACAGATATTTCTAGTCCTCAAAATTATGAGGTATTTTTTTAAATTGAGGTATCCTTTTTTAAAGAAATTTTGACACAAAGATTTTTTCCCAGTTGACCACTTCCCTTTTAACATAATTGCTTTGATTTTATAAATACAAAACCTCTTTAATTTCATGTAATTGAAATGATCTATTTTATCTTTTATGATCAACTCTGTCTCTTGTTTGGTTGGGGATTCATCTCCTAGCCATAATTATTAAAGAGATTTGATTTGGCTCTCTTCTAATTTTTTTTACGGTGTGACCTTTGATATTCTGTCACATATCTGTTTTAAATTTATTGTTGCATATTGTGTAAGATGAGATCTAAATTTAATTCCAGACAAATCTTTTTCCAGTTTTCCCAGTAGTTCTCATCAAATTGGGAGTAGTTTTTTCCCCAATTAATTTATGTTCCTAGAGCTGTTACTGGATTGTTGTTTCTGTTGTTTCTGATTCATATTTATTTAATTTGTCACTTTTAAAAAGTCAGTACCAAATAGCTTTGGTGATTATTGTTTTGTAATACAATTTGAGGTCTGGAATTCCTTAGTTTATATTTTTTTTCAAGATTTCCCTTGAGATTCTGAGTCTTCTGTTTCTTTGAATTAATTCTGTTATTTTATCTAGCTCTATGAGGTATCCCCTTGGTAGCTTGATTTTTAAAAAATTATCTCCCTTGAGATTCTAGACCTTCCTTTAAATGATTTGTTAATTTTTATCTAGCTCTATAATACATCCTCTTGGTAGACTGATTGTTATAGCACTAAATCTATAAATTGATTTAGATAATAGCATTGTTTTTATTATATTGGCATAGCTTAGTCATGAACAGTGACTATGCTTCCAATTATTCAAATAATACTTTATTTCATTATGGAGTATTTTATAATAATATCTATTCAGGTCTTGTGTGCATTGTTAGACTGACTCCCATATATTTTACATATTTTGTAGTTATTTAGAATGAGACACCCTTTTCTAATATTTCCTCTTGGGTTTTGGTATTGCTATATAGAAATTCTGTTGATTTTTGTGGGTTTATTTTGTAGTCTTCTAAGTTAGTAAAGCTGTTAATTGTCTCAATTTCTTTGCTGTTTCATGTTATCAGCATCTTGTTACCAGCAAATAGATATGGTTTTGTTTCTTCTTTGCCATAGTTTATGACATTAACTCCTTCTTTTGTCTTTTTGCTATCATTAGCAATAGCGTTTGCCTTGTTACTAACGTTTATACGCCACTGTAAGGTTTATGAAGCATTTTACATCTGCTTTCTCATTTGATTCTCACAGCAACCCTGTGAGTTAAGTGCTCTTTTTATTAAATTTTACAGATGAAGAAAGTAAGCCTCAGTTTAAGTGACTTCATTACCCAGCCAAGATATATCAGTATGTATGGGATTTGAACCTTCTCCCTGGCTGTGAAGCTGGCTCTCTGTCCTTTATGCCAAGCTGCCATTTAATAAAGGAAGCAGATATACTACTTAAGTAGATCAGTATATTTTTTTTCCTTTCTAATGTTCAAAAGCATTGCCAGTGGGTCACCTGGCAATTCTGAAGACTTATCTTCCCAAACGAGGTTTTAAAAAAAGTATTTTCTTCTAAGCATTCTTTCTACTAATTTTGCCTTTTACTATTGGCATATATATCAGTGGTGGGATTCAAATGAATTAACAACCAGTTCTCCACAGAACCAAGCTGAGGCCCTGCCCCCGCTGCTGACATTCCCATTAGCAACCAGTTCGTGGAACTCAACCTAAAATCAGGTAACGGTTCTACCGAACCCAGTGCAAACCAGCTGAATCTCACCACTGAATATGTATACGGGCGGGGGGCAGGGGCGCTTGATTGGGAGCCAGTGACAGACTTCTTAAACAAATTTGAAAGATTTCATCCAAGCTCTAAAAGAAGTTACCAAATGTCACACTATTTAAGGAAGCTTTTTCCCCCCTTTAGTTTTACATGCTCTAGAACAGTGGTTGTCAGTGCAGTTCAGGACCCCTGAGAGTACTTGATACTAAGATGTTTTAATTTCTAATATAGTAAATATCAATAGATATATAAGCTACATAAATAAGAGCTCTTGAGGGAAGGATCTTTGATAGTTTTCAAGAGAGGAAATGGATCCTAAGACCGAAGAGTTGGAGAACTGATGCTCTAGAACTATGTCAAATAACAGCATTTAAAGTGGGTAAGAAAATATTTTGAATGGCAGAAAGAAAAATAGAGCATTTAGAAGCTGATAATCTACAAAAGACCACTTGTCATAATGATGAAAGACTAATTTAATTTAAATGTACTATGCAGAATGCTTATAGATAACATACTCAAAATTATTGTGGCTACTCAGATGAAAAACAGAAATTAAATGCTGAGAATCATGATACATATGATAGCTTATATTAAAGTTTTTCATAGCCACAGTTCTTTTGGTTGAGGAAGAGATGCATAGGATACTGGATTCTGACTCAGGAAAACCTGGGTTCAAATTCTGCCTTTGATTTTTAAGGCCTGTGTGACTATGAGCAAGTCACTGAACCCTCTGAGCCTCAAATTCCTTATCTGTAAAATAAGGCTAATAGTTCCTATACTACTTATCTCATCAGATTGTTATGAGGATCAAATGACATAATGTAGTTAAAGTGATAGACAAATGTCAGTTTTTGTTTTCTATTTAAAGTAATTTTTCAGGTTTGGTAAACCTGCTTCTATAAATCTGAAACATAAAATACTTAAGAAACGACTCCCTATTTGACAAAAATTACTGCGTGAACTGGAGATAAGTCAGACAGACATTTAGATTAGACAAACATCTTGTACCACCAACCAAGATAAGATCAAAATGGGTATGCAACTTAAATAATAAAGGTCACACCATAAAAAATTAGATAACAAGATGAGGCTCTTTTCACAGCTATGACTGGAGAGAGAACTCTTGACCACATAGCAGATAGAGCTGATCACAAAAGATAAAATAGATAATTTCAGTTACATGAAATTGAACTTTTGTACTTCTGTTAGGAGTTTTAAATCCCAGGCTAAGGCCCTCAGATTGTGATTCCCACCTGTCTATTGCTGTACAAGTTGTCACTGGGATGGAAATAGGTAAAAAAAAAAATGCCCTGGGTATTGATTTTTTTAATTTTTAATGGAGTTCTTATTGTTTATCATAGCATTCTCAAAGATCTTTAGAAATTCACTTTGTTGCAATCTAAAAGCTTTGGGATCACTTCTTTCTAGCTGAAGTCTCTCAACTACAGTTATGCAAGAGCTAGAGGCCTTACTATGGCCTCAACCATAAGACATCATGTATGTGATTGGAGCCCCTCAGAAAACAAGTGGCCATATATTTTACCATATATTTAACCATAAATTTCACCAAGTTCTGGTTCCTATCCTTGGTAGGAGTAAAAGACTCTGGAGACCCCAGGGTGGCTCCTGTGATTCCTCATTTCTGTAACTTTGTGAGTTCCAGGAAAAACCTTGAGGAAAAAAGCACTTCTCACTGCCTCGGGAAACATTTTTTTAACCTCCAAAACATCTTTAAAGCTATGAGGAAATTCCCATTCTGTTTCTCTCCTCAGGGACACCCACTGGGACTATAGCAACAGCATGTATAACAGGACCATCTCATGCCCCTTCCTCCAAATTGTAGTCATTGTTTTCCAGTGTGAATTTGGAGGTAAAGTCATTCCTTTGTGCCAATGTCCGACTTCTTAAGGCCAACAGCAGTGATCCTTTCTGTTTAACTGTTCACTTACCTGTCCCTTATCCTAGTTCATTTTCCTTTTTTTATTTAATTTTTTTTCAAATTACAGGTAAAAATAGTTTCAACATTCATTTTTGTAAGGTTTTGAGTTCTTTTTCTCCCTCTTTCCCTTCTTCCCCCTCCCCAAGACAGTAAGCAATTTGGTAGAGGTTATACATGTACAATCATGTTAAACATATTTCTACATTACATCATGTTGTGAAACAATTAGAACAAAAGGGAAAAACCATGCATGAGAAAAAACAAAGTGAAAATAGTATATTTCAATCTGCATTCAGAGTCCATAGTTCTTTCTCTAGATGTGATTAGCATTTTCCATCACCAGTCTTTTAGAATTGTCTTGGATCATTGTATTGCTGAGAAGAGCTAAGTCTAACATAGTTGATCATCATACAATGTTGCTGTTACCTTGTACAATGTTCTCCTAGTTCTGCTCACTTTACTCAGCATCATTTCATGTATGTCTTTCCAGGTTTTTCTGAAATCTGCCTGCTCATCATTTCTTATAGAACAGTAGTATTCCATTTCATTTATGTATATACCACAACTTGTTCAACCATTCCCCAATTGATGGATATCCCCTCAGTTTCTAATTCTTTGCCATCACTAAAAGAGCTGCTATAAATATTTTTGTATATGTGGGTCCTTTTCCCTTTTTTATGATCTCTTTGGAACATGGGCCTAGTAGTGGCATTGCTGGATCAAAGGGCATGCATAGTTTTCTAGCCCTTTGGGCGTAGTCTTGGCTCATTTCCTAAAAAATTTATTTAGAGATCTGATGGCTGACACTGTTTGAGGGCCTTGATTATTACTTTGTTGAGTTGTTTGCCTAAAGCAATATATTATTCTTTATTTCTAAGGGTAAGGGAATCTGCCGTTTTTGTGGAACTGGAAACCCGGCTCCCTTTAAGCACTGTGTGACCTGTGAGAGTCCCCTGCCTGAAACACGTGTGGTAGGTTGACTCAAGCTTGCTTCAAACTATACTGATCTCAAAACTGGATTGTTGTGAAGAGTAAAGCTTTAGCACAATTTCCCTTGATGTTAAAGAAACAGAGGGAATTGTACTGCCAGATTAAGACTAGAAGACTTCCTCCTGTCCCCCAAATAAATCCTGGGACATCTAATTTCACACTGACTTCTGGTAGCCTACAGGAGAGCCAGCTATGGAGGAAAAACCCACCTCTTGAGAAGAGATTGTTCTTTCCCTTGTGCTTCTCCAAAGAGCAGTAGGGATTGGAAGGGGAATTCTCTCCCCTTTTACCCTACATTAGACACGGCCTTTTGTATTGGAGCTATTCTCCCAGCGTTAAGACATCAAACCCAGCAATGAGTAGAGAATCAGTAGAAGTGACTCCAAGGAGACTGATCCCTGGCAGCAAAGAAAGAAACCAGCAGTGGAAGCAGAATAAACTCGTCATTGGTTGTCTGAAGTCAGGCCCAAGGAGCCATCATCAATCAATCAGTCCACCAACAAGCATTAAGGACTTACTATGTTCTAGACATTGAGCCAAGCACGAGGGGTATAAAGAAAATTAAAAGAGCCCCGTCCTCGAGGAACTCTCATTCTAATGGAGAGGGAACACAGAAATACAGGACAGATACAGAGTAAATACAAAAACTTTAGAGGGGAATTCCTCTTAGAGAAGGTGGGATTTGAGTTGAACTTTGAAGGGGTGGTGATGAGGAGGATGTCTTCCTTGCGTGAAGAACAGCCAGTGGAAAGGTACCAAGCCAAGAGATGGGGCATCATGTGTGAGGAAAAGCAAGACCACTAGTTTGGCTGCTTGTGCTCATAGAGTACATAAAGAGGGTATTATATAGAAGAAGACTAGAAAGATACCAAGCATCCAGGATGCAAAGAGCTTTAAATATCCCAAAGAGGAGTTTTGATCCTTGAAGGCCACTGAAGTTTATTAATCAAAGGAGGGGATTTTTTTTTTACAAAATTTTTCTGTACACTGGCAAATGTTTACTTTCCAAAATGCTTGTTTTCCGAGACAGGCAGAATCACAGATCTTATATTAGAGGATGAACAATTGCCACCAATTTGCCTGATTTGGTTGTTCTAATGGCAAAATACAGAGAAAACAATGGGGTAGGGGAAAGCAGAGTGGCTTCTGGTCTCTAATTTTTAACCTTCAGAAAGAGGTGTCTATTTTAGAAAATTATGTTTCTGGTGGACAATAGGGTACATTTTCATCCCAGTGTAAAGAATGAAGCTGCCCAATGTCACCACAGGCTGCTCAGGGCCTCAGCTCTTCCTTGCCTGAGAGAGGAGTATACTTTCTTTCCTTCGTTAGCTTCTCCTTCTGCTCAGTGACTCTTCTCAAGCATTCTACTAATTATGTGGGCACACTCGATGAATTCCTTCTCAAAAGCATGGTAACAGGTGGTTTAGTGCTTATATTGTCATCCATTTGTTAACACCTAGTCCCAGCCAGCTACGAACATCAAAGAGTGGTGAGATTTGTGCTTTAGGAAAATAATTTTGACAAGTCGATGGAGGATGGATTGGAGATGAGAGAAACTTGAAAAAAGGAAGCAAATTAAGATGCTGCAGTACTAGTGCAGCCCAGAGGTGATGAGGTCCCAAACTAAGATGGTGATTGTGTGAATAGAGAAAAGAGGACATACATATACATGAGAGATGTTGAGGAGATGGGAACAAGATTTGTAACTGACTGGACACGTAAAGATAGTTAGAAACTGAGATAATGAGGAAATGAGGGTGACACTGCAGTTGGGAACCTAAGTGATTAGAAAGTGATGTCTTTGACAGAAATAGGAAGTTTGGAAAGACAGGGGTGGATGAAAATATAATGAGTTCTGATTTGGACATGTTGAGTTTGAGGTGCTGACAGAATATTAAGTTTGAAATGTCTAACATACAACTGGTGGTGTGGAACTTGAGCTCAGAAAAGGTCTGGGTGTGTGTGTGTGTGTGTGTATTTGTGTATAGACGGATCTCTATGTACAGATAGATACAGATAGATATTGACATAGAGATAGAGAGGCAGAAAGACACAGAGAGGAGAGAGACAGAGAGAAAGAACAAGAGAGAGATTAAGAGAGATGGGAGTCATCTTCATAGAAATGATAATAGAATTCACAGGAGCTGATGAGATCATCAAATGAGAAACTATATAAAGAAAAACTAAGAGAATCCAGAAGAGTTTTGGGGTGTGCCCACATTTAGAGAGCTTGACTTTTGCTGGTCCCACCCTTGTGTGAGTAGTGAGTGCCACAATTTCTGAGCTCCTCCCTTCAGATATGACTTTCTTTTCTAGTAAGCTCCCCTGGGAAAAATGGTTTTCCTTTCAAGCCTACCATGGGAAGACAGTAGGAAGGGGAATTACCTGAGTAGACCACCTCAGCAAAGCTAGGGCCCACTCACAACCTCTCCCCCTCCCCCCACCAAAGGCTACTAAACTCAGTTGTCTATGAGTAGTCTGGGTCCACATTGTTCTCCACTTTGGGTCAGCTATGAAAATAAGAATCAATAAAATATCTTTTATTCATCACCGAGCCCCCATTTTTTTATTTCTCTCTCCCAGTATGCCTCTTCCTTGTGTATCTTACTACCTCTTCCTTAACTGCCTTTAAGGAAAGAAAACACAGATGAGTAATGCAATGGGTAACCATAACTTTATTTTAACACCAACTTTAAGGACTGGGTGAAAAGGCAGGCATGCAAATAAACTTTAAAGAAACAGCTAAGCTTTTGGAATAAACACATGTTCTCCATGGGTAGTGAGAGGGAAAATGGAATCATCATCTTGTATCTGCCTACCTGGGCAATTTCAACAATACCAATATCTGCCCAGACAAGCCTCAGACTTGTCTCAAGCCCCAAGACAGACTCCTCTTAGGGTCCAGAGCAGGTGACATCATGGATTCTCTTGCTTCTGCTTCCATAGTGATTGACTCAGTCCAGTTTTTTTTTTTTCATTCATATTCTCCCAGTACTTCTGAGGCCCCAGTGCTGACCACTCTCCTATCTGGTCTAGTACAAACAAAGGTGGGCATAGTTCTGTGCCCATACTTCCAGCCTGTTTGTGCCTACATTTCTTAAGTCTCTTTTCATGAAGTCTCTGCCCTTCTCTATCTTTTAAGAATGAGAGAGAGGCTTGCCTTCCACTCACAGTCTCAGTGACTCTTCAGGGAGTCAAGTAGATGGACACTAGGGAACTTCTTCCACTTGTGGGCATTAGTCTCCAACATCTTCCTATATACAGACAACATAGCATCAGATTATCTTTTTGCAGGTACTGTGCTGAGAAACTGGAGTAGTATGTATTGAATTGCAAAGAATATGGGCTTTTACAAAGTAAGCTTTTCTAGTTTAAACTAGTTTTCTGTTCAGAGAAGACTTAGGAACTTATCTTTTCAATGTGCGCATTTCCTGATATTACTGACAAGTAGCTAGAATGGCAGCCAATATTATAAGACAAGCTTGTTCTCTTTTGAAGATCTTAATCAATTGTTGACTGCATTTAGAGTGACTTCTCTTCTCTGAAAATAATCCATAAGAAGCTATTTCACAATTGCCTCATAGAATTATAGTATGGATCTATGATGGTTAGAGTAGTTAAAAGACCAAATATTGGTAGACTGGACTGACTGATTATATTTAATAAATTGATCATTTGGGGAAATAACTTACATGGTCATGTAAAAACACAGTTCATGTGTTGTATTTTCATGAATCTGCTCTATAACGTAGATTTTTTAGGTTGAGATTAAAATTATAAACCACAATATCAGTGGTGAATTTATGTTTAGGATGATATTTTAGTGATTTTTAAAATAACTTTTACAGTTTAAAAAATCAACTCGTTATTATGCCTTAGAAAATTGCTATTTTCCAAAGAATAAGAGAAATACTACAGGTTGAAAATAAAATAAGTAAAAAAAATTTTAAATGTTGTATGTATAGAATCTTTATCATAGTCTTTATTAATAGAGGCAAATAAATTACTACTCAGAAGTCCATTCTTGCCTCAGACTATGTGATGTGACTTGCATAGATGATAAATATTTAAAATCTATATACCTTCCTACACCCAAAATTTATATCCCTTCCTATTAGCCTCATAAACTATATAAGCCCAGCTCTGCTCATAGCTGATGGCAAAACTGCTTTAACAGGATTTCTAAAATTGGATTTTTCCATCAAGATGGTAAATATTGAATAAATTAGAGATTTCTCTGTAGCAGTATTAACATATTTTGGGAGCAAAATTTGCAACTCAATCTGATATCTCTTATTTAATGTGATGGGATAAAGTGACTTATTTTCCTTTTTTTAAGGCAGTTTCCAGAGATTCCTGTTTGATAAATGAATTAAAATTTCTAGGTCTAAACTTAAGCTTTGCAAAGGGGCTTTCTGCTACCAATCCCTAACCTCTGCAAAATACCCTCACTGCTCACTGTGGGAATCTTTCCTGTCTATGAAAACACAAGAGCTGGTTGGCCAAGTTGGTAAACATATTTCCTTTCAGATTTCTTCTGTTGAGTTGTCAGTTTCAGAGTCACAAAGCACGCTAGTATGATTTCAATTCTCCCACCCTCTTTTCTGAGCCAAATTCTATGGTAAAACAGAATGTTCCTAAGTGAACAAATAGCCTCTCCATTAACTTCTTTCAAGGATATCATTTAATGCGTAAAGTGATTAATTGGTACCCAGGTGTACAGAAAATTTCTCCTAGAGATTTTTAAACTTGTCCATATATTCAGAAATATTTATATTGGCACTAGCATCTCCACTATAGCCAATATATCCCTTTTTAAAAGTCTAGTAGCAGATTTGACTTTTTGGGGAAATTATTGAATAGTAAGGACTTGTGTTTTCTATTTTGCATTTTCATTGTCTGACCTGGGTTACAGAAATATAGCACAAGTACCAAATGCCTCAGGAACCCCATTTCTGTCCCAAATTTAGTGTAGGTATTTTGGGTATCAGTCTTGTAGATTCACAGTATGAGGCCCTATTCAGTGCAACTCTAACACAGACCATATAAGAAACATTTTTTTAAAAAAATAGCCTGAGAAGACATGTAATTAAAACTTTTAAAAAACAAAGAAGGGATTCAAATAGTAAAATCATCAACTTCTCATGCACAGATTTTATCTGCCAAGGGGATAGATGGGACTGAAACCTTCTGAGAAAAATTTATGATGAGGTGAGGAAACCATCTCTTGACATGTGTGCAGACTGAGTGAAGAAACTGGCAATCTCCCTTTCTTTTCAGAAAATCTCTCAGATCAGGCTGGAGATCTGTGAAGCCTCTTGGTTAGAATTTGGGGTACCAAGATCCCACCATGACTCCTGGGTTTGGGAGATTCCATGGTAGCACCACTCTATACATTCTCCTGTCCTCCACTCTGAATGTAACACATTGTTTGCTTTTCTTTTGTATATCCTCTAACCCCTTAAAGTCTGGGTATCCCACTTTTTGGGAAACTTTCTGTCTTACAAAATACTCTCTACCACAGTTCTGTTGGTCTTTGTCTATATGACTCAACATGCCCCTTTCTAGGAAAATACAGTCTAGGGAATTTCTGCCAATGAGAAATACTTTCTGGACTTGAAGCAAGTCTTCAATGGGAAGATTAAGTCTTGTTTTTTCTTGATCATGCATGCCCACTATATCTTCTTGCCAGCTAAAAAAAGGATACAGAGCCTGCAAATCACCCTAAAAACAGAAATAAACATATACATATCTGTAGCAAGGGGTGCTGCGTGTGTCCCAAAGAGAACCAAGAATCTCTAGCGTCCGTCTTCCTCCCTACCTTTTCCAAGGGAGGCTGTAATTCCTTCCAGGAGGGGAAGCAGGAGGTGGGACCAGAGGCCAGTCACTCTGCTTTCTTCAGAAGGGAGTACCAGGCTAGAATTATATCTGTCTGCTCCTTAACACGTTATTAGTTCACAAGAGGTAGTTTTCATGTTCAAGCTATACTCCTGATCACTATTCATAAATTGGGAAAGCTTTATATCAAAGGTTTGACTCCCTTCCCCTCAAATACAGGTTCCACAATGAACACATATGGCAAATAGCAATCTGTTTATCCAAGTCACAAGCAAAACAGAAATCAGAGAAAGAATACGTATGAGAATATATACCAGACCATATAGATTGAAAGATCTCTCCTATTGGGAGTGAGGTAACTAAAACTCACTCAAGAGAAAGAATCCCATATCTTACCCAAGCAAAATTCCCTGAAGTCCGTAACTAAGAATGAGGACATGATTGAAGTTCTACATGTCAGTTTCTTCCCAGAGTCTTTCTCCTTTTATAAGTTTGAAGAGAGATTGGAATATCCCTCCCTTCCATTGAAAACTATCTAGATCTCTCTTCTCTCCCATCTTCACCAACTCTTCCACACTGCCTCTCAGTAAGGCCCAAGGCATTGATTCCTGCCAATGAGGAAAGAGTCCCATACCCATGGGCCCAATTTAGGGCCTTAGGCTACATTCAGTTATTTTATAGCCTAATCATAATTATTCCAATTATCATGCTTATTAGGATTAATCTCCTCGAATGAGCTTACTACAGGTATACCTGTTGTCCTCACACAAAAGAAGGCCCAGGAACAGTCTGTTCTATATAAAAAACATTGGAGAAGGGGAGAATGAAGAAAACATTGTTTATCTTTCTTAAAAATAGTTTTGTTTCACTAGCCAATGTTCACTGGAAGAGTAACTTCACCTCTTATTATTCAGAAGGAAGCAACCATTTCCTGTCCAAAATGTGGCCGTAGGAATCGTTGTGATGCACGTTTTTGTGACTGGTGTGGAGCTAAGGTATGTATATTCAACTCAGACATCTTTAGCCCTGATCTTCTTGAAGCTGGTCCAGTGTTTCTGCTCTATAGCTTCTATTAATCCCAAAATTATCTTCTTGGGATCATAGCAGGAACATCTATTTATTTACCCAGTGCTCTCAAGGAATCTAAAGGTAGGGATAATTTTTTTTTTTTTAGAGAAAAAAGAACTGCCTTATTAACTGAATTAATAGTCACTAAAATCACTGCCACATGGCTCTGGTAGTCACTGTCAGAATGTATGTTCCATTGATGTAGCCACTGGGAACCCTGGATCACTTTGACTAAAATCCTAATCTATTACGGTATCTCCTCCAGGTATAGAAATGACCCTGTGCTCTTGAAGATGATACTAGCCGAGCGTAAACTTTGAACTTTGGCAAGTCCTCAAGGCCCAGTGGCATTCTCATTCTCTCTCTCTCTCTCTCTCTCTCTCTCTCTCTCTCTCTCTCTCTCTCTTCCCCTTCTCTATATCTCTCCCTGTTACAGGATTAAGCCTAGTGTTCTAGTCAGTGGCTACCTATATAGTGTGAGTAGTTCTTCTTCTTGTCCCCCTCCTCCTCCTCCTTCTCCCCCCCTCCCAGGACAATCATCATTACATTGGTTGCAAGATAAATTTTTTCTGCATGACAAGTCTCATGAGACCATTTATTATGTTGCAGAGGGGTTGTGATTTGCATTGGCAGAAGGAAGACCATGTTGATAAAATCACAGATCCTTGAAATTGTCACTAAAATAAGAAATATCTTCTATTTTCTAGCCTACTGCTCCTGCTGGCTCTTCCATTTGCAATAAATGCAGAGCCAGCAATTATCCAAATGCTCGATACTGTGGATCTTGCGGTGATTATGTGGAACCCTTCACAAACATAGAATCTAGTAATAGTGTGGTCTTTAATGGTAGAGAATTGGAGACTCTTTCTGAGGTAAGGTCTATAAAAGAGAATGCCACACAGATACTTTGGATTATATATATTCAGATTATTTGGATGCTGTCACTGTGTATCTGATTATTGTCTGAGATATTTGTGTTTTTATGGAGAATTTAGGCTCAAAGTATTTAAATGTGTAGCGGGTGGTAAATGAAGGTATTCCTGGTCAATTGAGTCCTGTAGTCCACTTGTCAAAATTACAGATGTGGACCTTTTTTTTTTCCTAGAAAAGAAGCCCTTCCATGAAGAAGATGGGTTTGCTCTCTAGCTCTTTGCTAAGCGACATTTCTTTTGCAGGGTAACACAGAAATTCTTGTTTGGCTTTCATAACTATAGTATGGTATCACAGATGATTGTCCCCTGAGAGTGAAGAAGATGGACTTTACTGGGGCTAGAAAGCTTTGGAAATGGCTCTACCCTTCCTTCTCTTTGGGAACTCTTGGGGCCCACAATTTCTTTCCCTTGAACAAAGTATATAAACAATAGAAATTTTTATCAAAGAAAATTACAACAATCAAACAACATTCCAAAACTTACAGGATGAAGCTAAAGCAGTCCTTGGTGGAAAAAATTAATCATTTTTGTTAAAACATTTATTAACAAAAAAAAACCCCATTTATTAACAAGAAAAGTAACAAAAAAAATCAATGAATTGAACACACAAGTAAAAAGAACCAGAATAATGACAAATTAAAAAATGCCCAACTAAACAACAGAATTGAAATTCTGAAAATCAAAGACCAAGTTGAATTTGAACCAAAAATTCGTCATTGGTTCAATAAAAAGAAGTCTTTCAACATAATAAACCATATGAATCATACAAATAGTAACCATATGGTTATATTAATAATTGGTGCTGAAAAAGCTTCTGACAAAACTGTTTCAATTTGACAAAGTTGTCCAATTGTTTTTGTTTAAAAAAAGCACTAGAAAATATAAGAATAAATGGACTTTCCTCAATATAGTAAACAATATTTTCCTAAAACCCAGAGCAAATATTATATATAATGCAAAAAACTTAGAGGCTTTTCCAGGAAGATTAGGAGTAAGCAAGGATGCCTGTTATTGCCACTACTCCTTAGCATACTGTTAGAAATGCTAGCTATTGCTATAAGATAAGAAATAGAAAATTGAGAGAATAAAAATAGGCAAAAAGGAAGCAATATTTTATTTTGCAGATTATATAATGATTCATTTAGCAAGTCTTAAAGACTCAACTAAAACTAATTGAAACAGTTCATAAATTCATCAGAGTTGCAGGATATAAAATAAACATAATTCATCAGCATTCCTTTATACTCATAACAAAACCCGGTAGGAAAGATATAGAAAGACAAATTCCAGAACATATAAAATGTTTCTGAGTCCACCAAGACTTACCTAGGAACTATATGAATTTAATTATAAAACACTTTATCAAAATAAAGACAAACATAAAACAATTGGAGAAATATTAATTACTTGTAGATAGGTTGAACAAATATAGTTAAGATGACAATTATATTTAAATTAATTTATTCAGTGTCATACCAAGCAAACTACCAAAGGATAACTTTATAGAGCCAGAAAAAAATAATTAAATTTGTATGCAAGTAGGAAAGAAGGAGGCCTAGTAGTACTAACTAGATGTCAAATTATACTACAAAGCAGTAATCTTCTAAATAATTCGGTATGGTTAATAGATTCAGTGCACAATACACAGAATAAAATGAACACAGCATAATGTTTGATTAACCAGGTAAGGACTCATTGTTTTACAAAAATTACTAGAAAAACAAAGGCTAAGTCAGTCAGTAATTATTTATTAAGCAACTACTATGTGCCGTTCACTGTACTAAACTCCAGGGATACAAAAAAAGGCAAAAGACAGCCCCTTCTCCAGGAGTTTAGAGTCTACCGGGGAGACAACATACAAGCAACTATGTACAAACAAGCTAAATACAGGATACTTTGGAGATAATCAACACAGGGAAGGCATTAGTATTAAGGAGGAATAAGAAAGGTTTCTTGTAGAAGAAGGACTTTAAGGTGGGAAATGAAGAAGTCAAGGAAGGTGGGAGGCAGAGATGAGGAGGAAGAGAATTCCAGGGATGGGAAGACAGCCAGTGAAAATGCCTGGAATCAAGAGATGGAATGTTTTATGTGAGGCAGGGTGAGAAGGCCAGGGCCACTGGATTGCAGAGTATATGGGGGTGAAGAAAATGTTAGAAGACTAGAAAGGTAAGGGTTTGGATTATGAAGGACCTTGAATGCCAGAGAATTTTATATTTGGTCTTGGAAGTGATAGGGAACCACAGGAGTTAATTGTTAATCTAATAGTAAGATTAGGATAGTTATTTTAGGACTACAATTTAGGAAGATCACTTTGGCAGCTGAATGGAGGACAGAGTAGAGTGGTGAGAGACTTGAAGCCTCAGGCACTAATCAATCGTTCAATAAACATTTATTAAACACTTACCTTGTGCCAGACATTGTCCTAAGTGCTGAGGATACAAAAAGAAGCAAAAGACAGTCCCTGCCCTCAAGCACCTCACAATCTAATGGGGGAAACAACATGCAAACAAATCTATCCAAAGCCAGCTATGTACAAGATAGATAGGAAATTATTAATTATTAGGAAAGGCACTAGAATTAAGAGGGGTTGGCTTCCTGATTTTTCTGACTTTCCATATCCTATCCCTTAGGAAGGGGGAAAGGGGAAATGGAGGAGGACTAGGGCAGGTAAGGGAAGGCTAGGAGTAAGGATAAAATACATTTATCCTCCGCATAATCAGAGCCTTTAAGGGAAAGGAAGCAGGAATAGGGCAGAAGGCAAAAACAGAGCCCTTAAGGGAAGGGGGAAAGGGGTGGAGGAGAAAGAGAGGAGGCAACAGTAGCAGAACAGAGTTACTCTTCTCCCCTTAGAGTAGGTACTTGGAGGCAGCGGGGGAGGGGGTAACAGCAAAGTGCCATTTTTCTCCCCTGGATCGGGGCCTCCAAGGGAAGGAAGGGAGGGAAGGGGTGAGGAATAGGGTGGAGGGAGTGGAAGAACGGTTGAACTTCTAATTCTAGTTTTTTATTGATCCATAGCTAATTTTCTAGATCAATCAGTGTTTCCAGGGGATCTATGTGTGTTTGACTGCAAATCTGCATTTTACCACAGATTCGATCCATGCCCCCAGAGCTAGCTTAAAGGGAATTTCGGACTTCAACTAAATTTGCAGGAGTCCTTTTTGGAAGCTGGGAATAGGGACAACTTACCCCTACCTTGTCAAGGCCAAAATTCCAGGAAAAATTAATCCTATGACGCCTGAAGCATTGGCAAGGTTAGGCTGCTTTGTCCTGTTTCCATCATTTCCATCCAAGTCACAGCACCATAACTGTTGAACCCTGAAAGTTTGGTTAAGGAAGGCAAACAAGCTGGGTGACAGAAAAATCCATGTTGTTTATTTTTTTCCCTTAAAGCATAGCTAAGCTACCTTACTTGTATGTACAAGGAGTCAGAGCATAATCTCTAGCTGTCTGAACAAAGAAATGAGAAAACTTTTATACATTATTTTTGGCAGACTCAGCAAGCCTGTGTTACCTCACTTTTATGATCCACTTGTATGTTGAACCATGATACAAGAAGAGGATTTTCCTCAGTGGAATAGATTTGTAAATACAATAAGATAAGAGTGTTGACAAGGGTCAGTTGAAACTACAACCCAGCGTTTCTGTGTTTCATTAACATTCCATTACATAGTATATGACCGTAAAATATTAAGCGAGGTAGTCTCTCGGGATTAGGGTCTCATCCTTTAATGGTTAACAGGGGAAAGAATGTTCTTAGGTCAGCCAGATCTGGCCTTGTTGACAGAGAAAAGATATTCTCTGAACAAACTTTAGAGAACAAAGAAGCCAAGTCCAGGCTCTTCTTCCAGCTGATCATTAATTCAGGCCCTGGCCCTTGACTGAAATTACAAAAATGATATAAAATGGTACAAAATGTTCTACATTTCCCCCTTTTGGTCAAATGCATACTGGAAGCTTCACCTGTAGACTAATAAGATATGGAAAAACCTCTATCTTCCTCAGGGGTGAAGTTCTAAAAATCCTTATCTAGGTGGATTCAGGTTTGTTTTTTTTTTCTGTGGTTGGACATTGCCAGAGATATGCAGTAAGTGTAAACTAATTGTAAACAAGCAGAAGGAGCAAGTTGCAAGGGGGATCAGGGTAGGGAGCATAATGGCTAAAGATACCAAAGACATAGGCAAACAGTCTTGGGAATGCAAGGGACTCAGAAAGGGAAAGAGCAGTTCTTTGTTCAGGTTCTGGTCTGGACTCGGGAAAAAGCTGTCTACATCTGATGCTGTCCCCTTCAGGCTCTTTGAAACTGGAGGGCAAGGTCTCCTATGGGCTCAGATGTCCACCCAGGAGCCGGGGCAGTCCTCAGATGTGACGAAAGGATCAAGGAGTCCATATCCACACATTGGCAGCTATAGGAGTAGTCAGACCTGACAGGAGCTCCCAGAACAAAATGATTTGATAATTGAGAGAAAAACAGCGCAACATAGGTCCCAGCCACATAGGGCTAAGTTCAAGCAGTGCAATGGTTTGGTTTCCCCAAAAAAAGCATTTCCATTGACAAAGCAGAATGGGGGGGGGGGAAGAGAAGGTATTCAACTTTGTTTTAAAATCTGTTAGTGAGTGTTTACAACTTTTCTCCTTTACAATCTGATAATATCCTCCTAACCGCCAAATTCATCTTCTTTTTTCAGCAACTTCATGGCCATGTACACCTTCCTGTCCTTTCTCTGTAACTTTTTAGTGTTTTAGCATTTGGTTTTACTTATCTTACTGCTCTAACTACATTCTTTCCTCCCTTTTGAGCCCTTTCTCTCAATCTTTTTCTTCCCAAGATCTGAGTCTTTTTCCTCCTCTTCTTTCAGGCTGAGTTGGTCTTCAACTTTTCCTCAGTTTCTCCCAAAATTTAATCTCTGTCCTCCTTCTCAAGGCCAAAGTCTGCTAGACTATTTGCAGTTTTCCTTTCCTATTTTATTCAGCTTTAGTCTTCTCTTTTCCTGCTTCTTCCACAGCCTCTCGAAGATAGAAACAGTGCTGAAAATAATTTAATATTGACATTCTTGAATTCATAAGCAACTACCTGGACATAATTTAGGCTCTTTTGGAAACTGCACTCCCAATAGAATTGTAGTACTTACTTGATGAATGAAAGCACTTCATAGTGATCAACTGAAAAAGGGTTAGTGAAAACAAAGTAAAAAGTTTAGACTGTTTCATTTACTATTTTTCCCCACAACATCCTTCATAATTTGATAGTTTCCTTTGTTTGATGTTTATTTCTCTAGAAAAGATTTTGTTGTTTATAAATATAATTTTGGTATGAAGACAAGAGAAGTTAAGAAGACTAGAAAAATTAAATTGTATTTTAATTTTTACTTTCTCTATTTTGCCTCATAGCCTCAATCTGCATGGCTACATGCTCCCTTGTCGAAATCTAACATGCCAATAAAGAAGGACAAAGGCACACAGACCGTTGGACTGTTTTATCCATCAAACAAGTTTTTGGGGAAAAAAGAAATGGATCTTCTTTCTCTAAAAGAAAGGCAAGAGAAGATGAATGATCACAGGCCTCTGGTCACAGCCATTAGCCCTGGAAGAGGTGAGATATAGGTTATGATTTCTCTAGGGATCAGTGGGGAAATTATTCTGTAATATTTAAATAGAATATTTTCAGCTTTTTTAAAACCACTTCTGTTTTCATAATATTATTATATTATTTGACTGTAGAAATATTGCTAGCCCACTGTAATTTAACCCCTTAACATTATCATTTTCTGGTATAACTATTACCAAAGCATCACTTATCACTTGGTTGCCTCGCTGAGCTCTCTGAGAAAACAAGTACAAAATCAACATTTCTGTGATGATTCTCAATCATAAAATTATCCTTTTGTAGATAGGTGCCCATATTTGTAAATGGACAGAGGAGCATAATTAAGAGCAGAGAGAATCATTTAGTGTATTGAAAACCATAATTCTGATTTGAACTGATTTATGTAAAATAAATAAGGCCCTGTCCAAATGTGACCCAGCTCTTCTCCTTTGCAAGTGTCTTTCAAAATCATTAAAGCCTGAATATCTCACAAATATTTCCTGAAGCATTTATTGTTTTCTTGTTTATTCTTCTTAGTTCAAGTTAGAGGGAGCTTGTTATTTATGCTACTGATTGCTCTTTCAGTGTATGACGATGTTTACATTTCTTTGGTTCCAAATCTATGTCGCATGAAGGCTTGTGTCCATTCAAAGACAGTCATGTTTGTTAACCTTTGAACAGGCTCCTGATAATATGTGTAGCAGAGACGTCTTTCTTCTCTACACAAGTGCTTGCGTTATTGGGAACACCAGGATCTATTCCTCTCCTGTCCTTTTTGGAGATCTTTTGCAAAGCTGCCTCTGACAGTTGTAAACATAAACCAAGGAAAAATAGAGACTGGATTAAGGTGATTAATTAGATCTATTAGATCTAATAGATTAAGGTGAAAGCAATAGCTAAGTGGTGCAGTGCATAGAGCACTGGGCCTGGAAACAGGAAGACCTATGGTCAAATTTGGCCTTGGACACTTGCTAACTAGGTAACCTTGGTCAAAACATTTAACCTCTGTGCCTCAGTTTCTTCCTCTGAAAAATGGGGGTAATCATAGCACCCACTTCATAAGGCTGTTGTGAGGACCAAGTGAGATAATATTTGTAAACCACTTTGTACAGTATCTGGCACATAGTAGACAATAAATGCTGATTACCTTCCTTTCCTCTTACAAATACCTTGTTTTTGAACCTCCTACAAAAGATGTTCAGACACCAGGCCTAACCAAGAATCAGGTGTTTTGATATATTTTGTTTCTGGTATATTCTGACTGTGCACCAATCATATTGGGATAAGCAAAGGAACTGGTATTGAATATGATTTCAGTCAGTTCCCCCGCCTCAATTACCAGGAATATATTGACATCCTATATACTCATGCTGATCTCTCTTCTTTCCTGGTATTTGAGGATTACCAAAACAGACACCTTGTGTGACAAAGGAACCTTGTGGGTAGGAGTTCCAAGCAAATAGTATTTCCATACCCTAAGACTAGTAACTCTATTTACCTCTTCCTAATCCTTAGGATTCAGAGTTGAAGACTGCCTAGGTGAATCCCTCTTTTCTCTGCTGCTGTTACTTCTCCCCATTACTTTATCATCTCTACCACAGGCCTACGCCTCCTGAGTCTAATTGTCAAATCTAAGGTCCTTTCTCCTCCTCGTCCTTTGTGACCCCTCTATCATTGAACACTGTTGACTCTCTTCTCTTATGGATGCCCTGTGCTCACTGGTGACCCTGCTTTCTCTAGGGTCTTCTCCTAACTGCTCCCTCTTAATCTCTTTTGCTACATCGTAATCTATGGCATGTCTGCTAACATGGCAAGGCTGTGTCCTGGACCCTCTTCTTTTATCTTTCTACACTCTGTCTTGTGATAATCCCATCAACTTCCAGGGTCCTGTGTCCCCTCCGGCCTGCTTTGGAGATATCTCAAAGATTTGGGGTGTTGTCTTATTCCTGTCATTGTTTGATGAAATTATCATTTCTGTGATTTTGAGCCACTAACTCTCCAGGATTAAATAATTAAGTCTATTAAATGTGAATTCTTTCTGTAGAGCCTGTTATTGATTATAATTTTTATCCTCTTGGTCAATAAAAGACATGTTTAACAAAAACAAAAAACAACTCTCTCCAGGCAAGGCATTAGGAGCACAAAGAGATCAAGGAGAGGGCTGTGGAGGCTTAATGTCATCCTGAAATCTAGCTGAATGGAAAAAAATGCTTAAAGCTATTAACACTTACACAATACCAGGTTTGGTGCACTATCAAATGGACCACAACAGCTTTGGAAGGTGTTCTAACAAAAATCCATGATATTAATGACCCTCTAACACCTAACATTTAACCTAAGGCAGCTATAAAAAAAAAAAAAGAATACTTACTTCCCAAAAGGGAGAAAGAGGAGCGATATTTGTAGAACATGTGACCCTACGGAAATACTTTTGGAACAAGCAAACATCACTTCATTAGGCAATAGTAGTCTGATAGCATGTATATGCCATTGGATTTGTAGAATGTAATCAAAAGTCTATGAAAAATTGTGTCTGTGTGAAACAGCTAAATTGTTCAGTTTCCCCAAGTGGAAAGGGGAACATCTGCAGGAACTCACCTAATAGTAGTGGGTAGGGAGCAGTGGTCAGAGAGTCAGAGAGACCAGGTTTTGAATCCAGAACTTACCATCGATGCCAGTCCCTTAACCTCTCTCAGTCTCACAGGATTATTATGAAGATCGGTTGGCATTATATAGATAGAAATATTTGAAGTACTTTTACGAAGACATAAAGAAGAGGCAAAAAGGATTTCTAACCTGTATCGGAAAGTTGGAGATTGGAGAAGAAGAAAGACATCTAAATACTTGGACCTAAATGATGCCTATGAGGACTCCTGTAGAAGAGTGGGGTTCTGAACCATCTTAAGGCAAAATAGTTTTTCACATGCTAAGAAATGGTGATGGGAATCCATAGGTGCTCTCCAGTGTTTGATCAGAAGAAGGAAAGAGGAATCATTATTCCATTGTGACTGGACAGTCCTTTCCAAGGGGTACTGAGGCAGCTATTTATTGTCCTGACGATGAACAACGGAAAAGTCTACAGTCTTTCCAAGGCATGAATTTGGGCTGTGATGGAGAATTTCAAACTTGTAAAACTTGATAACTGCTACCACATCTGTCGACTCATTGTGTGTCCAAGTGATGCCCCTAGAAGAAAATCAGGAAGTTTTGATAAAGAATATGGAGTCCTGGGTAAAAACCTCAACATTTTGGGGCCACAAGTGGTGTTTTCATCATTACTGCCAATTAAAGGTAGGATATTCAGAAGAGAAAGGCAGCATTAAGAAGTGAATAGCTAACTAAGAAGATAGTATGTGGGGTGAGACCACCTGCCAGCAATTAATTAAAAGTCAGAGGTCTCTCAAATTTAGAAACAGAAAACTTCTTTATTATGATCTGGAGAGAAAGGGCGGTCTCCTAACCGATAGACAATCGGTAGGGAGAGGCAGCGCCCAGAGGGCAGAGGTATACCTTAACGCAAACAACCCCGCCCCACCACTGACTTTTTACTCTCATTGGTGGAGTCCAGGCTCACAATTTTGCAAGAAATCTAACCTAGGTATAAGGGACAAGGAAATGCTAATTGAGCCAATAACAATTCTTAAGAACACTTTTATCCTTATTTGGCGATGACACAGTTCAGGTGATTTTAGTAACTTGAAACTTGGGCCTAGCTGTCAATCAGAAGCCCTGAGCCATGCCCAAAGGTCCCCAACCCCATTCATCCCACTTAACTCACAGAAAGGCTGAGATCCCATTCAATAGTGTCTGAGAAATGGATTTCAGTTTATGAACCACAGTTTAAAATATAGGAATGTATGGACAAGAATAGAGTGTATCTAGACAGATAGGAGATGATAGATAGATAGATAGATAGATAGATAGATAGATAGATAGAAAGAAAGAAAGAATATAGAGCACTTACTAAGCACAAGCATTGTGCTAAATGGTGGGAATATAAATATAAGTAAAAAAGGACACCTCTTTACCCTCAAGGAGCTTACATTATAATGGAGGAAGAGAACACATAAAAGGGAGCTGGTGGGGAAGGGAAGGTGGCCTAAGGCAGAAATGTCCAAAAAGTGAGGAGGAGATCTGGGAGAAAAGTAAGCATAGAGAACCTGGATACTTTCTGAAATGGTGGTCAGGGACAGAAACTTGCCAGTTGGAGGAGGGGACTTCAGGAAAAGATATATCCAGGGTGAGAAGGCTGCTAGAAAAATAAAAGGGCCTATTTGTTTCCATAGAGGAGCAATTCTCAAACTTTTTGGCTTCAGGGCCTCTTTACATTCATAAAAATTATTGAAGAGCCCCCCCCCCAAGAACTTTAGTTTATGTGGGTTATTTCTATTTATATTTACCATATTTGAATTTAAAATATCTTGGTATTATTATTAAAACAGATTTAACCTCATAGGCCACCTGATTGGGTCTCAGGGAATCCTGGGGGTCCTCAGAACACTCTTCGGTGAACCACTGGCTTAGAGTGTTACAAATATGGACAAGAACACTTGATCATGGTTGTGTAAGAAAAATGTCAGGAATGCAAAAGCCCAAAATGAACTGAGGCTGGCAATAAGTGCCAAGGACAACCAAAAGGATTGGGGCTTTTAGAAATTATACTGCCATCAAGCAGAGGATCGAGAATGGGGTAGGAAAGTTATTTGGGCAAAGAAGATATGATGATAATGGATGATGGTGAAAAGGCTGCACTACTCAGCTCCTATAGTATCTCTATTGTGTTTCTCAAGAATGATCTTTAGACTGGTAAGGACAAACCAACAATGCTTAATAGTCAGCAGAAATCCAAAATAAGTGAGAAAATAATAGTTCAATATTTAGAGGTCCTCAATGACTTCTCAAGCTATAGAGAAACTACATCCTAGGCTACTAAAAGAGCCCGTAAGCAGATATAATTGCTGAGTGCAATTGCTCAGTGATCCCTGAAAGATCTCGCAGATTGAGAGAGATGCTGTAGAATTAGAAAAGGGCAAATGTTCCCATTTCCAAAAGGAAATAGAATCTGTGAACTATAGAAAAGTGAGCTTGACTTCTAAATCCCTGGCAAAATTCTAAACCATGGTAATAAAGGGATAATTTGTGAACATTACAAAGGGAAAGTTACAGTACAATTAGCATTCTTTCAAAAGCACAAATCATGCCAGTCTCACCTAATTTCCTTGCTGAAAAGGCTGAACAACATGGATACATCAAAGGGATGCTATAATGTAATAGTATACTTGGACTTCAGGAAGGTATTTGAATGTCTTTCATGCTATCCTTGTGGATAGTATGGAGAGAAGTGAACTAGATCATAGGTGAATTCAGAATCATTTGAATGACTGGAACCAAACAGTAGCCATTAATGGGTCAAGTTAACTCAAAGGCAGATTCCTATTAGGGTACCCAAAGCATTTGTCCTTTGTCTTTTGCTAGTCAACATTTTTTTTTTATTATTGATAGCTGGGATAAACCCATAGAAGTCATTCCTGTCAAAATTGTAGATGCCATAAAGTTGCAAAGAATAGCTAACATCTTGGATGACAGTCAGGGCTCCAAAGGAATCTATAATTTGAGATATATTAACAATCTGTGGTTCCATCATTGCGAGAATTCCCTCCACCATCACAGATTGCAATAATGTGTTGTTTTAGAAAGTTGCCTGAAGTTCGGAAAAGTTAAATGGCCTGCTCACAGCTACACATGTATCATTAGAGGTGGAATTTTAATTCTAACCTTCCCAATTCTCAATGCAACACTCTACCCCCTATGCCATTATGCTGCTTATTTAGTAGGGGATGAATTCTACCTTTGGGTTCAAATAACCAAATCCACAATTCACTCAGCCAGTGAAGGGGAAGGCATAGTTAGATAACAGTTTCTGGAGCATTTCATGAACTGGACACTGGAAGATCTAGCACTGTTTCAAGCTGTTGCCTTAAGTGGCATGATGGGAAGTAGTAATTTTGCCACATTATTCTGTGCCCTGCCTTTGTTGACTGCATATGGAGTACTGAGTTCGATTCTAGGTGTTACATTTTAGGAAGCATATAAATAAGCTGCCGTATTACAGAAGAGGATGTCTAGAATGATGAGAGGATTTGAGAACCTTTCATATAATACCCAAAGGTAAGTTTTTAGAACAACTTGGGATTGTTGAAAATGCAGTTCAGTTTCTTAAACTTAATGTAGTCTAGTCTTTTACTATTTCATTCTGCATCTAGCTCGTTGTCCATCTGTAGTGTCTGCTCAAGAAATATCCAAAATCCATGCACTGATGGGCTAACTAAATGGCAAACTATGCTATAATCAGAACAACAGGCATTCTTTATCCACTTGGTTTTTCCTGTGTGGATTGATAGGATGAACTCTCTTGAATAGAAGTAAATCTCATTAAGGAGATTCTTAGACTTCATGTTATCAACTCTTTAATCATCTACAAACAGAAACAGAAGACTTCGACATCTATAGAATATAATCAATGACAATGGCAAACATCTTTAATGATCAAACACTCAATGACTTCAAAGCAAAGGTATTCAAACATAGGGGAAGATGTTAAAAATATGTTGGAAAATGGGGTTCAGGATTAAAAAAAGAAACAAAGGTTTATAAACTACTCAGAAGTTTTATGTCTGTATATCATAAATATTTTCAAGATACATAGCAAGTATCGAATAATATCCCTCAAAAATAAAGCTGTTCATTCCTAACCAAACAGGACACTGGTTTGCAGTGTTTCTATATAGACAGACCATGGCCTTGTTATGCTAAGGTGAGAACAAACCTAGAAGCAGAATTTCAACCAGTAAATCTTAGAACAACTTTACAACCATCAATGGCTTATCATTTGCTCAATGTAAATTCTATACTGGTGATAGAAAAACAGCAGCAGAATTGTTTTAATCAATAAAATTCCACAGCAATCATATTGAAGGAAATGGAGATCAAATTAATGAAAACTCTTCCTGGCTAGGACCAACCAACCCTGAAAAAGGAATTCAGAAAGGTAAAGCCTAAGAAAACTTTAAATTTATGAACCACTACATGGAAATTGCAAATTGTTGTGTCAAAATAACTAAATCATAAATATAATTAAATACTCCTTCATTGTTCTCATGGTAGTATAGTTTTGACTTGATTAGCAAATCCTTAAAAAAGAAAGCAGCAACAAATTTGGTTTAATTAGCAATTAAAAGTCATAAGTGGTCTTGGGGTTGGAATAGATAACTAAAAATATTCACATATACTAACCCTATTCAAATTTTAAAAATAAAGGGAGAGAAGAGAAATTGTTAGCATCACAAATGAATAATTGGTGAATTGTGAGAAAAGAGGAAAGTTAATAATACCAAACCCATATACCTATACAGAAAAGAGATGAGGACATTTTACCTTCACAATAACCTTATGAGGTGGGTGCTATCATTAACTACATTTTACAGATGAGGAAACTGAAACAGGCAGAGATTAAGTAATTTGCCCAGGGTCACACAGGTGTATAATTTTTTAAAAAGTTAAAGAAATAACAATAAAGCCTTAAGAACTGTATTTAGTGATTTGCATATATTAAAGTCTGGGGTTGGATTAGTACTGATGAAATAGATATACCATAATGCTTACTGATAAAACAAATGTAGCAGAATATAATAGAAGAAAAAATAAATTTAATATTGCTATTGCAACATTAAATATAAATTAATTGAAAATTCCCCTTTATGAAAATTCCTCTTTTTTATTGTTTTTGTATTCCAGTGCTTAGCACAGTACTTCACGCATAGTAAGTATTTAAATACTTTATCTACCTATAAAAAAAGGAAACAGATTGCAAAATGGTTTTAAAAAGACCCAACAATATATTGCCTAAAACAGAAAGTTACAGATTTAAAATGAGAGGTTAGAATATAATCTACTCCCTCTTCTCCCACACTCTACTGAAATTCCTTGCAAAAAAAGAGTCACCTATAACTTTCTCATTGCTAATTATGGGCGTTCTAGGCCAATTCTCAGTCCTTGTTCTTTACCACTAAAACCTGCTTCTGGATAATCTCCCCTTCCCTTTTGGTAATCCCAGCTAACCTTGAACAAATTACTTATCTTCCTTGGGCCTCAGTTTCCTAATCTGTAAAAGGAAAGTGTTGGACTAAATGACTGCTATGGTTCTTTCCAGTTCTAAACTTATGATGTCATAGTTCCTTGATTTCTGTGACATTGTATTCACAGTTCTCCTACCTCTTTGACCATTCCTTTTTCTATTTTTCAGTACTTGCTCCTTTTCTGTCTGCTAAATGTAGGTGTTCTCCTGTATAGGTGTCGACAAAATTATGACTTTTGTAGTGTTTTCTATAATGTCTAGTTTTTCATGGTGTGTGTAAATGTTTGCCATTTAGAATTTTTGAGATTAATAGAAATATTAGCTAGCATTCATATAGCACTTTATAGCTGTTATCTCATTTTACCTTCACAATTACCTTGTGAGGTTGGTGCTATCATTATCCCCATTTTACAGATGAGGAAACTGAGGCAGATAGCCATCAAATGACTTGCCCAGGGTCACACAGGTGTAAACATCTGAAGTTGAATTTGAACTCTGGTTTTACTGACTCCAAGCCCAGTGATCTTATCCATTTCTCTACCTAGCTTCTCTGAATGACAAGTACCATCCTTCTTCATTGAATGCCAACACATTCTTTGGGGGGAGGGGGCAGGGCAATTGGGGTTAAGTGACTTGCCCAAGGTCACACAGTTAGTGCACGTGTAAAGTGTCTGAGGCTGGATTTGAACTCAGGTCCTCCTGACTTCAGGTCCAGTGCTCTACTCACTGCGCTACCTAGCTGCCCATGCCAGCACATTCTTAACAGTTTTTCAAGAGAATGTATACATATCCATTCAGGACTATATATTGATAAATTGAAGCCTTTTCCCTTTAATATTAGAATCCTTTTAAATTCCCTGCTTCTTCTCCCCTATCTAGGTCAGCATTCTTATATAGAATCTGAAGGGAAAGTCACAACGCCACCTTTTGAGCAAAGGCTGTAAGATTCTTCTAAGTGGAGCAAGCCTCAAGGCCATTTCCTTTGACAATTGAAATAGCTAATTAGAAGATAAAGAAAAGTTTCTAGGATACTTGAATTGTTTTTTATTTGCCCTTGAAAGCTATTGCAATTTGATTACTTTGTTTTACTTAAACTGCTGGGAAGATCTCTTCCTGTTTCTAAAACGTGATTATGCTCAATTTAAGCCAAATGAAGTTTTGTAGAACCTACCTGATCAGGGCTGTCCAAAATGTGGCCTGCCCACAAGCATAGACATTTACATAAATGCTTTAGTAAACCTTAGATTGGACAGCCTGGCTGTAGATAACAAATTTCCGCCTTCTAAGCAAAGTCAAGAAAGGTGAGCCTTCTAATCACTGCCCTAGAATCTCCAGAAATTGACATTACCGAAAGGGATTATAAAAAGAGAAACTTGGTGAAGTCATTTTTGGTGCTTCCATTTTCCTAAGACCTCTGAAAGTTGCTACCCCTAATTAGCTGGTCTGGGGCACAGGGCTCTGCTCTGCTCTGCTCCAAAAGCAAGTGAAGAACTGACTTTGGTGCTGCTGCCACTCAGTCTGTGATGTTACTCCCCTCCTCCCCCCCAACCATCTGGGAAGTCTGCCACCTTTCATCTATTTTCCCACTAGTTAATTTATGACTGCTGGAGACCCAACTAGAATAGCTAAATGGAAGAACGCCTTGTCTCATTCACAGCCCTCCTGAGCCCTCTGTTGGCTACAGAGAGCATCCTCCAATAAACCTCATCAGGAAACACAGATTCTACGAGGATGACCTGTTTCTTCCTTAGGCATGTCAACCAATTTTTCACAAAATTACTAATTTGGGAGGCAGTTATCTGTAATTGTAGGAAGTACATTTAATCTGATTAAATTACCCTTTTCAATTATTTCCTATGGACACTGAAATTACCCTAACTTCTTTGGTCAAAGGAGCAGGATGCTAATTCCCACTGTGAAGTTATGCATTAGGTCTGCTTCTTTTCTCTTTACACCCCTCACATTTGGTATTCTTGTCTACCCTCAGTTTCAGCTATTATCTTTATGAGGATGAATCCCCAGACTTTATCTCCCCCTGACAACTCCCCAGTGCTCTACTCCCACATCTGCAACAACTTTTATATTTGTCTCACCAGCAACTTGTTTAAAATATTTAAAACCGAACTTATTTTTCCTTTAAATTGTCATTTCTAACCTTCCTATTTTGTTAATAACATCACTGTTCTCCTAAACTTTTAATGCTTAAAATATTAGATTAATTTTTGTCATTATTGCCCTTAATTTCTAGCCCTAATTCTCACATAAAATCAATTGTCAAATCCTGTCGATTCTTTTTCCTCAAGACTTCAATTACTTCCTTTCTGTGCTCACAGCCACCACCCTAGTTCAGGCCCTCATTACATCCTGGTAGAAGTATTGCAGTAGACTTTTAATTGGTCTCCCTTTCTCAAGTCTCTGCTCTTGGTAATATATGCTTCATACCACTGTCAGAGTAATCTTCCTAAAACACAGCCTTTATAATATCACCTTCTGGTGAAAACCTTCATTGGTCTTCTTTGCTCACCAAATAAAGTCCAAATTCCTTATGCCTAGAAATTAAGGCCCTTCACAGTCACTCTGGCCCTAACTACCTTTTCTAGTCTTATTTCACTTCTTTTCATATATATTATGATATACCAACACTCTGGACTATTTATTCTTCCCAAAACTTGTCTTGACCTGTGCATTCGCTCACGTTATGCCATATATTTGGAATATACCCTGTTCTTTTCCAAACTCATTCAAATTCTACAGATGACACCTCCTCCATGAAGCTTTCTTTTATTCTTCTAGCCAGAAGTTATCTCTCCTTCCCTGGATCTCTCATACATAGTACTTTGTACTTCTCCTATGAACTTAATGTATTATGTTTTGTATTATAATATTTGTTAACATATCTTATCTTCCTTAAAATACTCAAATAGATCTGAGACCTACTGATATGGGTACCCTTTCCAGTGATGCAGATTGCAACTTCTACTTGCCCATCCTGGATGACTCTTATCCATGTCTTCTCAGAAATTCATTACAGAGGGTTCACCTCCAATGCTAGGGGCCTTCTTTTCTCTCTCTTGACATTAGGACAAAACCAGTAAAGAACAAAGACTGTCCATCTTAGCATGTCACCAACATAACTTTTTGGTTCATATATTTCTTTGATAACATCTATTATCCTGCTTCTCAATTATAATTCCTTATTTTTAGTATTTTGTAGTCTACTCCTACCATGTGTATTTCCATTGCCATATGTGTTCCATGGTTTCCTTGCATATACCACCATTACTACTAGAATATATCTGCCCTACTGGGTTTCAGACTGCTCAAGGGTAATGACAGTCTTTTATTTATCTTATTTATCTAGCACAGTATCTTGCACATACTAAATCTTTGGTTAATCAATCCATGGACAAGCATATATTAAAGGCCTACTGTGTGGTAGGCACTGGATTGGGCACCAGATAAAAATGAAATAGCCCCTGCCTTCGAAGAGCTTACATTTTGGTGTTAGGTAAGGGAGACAATATATATATATGTATGTGTGTGTATCCATATATATGTACACATATATACACATATATGTACCTAGGTATGTATATATATATGTGCGTGTGTGTGCGTATATATGTGTATGTGTATGTGTGTATATACAGAATGTATACCCCCAAAATGCAAGACAGTTTTGGGAGGGAGAGCTCTATTAGCTGAGGGATCAGTGGAGGCTTCATGTAGAAAGTGGTTCTCAAGCCAAATCTTGAATGAAAGAGGGGATTCTAAGAGACTTTAAAAGTCAGAGGTAGTATATTCCAGGCACAAAATACCTAAGCAAAGGGATGAAGATAGAAGATAGAGTATATGTATGAAGAATACCAAGGACAGCATATGAAAGGAAGTAATGTATAAAGATAGGTTAGGGCCATGTTGTAAAAGCCTTTAAATGACAGAGGAGTTTACATTTGACCTTAGAAGCATTGGAATCTGTTGAGGAGAGGAGCTATGTGATCAGACTTGCACTTAAGAACAATCATTTTGGCCTCCAAGTAAAGGGTAGACTGGAGAAGAGGAACATCTGAGGTGGGGAGAACAATTAAGAGGCTATCACAGTCAAAAAGTGATGAGGGTCTAGACCAAGGTGGTGGCCTTGCAAGTGCAGAGAGATTGGAATCAGAAGATACTGTAGAGGTAGAAATGACAAGCTGGTTTCCCTAAGGCCTTAACCAAGCACTTCATGGCTGTAACCATGGCTCTGTTCTTCTCCAGGTGGCAGTATATCCTAATTGCAGGCAAAATATGAAGAAGGAAGGAAATAGTACTCTGCAGCCACCTCTTACAAACCCATGCCTATAAGGAAATGAATGTCACCTTGTATAAAAAGAAATTTGTATTAGAATTACTTTGTCGTTAGGTGATTGAATTCAGTTTGGTTCACCAACTTTGATTTGGCTTTCACTCACACCTCCCAATATTCTTTTATTTGACCTTCTAGCTACCAACATTTTTCCTACTACTGTTATTAATATTTGGCTGGGAAAACACAAACATCTATTTTTGCAATAAATTTTATCAGAGATTCCTAACAAAGGTTCGATGCAAATTAGCAGACATGACATAAAAAGTAGAACTAAACTATATTTGATTCCTTTTAAGCCCATAGCTTGATTTCTTCAAAGTCTTGGTTGATTTATAAACTTACCTAGGTATGTGAAATTTGCACCTTTTTCTCAGAATGTTACAAAAGTCTGGCTTAGCTAGAAAAAAAATGCCCATTTGATATTTTCCTCCATGTATGTTTCACTGCATATGGACAGAGTTTTAAGTCAAAAGATATAGTTTTTTGTGTACTTTTTGACCCAGTAATGCTACTACTAGGTCTGTATCCCAAAGAGATTAAAAAAAACAAAAAATATGTACAAAAATATTTATAGCAGCCTTTAATGGTGGCAAAGAATTGGAAATTGAGGAGATATCCATCAGTTGGGGAACGGCTGAACAAGTTGTTGTATGTGATTGTGACGGAATACTATTGTGTTATAAAAAAATGACAAGCAGGATGTTCTCAGAAAAACCTGGAAAGGCTTACGTGAATTGATGCAAAGTGAAATGGGCAGAACAAGGAGAACATTGTACAGAGTAGCAATATTATATGATGATCAACTGTGAATAACTTAGCTATTCTCAGCAATACAACGATCCAAGACAATTCTAAAGGATTTGTGATGAAAGGTGCGTCCATCTCCAGAAAAAGAACTGGTAAAACTTGAATGCAGATCAAAGATTTTTTTTTTAATTTTGGGGTTGGTTTTTTTTCCATTTGTTTTCTGTCACAGCATGACTTACAAGAATTGTGTTTTATGTGACTACACATGTAGCCTACATAACCTACATCAAAATTGCTTTCCTTCTCGGTGGTGGAAGTGAGAGGGGAGGAAGAGAATTTGGGACCTAAATTTAAAAAAAAATAGAATGTTAAAATTGTTTTTACATGTAATTGAGAGGGAAATAAAATATTAAGAAAAGCCTTTCAATGACCCTCCCCAAAAAAGATATAATTTTTGTAACCTATTTTGTAGAGGCAGTACTAATATACTAAAGTAGTTCCAGAAGAGGAAGTAACAAGGTCATGATGAGATATCATTTTCAAGTAAACAAAGTTACACAACACAAAGTTGTATGTGCCTGAACATTTGTATGTCTGTGTTTTAGAGCAAAAGGATATAATTTCCCTTTTTTTGGTGAGCCAAAAAGGATTAAGGGACTTGCCTAGGGTCACACAGCTAGTAAGTGTCAAGTGTCTGAGGTCACATTTGAACTCAGGTCCTCTTGACTCCATAGTGCTTTATCCACTGCTCCACCTGGCTGCCACCTAGGTTAATCCAGATAAATCATAACAATAAAATAAAAAGGCAACAAGAGATAGTTGGCATTCATATATAGATTTCAGAACAAACCTAAAGAAATAGTAGTAGTAGTAGAAAATATCTTTGACTTAGAACCAGAAGGCTTAGGTTTAAATCATGGCTCCAAATCCAATTAGCTGAGTGACCATGAGCAAACTTCATCTTGCTGAATCTGTTTCTCTAGTCATAAAAAAGGATAACTTCACAAAATTCTTTTTTAAGAAAATTTTAATAGTATTTTATTTTTTCCAATTACATGTAAAGACAATTTTTAACATTCATTTTTAATAAAATTTTGAGTTCCAAATTTTTCCTCCTCCCTGTCTTCCTTCCCCTCTCCCTAAGACAGTAAAGCAATTTGATGTTATATATATATACAATCACGTAAAACATTTCCATACTAATTGTGAAAGAAGAGTGTGCAAAAACAATTGCAGTTTGCAAAAGGAAACAAAAACACCAAAAAAAGTGAAAATAATATGCTTTGATTTGCATTCAGACACCACCGGTTTTTTCTCTAGATGTCAATAACATTTTCCATCCTGAGTCTTTTGGAATTGTCTTGGATCATTGTATTGCTGAGAAGAGCTAAGCCAATCATTTTTGATCATCGCACAATGTTGCCCTTACTGTGTATAATGTTCTCCTGATTCTGCTCACTTCACTCACAAAGTTCTTTTCATGAAAGCATTTTGCTAACCTTTAAGCACTTTATGAATTTACTATAATTATTATTATTATTATTATTATTAGAAAATGAATGTAAATTTATAACAGATTGAGCAAGTGGCAGACCAAGAGCTTAATTAATGTCCTGTCTTTATTCCTCTACAATAGAATCTTGCTAGAACATTATCTTCTAGGCCCATAGTATAGACTACCTTTCTGATATTTTAATAACTAAATTTCATTGAATAGGACTCAAAATAAAGACCTGCCTTAACCTCAATTTTTTTGAATTAAAAAGTGCAAGGTCATATAGTAACAATAAGGGAAAACAGATGTAAATCCCAAATGCTGTACTGGTATTCACAAAATATTAAAAGATTAAGAGATAGCATCCCTATGCATTGTGCATATTCATTATTAAAGATTTACGGAAAGACATGGAAAAAAATCACAAGACAAGACAAGTGAAGAGATGCATTCTATACCGGTGGAGGAAGTACTCACAATGCTGTGATCATGGAGCCACCCTAGTATGGAAGTATATTGAGAGATACCAAGTGTTCGGAAGGGTTTTCTTGGGTTCCATGCCATCCATTGTTCATATTTTGGGATGATACGTAACCCTTTGAAAAACTCCTTCTCATTTCAGGCTTCTGTTAAGCCTGTAACATTATCATGGCTATAGCAGGTGTGATTACAATTTCCTGTTAGCTGACAGATTTGGTGATGTCAGAGACAGGATAGTATGAGTTTTGGAAATGAAGAAGGAAGGATCCTGCCTCTGTAAGTATGAAATTTATGTCAGGCAAACTTTGCCATATAGCGATAGGGTCTCAGTTTAAAGAGGTGTTGATCAAGAGAGTTTCTCTTGGTCAGTTTGATGAACATCTCTCTCTTCCTATGAAATATAAACATGCCTATTTGGCACCGTGTTAAGGAGACCACACACTAACTCGTGATTGATTTTAATGGTTTGTAATTGTTCTCAGAATGGTCTTGCCAGAAGACCTGCTCAGCCTTTTTCAAACTTGATCTTTTTCTTTACATCTTTCTTTTGGAGTGCAGCACAGTTGATGGGAGGGAGTTTTCCCCTCTAATTTCTTCTCTACTTCCCCACCCCTCTAGCAAATAATGGTAATTCATGGCAGGAGTATATGATAAGCAGCCTATAGTTGCTTAGGTGGCCTGAGGAGAATTCTTAGACCTCAAATTCCTGACCATCTTCTGCCTTTCCGAATTGCTTTCTTAGCATAAGTCAAAAACCAGGGATATAATGAACTTTCTTAGCTTAAGATATGGCAGCTTTGGGAGACAATGATAAGAGTTCCTGCAGAAGCTCTTGCAGAAGCAGACATCTGCTGGCTCTTTTGGCCTGAGAGAGGAGTTCATAGACAGTGTTCCTAAACCCCAACCTCCTTTGTAGAAGAGCAGGGATCTTAATTTTAATCCCAGAATCTATTCTTCTAGCAACTCATTTCTTGGGCAATGTTAACTTAGGGGTTGCTTGGAAAGTAACCTTAAGTTTGAAAATTTGGGAATGTATTTTCTAGAGAGAGAAGAGGATTTTCTGGTGGTATGCCTCCTGGAGAAATAGAAGGATTACCCTACATGGTTCCTGAAGGTATAAGAATAGTTAAGGCTAAAACTCCAACTTGAGAGAGCAAGGAAAATAGACCTTACCATCTTGCTACTCTTATGGTGAGCAGTTAAGACAGTATAGGTCTGCTAGGAGATGGATTACCCATCTAACAGCTTTAATGTATGTTTGCCTTTTAGGAGAGTCAAAACCACAGGAAATATGAATTTCAAAAGGACAGCGTTGGACCATTTGGGAGTTAGAGATTTGTTAGAGTGTCAGAATGCTGCCTCACTGGCAGCCTCAAAATCAGTTTCTTCTGAGGGGAAGGAGCTGTGCGTTTTGTGTGTTTGCATAGGTTCTCTGAGTATTTAGAATGTCCATGCAGTATTTGAGCTTTACATGTGTTATCCTTTCTTGTTATTACATGAATAACCCCTTTTTAATACTGAAAAATTGAGGTTAAGGCTGATCTGTCTTGGATCCCCTTGTATCATCTACATTTTGGGGGCATAAAACAAAAACTGCCTTATGCCCAATATATATTTGTTACCTTAAGTGCTTGTATGGGATTCCTCTTATTTACTTTTGTGGAAACCTAGACATGAGAGTGTTTGGAGATTTCTAGTAATGAACTCTGGTAGGAGCGTAATGAACCAGATGAGAAAATTACTCTTTTGGGAAAGACTCTGAGATTAGTCATAGTCCATATCAGCCCAGGGCTTGGGGGAACTATGGGTCACAGTAGTACTTTTCAGTACCCTATTTCAAAGCTGGGGGAGGATGGTAGAGAAACACATTATAGCCCATTAAAACTTCAGATCCTAAGGGAGAAACATAAAGCCCAACTGAGGAGAAGCTAAGGTGCAGGACTGTGGTTCCTGTAGCCTTTAAATATGAACAAGATGGTTTGTGTCCAATTGATGTGAATTCTGAGTAACTGGCATGCCCCTTCACTTTGTGCTTGGAGAACTGAGAAGTCTCATTCATTCAGATCCCAAATGGGAACAATTGAGAACTGGATTTCAGGGTTAGCTCTCAACTCCAGGGTGGATATAAAAGGGGAAAAAGATGGATTTCTGCCCAGAAATTGTTTCCATCTTTGGGAAGCCTGGGTCCAAAGATCAAATGTAATGTACTGTCTATGTACATTGCATACAGCAGATATTGCTATAAATGTTATTACCTTTTATATAATCCCAATAAATGCTTGTACCATAGTGGCCTTGGAAGAGATGAATCAATGAAGCATGTAATAAAGGACTTAAAGAATTGGAAGAAACACTGAGATGCGAGCAAACAAGCTGTTAAGATTTGTTTGGTTCATGTAGATACAGACTCCAAGACAATCCAGAATGTCAACACCACTCCCAGAGAGGGGGAGTATAGAGGTGATTGACAACAAGCTGCTCTAAGACACTAAGAAGAAACCCAAGGTGTTTCATGAATACAAGAGAGTATCCACTGATATTTGATCATGACATAACTATAATAATAAAAACTAATCTAAAACTATCTACTGTGATCTGAATTATTTAGATTATCAATCTAAATGATTAGTTTTAAAATGGAGAACCTTTAATGAGTACTTTCATCCTATCCCTAAATCTCCAAAGCTGCTTCACTCCTTCCTATCTACCCAGTAATAATAATAACACCATTTAGTGCTTTTTTTAATAAGTTTTTTCAGTCAACACAAAATCATTTTCTTTCCTACCTATCCTCCCAATTGAGAAAAACAGAAAAAACTATAAATGTGAATAAATATTTTCATTGCCCATGTCAAATGTGTATATATATAAATATACATATGCATGTATATATATATATATATATATATATATATATATATATATTTCAATCTGTACTCTAAGTCCATTAGGACTCAAGAGATGATTAGCATGTTTCGTTATGAGACCTCTTGAATTGGAGTTGGTTACTATAGAGACAACTAGTTGGTACAGTGGCTCAAGCACTGGGCCTAGAGTTAGGAAGACCTGAGTTTTAATCCTACCTCAGACACTAACTAGCTGAGTGATGCTGGACAAGTCACTTGACCTTTGTTTGCCTCAATTTCGTCAACTGTCAGAGCTGTTGGGAGGACCAAATGAGATGTATTGGCAAAGCGCTTAGCCCAATACCTGACACAAAGCAGGCTCTTAACGAATCCTTTTTTTTTTTTTTTTGATTGTATTGATCACTCTTTCATGGTTGTCTTTCCAATATTGTTGCTATTGTATAAATTGTTCTCCTAGTTTGGCTTATTTCACTCTGCTTCAGATTATATAAAATCATCCCAGATTTCTATGAAACTACCCCCTTCATCATTTCTTACAGCACAATAGTATTCTACAATTGTATACTATAATTGGGGGGTACCCCCTCAACTTTTCAATTGTTCGTCAAAGCAGAGAGAGCTGCTATAAATAGTTTTATACATCCTCAGAGTTGATCTTAAGACTATTTCTTCAATCTACCCTATTATTTATCCCTGTTTCTTCTTTTCCTGTTGAGTGAAATGTATTTCTATACCCAAATGTGTATTTTTTTCTTCCTTTGACCAGTTCAGATGAGAATAAAATTCAAGTGTCAACTGCTTCCCTCTCTTTTCTCCTTGTTCGTATAGACTTCTATTTTGTGCACCCCCATTATGTGAGGTAATTTTCTTATCCTTCTCTCTTTTCTCCCCTAATGTGTTCCTCTACCCCTTCCTTTCCATTCTTCTTTTAAGATCATCAAAACCTAATAGAAAGATTTCCAGATCTTCTATCTAATTAGACTCCCATTATAACTCCTGATGATAGTGTTGTGAGGGGACACATTTATCATCTACCTATATTAGAATGTAAATAGTTTATTCTTGTTTAATCTCTTGTGATTGCTGACACAGGTTTATCTTTTTATGTTTCTTGACTCTTATATTTGCACTTCAAAGTTTCTATGAAGCTCTAGTCTTTCCATCAAGAATTCTTGAAAGTATCGTTCCATTAGTTGATTGAGTAGGGGAGTGACATGGTCAAAATGTTCCTTAGGAAAATGACTTTGGCAAATGTATGGAGAATGGATTGGAGCAATGAGATACTTGAAGCAGAGAGAGCATATAGGAGGTTACTGCAATTTGTCCAGGAAAGAAGAAATAAGATCTGAACTAGGGGTAGCAGCTGTGCAAGAAGAGAGAAGACAAATGTGAGAGGTATTGTAGAAGTAGCAATAACAATATTTAGCCATTGGTTAGATATATGGGATGACTGAGAATAAGGAATTAAGAATGACATAGAAGTTGCAAATCTGGGTGACTGGGAGACTGGTAGTATCTATAACAAAAATAAGGAGGTTCAGAAGAAAGGTGGGATGGAGTAAAGATGAGGACTTCTGTTTTGAGCATCCAGAACAGATGTTAGCATACGAGGTGAGGTTATATTCATAGTGATCTCTTTGTTCATGCTCATCTTAAGTACTACAAGGTGAGAGGACCAAGGGATGCCCAAGATGACGAAGCCTCAGTTAAAGTGTGACCTTCTGCAAGCTTTGTTCATTCCTCCCTAATCTTACTACTTTCCCACTGAGATTACCTCCCAATTTATCCTGTGTGTATCTTATTTGTACCTAACCTTTAACATGTCTCCCCCGTTAGACTGTGAGCCCTTTGAGAGCAGTGGCTTTTTTGCCTTTCTTTGTAACCCCAGAACTTAGCACAGTGTCTAGCCTTTAGTAGATGCTTGATAAATGGTAGTTGACTGACTGATTAAAAAAAAGTATTCTTCCATTAAAAATCCATTTTTCTCCCTGTAGAATTACACTCCATTTTTTCCGAGTAAGTTATTTTTAGTTGTAAGCCTATCCTCTGTCTTCTGAACTATCGTACTCCAAGCTCTCTGTTTCTTTTTGGTGGTAGCATATAGATCTGGGTATATAGAGTATTCAGGCAGGATTAGTACTTCTGGTGTGAGAGCTGCTGAGCCTTTTCAGGGCTGCTTATCCACCTTTTGTGTCTACCTGCCACCCAGTTCTCATCTGTGATTCCAAGAAGCTATAACATACTCAGTGGCCACACCCCAATAAAACCATCTTGGCAAGTGGGCTAAAACAGGTTGTTGGTAACTGACAGGCCTCAAACCTGTTAGTAAGTTAGTGGAGTGTCTGCCCCAAACATATGAACACTTCCCCAGGTGGATGTGAACATTTGTTTCCGTAGGTGATGAAGGTGGCAGAAGCAGGCACTGTGGAGCACTTAGAGCTTGGTCAGATACCAAAGACACCAAGGTCATCACCTGTTTCCAGAACCATTGCCAGTTGTCTTGACTTTTGCCTTGTTACTGGGCTCCAGTGATTCTGGAAGAGAGAATGAGGCCAATGACTTGATGCAACTCTGCCTTATTTAAATCCAATTCATGTACTAGTCAAAAGACTATTTTACTATTTCATCATTTTATTTTATTATGTTACTATTTTATCTACCTTGAATACATATGGTGACAGGCTAGTGATAAAGCATCAGTGTGGATACACTGGGAACTGTAGTCACAACCCTGCACACAGGCAGCACAGACCATAGGGTTGTCTTCTCATTAGACTGAAGCATTAGTGATATTTGGCAGTTCCCTGGGTATCTGAGCAGCCTTCTTAAGGACCTCACAGCTCCTGGCATGAGGAAGGGGCTAGAAAAGGTGCCCTAAAAATTGTGTGCTTCGCCTAACCCTGGTCTGCTTACTGTGGCAGGTGGGGATCCTACCATGCTGTTGAAACACAAAAACATATGCAAAAACTTTTGTGAAAATGATGGATAACAAGAAATCCAGCAGACCTGAAAGAAAAAATGAGAACTCTGCAGGTATAACATGCAAATAGCAGCCCTGAGTGAAACAAGGCCAGCAAATGAAGGCCAGCTTACCGAAGTTAGAACTGGATACACATTTTTCTGGAGTAGCCACAGTGATGGAGAGCATTGTGAAGCTGATGCAGATTTTGCATCAAGTCTAATCTAGTCAACAGGTTCATGACAATGGGATTGCCATTTGTAGAAAAATGCTATGCCACTATCATCAGTACATATGCTCCCACCATGATGAACCCTGATGAGGTCAAAGAAAAAGTTTATGAAGACCTGGAGACCTTTATCACCAGTGTGCCTAAAGAGGACAAGCTTGTAATTCTGGGTGCCTTTAATGCCAGAGTAAGCACAGACTATGAGATATGGCAGACAATCCTTGCAAGGAATTAAGTTGGAAACAGCAACATCAATAGTCACTATTGAAAACTTGAGCATCTCATGACCTTCTCATCACCAACACTGTCTTCCATCTACCTAAACACAATAAAACTTCATGGATGCACCCTCACAACAAACATTGGCATTTAATAGACTATGTCATTGTAGAGAAGAGACAGGAAGTGAGAGTGATGAAGGCGATATTTGGCACAGAGTGCTGGACCAATCATAGACTCATTCTCTCCAAGCTAAACATTCACATTCAACAAAAGCAGCACTCCAAGGCATGGCAACTATCAAAAGGCTTAACATCAATAGATTAGAGCACTTGACTTCTTGGGAAGTCTACACGGATATATGTCCTGGGCCTCCAGCATTCCTGAGGAGGATGGAAACTGCTGGGAGCAGCAACAAGTTCTAGCCACTGCCTCAGAATCTTCCTAGGGACAGAAAATGTACAAGCTTTTGTTTTGTTACATTTTGTTTTTTGAAAGTTAAGGGGAATATTTGCAACCCTAAATGATTGATAGATTTTTTTTTTCCTTAAGAAAAAAGACAAGGTAGAGGCTCAAGCCCTTTATTCTTCCTTTATCACTTACCATTAGACAGTATATAGAATTAGATTCATTAAGTGAAAAATTAGGGTGAGGTAAACAAAAAGCTGGAAACAAAGTAGGTGTCAAATAATTGGAGAATGGCTGCAAATCATTGTGTTATTTGAATATAATATTGTTGTTGAATAGTATATGGTTGTGCCATAAGAAACAACAGTGAAAGGAAGCATGGTATAGCAGACAGTAATAATGATGATGATAATAATAATACCTTTTGCTCATGGTGGAAAATGCTTTCCACATCCGGAGAAAGAATTACAGAGTCTGAATGCAGATCAAAGCAGACTATCTGCTCTCTCTCTCTCTTTTGTTCTGTTTTATTTTGTTTCTTCTTTCTCATGATTCATTCCATTGGTTATAATTCTTCTTTACAAGATGACTAATGTGAAAATATGTTTACTATGAATGTATATGTAGAGCCTATATCAGATTACATGTGGTCTTGGGGAGGAGGGAGGGAAGGGAGTGGGAGAAAACTTAGAAGTCAAAAGCTCGTGGAACTGAATGTTGTAAACTAAAAATAAATAAAAATATATATTAAAAATAATAATAGCCTTTATATATATGTAATGTATATATCTTTAATATATGTAATATATGTATGTATGTGTATATATATATATATCTTTAAGATTTACAAAGTACTTTATAGATATCTTATTTGATCCTCACAACAACCCTGGGAAATAGCTATTATTATTCCTGTTTTACAGATGAGGAAACTGAGGCAGGCAAAGGTTAAGTGACTTGCCTAGAGTCACACTCAGTAAGTATCTGAGGCAGGATTTGAACTCAGGTTTTCCTGATTCCAGGTCCAGCACTCAACTCCATGGTGCTGTCTAGGACAGCTTGCTGGCCTCTGATACATGATGATGCGTGACCTCTCAGTGCTCCACACAGGGCCAGATGCAGATCTAGATTCTCTCCAGAACTTCCTATGCCAATGAAATTACAAGTGTGGTTCAGAGACAAAAGAACGAACATGAAGAATACAGAGACACTGGGGAAAACTAACCTACATTTATGCAGAGCGATCCAAGCAAAGGCAAGAGAACAGTATGCACTATTTCCACAACAATGGAAAGGAAAACACCACCTAGACATTAGAATTCAAATCAACCCAATGGCCAGTCTTGATTCCAGAGAACTTGATAATGAAGCCTATTAACTTCTCCTTAGACTCCAGGTGCTGCTGAAGGGAGACCTCACCTGTCAGACAGGGTCTGTTTTACCTTATTGTTATATTCCTTTGTTAGAGAAGAAAATGGGAAACAGTGGTTTTCAGGAATGACAACAATGTTAAAAATATAAATAAAATGTGTATCCAAAAATGTTTCTGATACCATTCCGATGTAATAGGACATTTTGGCAACTATCCAGAATATTTGCTCTTATTCACACTATGCACTTGGATATGTTATTTACATGAATATAATCATCACTGTCATTACTGTTGTTATTTAACTATAAAAAGATCACATGGGTTTCCAGTGAATTTACAACCATGTTACCCTGGAAATGCTGTTGCTAAACATGGAATCTGAATCTATTTGCCAACCCCCACTATCAAGGAAGCCTGGATTTTTTTCCTCCAGATCTTCTTGGAGTCATTTTGAGACACATTGAGCTGCTACTGGAGAGATAGCTTGAGGTCTTAGAAAAAGAATTGCATTGGGGATTTTTTTAAAAAACTAGATTTTAGTTCTAATTCTGCCACTAATTAATTAGCTGTGTGACAATGAGCAAACTACTTAAGTCTCTGAACATCAATTTCCTTATCTGTAAAATGAGAAGATTGGAATAGCTGACCTCTATGAAACCTAAGCCGTTAGAGTCAGTAAATCCAATGACATTCTAATACTGATTCCAAAAGATTATAAAATATTTTCAAATCTTTAAAAAACGAAGCATAAGAATTGAATGAGAAAATTCACATTTGAATGTTTCTTTTTTCTATCATTGCTCCTACATAGCAACAGAAGAATTATCAATGTCTGCTTTTATTTTTCCTTTTACTTTCAGGATATTGGAGGAAACAGCTGGATCATATCTTTGCTCATCTCAGAAGTTATACCCAGAACAACCCTAACTTCAGGGCCTTAGTTGGAGAACCAAAGATGGGAAAGGTAAGAAAACAAAGTATGGAATATATAGATAAAAAGGGCAGGACAAGGAATAGGAATAAAATTATGATTTTTTTTTTATCACTTCTAGATCCTATTGGCCTAATTAGTAGGCACCTCTAGGTAATTTTTTTTGTAGCTTTCTTAGAAACAAGATACATGACTAGACATCATAATTCATTATCTATGTACTAAAGATGAGAGAAAAAATGCATTGAAGAATTTTTCCTACCACGTATTAACTCCTAGCATTTTTGTGCCCTATAAATCTAGCCAAGAAAAACATAAAAGATCCAGGAATCATGAATTGTCAAACCTTACCAAGTACCTACTCCACTCTTGTTGAAAGGGGTTTTTTTGTTTTGTTTTGTTTTGTTTTTTTCCAAGCAGAGTGAAGATGTTAGAGGTTCATTTAATCTAAACCCTTAGAGTATTCAGCCTGCCAGCTATAAGCACCTCTTGCCATAATCTTGTCAAAGCTTTTCCATAGAGCAAGGTTAGGCAGACTCAGCATGGGAGTTGACCAAAAAAAAAAAATAGCCAGGTGTTGCTGAAAGTGATTATGATGACTCAGACAGAGAGCCCTTCCCTCTGAGTCAGCATGCCCATATCCAGTATAAGCACAACACCAATAACTTCAAGGTCCCCAAACTCGCTTGTCTAGCCTTGTTGCCAGTCAGTGAATTATTTAATAGCAAGTGTATGCATTACTAGAGAGGTGATAAAGGTGGAGCTAAAGCTTAGAGGCAGCTTACACCTCTAGAGATGGGAGTAAGTCCCATCTCTATGTATACCTGTTGTGTGACCCTGGACAATTCAGTGCTCGAGGCAACTTTTTAAGAAAGAGGCCAGCTAGGTGGTGCAATGGATAGAGTGCTTTATCTTCCTGAGTTCAAATCTAGCTTCCCACACTTATTAGCTGTGTGACCCTAGGCAAGTCTCTTAACCCTGTTTGCCTCAGTTCCTCATCTGTAAAATGAGCTGAAGAAGGAAGTGGCAAACCATTCAGTATGTTTGCTAAGAAAACCCCAAATGGGGTCACAAAGAGTGGGACACGACTGAACAACACCAGCATAATATTCTACATTGGTAGATGACCTTCCTCACCTGGAGTTCTCTAAACCTATGAAATCATAGTTCTAGACTTCTCTGGACTACAATTCCTCCCCACTCCCCCCCCCAAAAAAAGTATATTACTAGAATGTATTTTCCTTGATGGAAAGGACTGTTTAAAGTTTGTCTTTGTATCCTCCAGGATACAAACTATGTGTGCCTTGCATACAGTTGGAATATATTGGTTGAATTAACGCTACCAAATTTGATTAAATATGGAACAGGTTAATAGAAATGTTATTTTTGTAGGCTTCAAAGGGAAAAATCCTGCTGAAAAAGGAAAAAAGAGTATTTTGTATGTAAAAAATAAAACTTAAATTACAGAGCCTTAAGCAGCTTTCCATTTGTCCGGGAAGCTGGAAAACCAAAATTAGGTTATACCTATATTTAAGTGTGTTGAAATGTAAACGGCCCTTGAAGGCTACAACTTTGCCTTGATATATTGTGAAACTGGTAGTAAAATAATCTTTAGGCTCCTCTGAGATCTCATAAGAAGATATTGCTAAAGAAATATGAAAGAAAACCTTGCTATGTAGAAGTTGTTGCTGACCCTTAATTGAGAACCTGTAGAGGCAGGACACTAGATCTGGTCTCAGAGCATCAGGTTCAAATCCTGACTCTGCTATTCGTTACATGCTCAGTACTGTGCAGGTCACTTAACTTCCTTGGGCTTCTTTTCCTCATCCATCAAAGGAGTCTGGATTAGGTGATCTCTTAAATATTTTTAACTCTAAATTGTACAAGTCCCTATGGCATAACTTCAAAAGCTGCTGTGTGTGCACAATGGAAGTTCTTATAGACTCAGGCCGAGAAGTCACCTCAAGAGCTTTAGTCCATTCCTATGACAAAATAGGAGGATATCACAACTATTTTATATATCAGTTTAATCATTTTAGGTCTGTGACTCCATTGGGGTTTTTTAGGTCTGTGACCCCGTTGGGATTTCCTCAGCAAAGATACTGGAGTGGTTTGCCATTTCCTTCTCCAGCTTACGAAAACTGAGGTACACAGGGTTAAGTGACTTGTACAGGGTCACATAGTGTGGTGAATGAAAACCTGAGAGACAGAGTTTCTGGGTTAATAATAATCAATTTATTAATTAGACTAGCAGCAATCAATAAATTGATGGTCAGTGGTTTCTTTTGGTAACCATAGGGAGACCTTGAAATGCCTTAAATCCCTTCTAAAAGAGAACTCTCCTGACAAATGAAACTCAATCCAGATTGGTGCACATTTAATGAGCTGATGCACCTCTGGCTAGTTTTCTCCTTCATGAGCAGGGTTGCCCTAAATTCTAATGGAGGGGACCAAAGACAGGAGGTTCTTCCCCGAGGCAAAGGCTCCCCCAGACTGGATTCTGTTTGTGCTTTAAACAGAAATTGGGTCTCCCAGTTGGGTGGAGTCTCACCCACTTAGTTAATAAACCTGTGCCTTGGGAGCTAGGAGCAAATCTCATCACTCAGCCACGCCCTTCAGAGATTGACTGACCTTTTCAGGAATTGGATTTTAAAAGAAATAAAAGGGAAAGTATGAATCACAAATTAATAATTAGTTATTAATATAATAGTATAACATTTTTTCTCAACAGCTCTGTCTACTATGCCACCTAGCTGCCTCATATATATCTATATCTACATGTGTGTGTATTCACATACATATATATGCATATATACACACATATAATATGGAGATCACACAAAAGGTATATATATGTGAGGAACATGTGACAAAAGCACACATACATGTGGAGGATCAGCTTGTACCTCTACTTCTGCAGGGCCACTGATATCTTTTGTCCATCAAACTGCTCTCGTTGAATCTGCTGAGCATGGCATCTCTGCTAGGTATGTTTCTTCACTAGACTTTGTTGGTCTAGTGGTGACTACAGTACATAGAATTTCCATTGGCATGTTGTTTTGTTCATCCCATAGTCCCACGGTGTTTTAGTCTCATGGGCATAGTAGACTAGAAGGTCGCATGTGGCCTCAAGGCTGCAGGTTCCCTACCCCTGGATAGAGTAATCCAGTATGGAGTAATACTGTAATAATAATCATTAATATTTATCTAGTACTTACTATATGCCAGGTATTGTGTTAAGCACTTCACAAGTATTATATTATTTGATCCTCACAACAACCCTGGGAGATGTACCATCGTTATCCCATTTTATACACATGAGGGAACTGAGGCAAACAGGTGAAGGGACTTGCTGAAGATCACAATTTCTGAGACCAGATTTTATCTCGGGTTTTCTGGTCTGTGTAGTTTTCCAAGTGTGTCTCCTTACTGCCAACATCAAATGTGTCTTTCATTAAGCACTAATTTACCACAATATGCCAGTAGGAGAACACATCTCACTTAAATGTGACAGAAACAAATTCAATCACCTCTGGTTCCATATTTGCAAATGGAATCATCTCGTATCTCAGTTTTCCCAAGGGCCATCACCTGCCAGCATTTCACATTTCAAAGGTTGCACAGGAAGAGAAAGCATAGCTGGATTTCTATCTACACCAGAGGTGTCAAACTCAATTAAAATGTATTGAGGAATGTTTAACAAAATAAATAAAAATGCAATTCAGCATGAGAAGCTGTTTCAGTTAGCTCATGTCCAGAGAAAGAAAAAAAGTTCATAGTGGTATACTGTACCCATCTCCCCATAACTTTTCTTTCTTTTACTTTAAAATCACCCATTGAGCCAACTCATTTCATTTTGTTTTCACAATCTAACCTAATTCCACTCAGCTTAAATTCTCTAGGCTTCATTTCCCAATCATATCCCAAACTATCTATAGAACTTATCTTCATTCCACTGAATTTTTCCTTTACAATTTAGCATAAGTTTTTATTATATAAAACCAATTAATTGCAAGACTGTTGCCTTTGGGGTTCTTAAAGATAACAGATGTGTGGTCTATTCTAATACTTTTTGGTGATTTTGTTTCTAGTTTACCTAAACAATTAAATTCTGTTATATCATTCACAGAAGAAATATAGTGGTAACACAAAACAGTCTTCGAGATTAAATTTTACTTACTTTTAAGTTGCTCCCTGATTTAAACATGTTTCTCTCTTTTCATGGTGAAGAAAAAGTTAATAATAGGTAGTACTTAAGTACCAAATAAATTTGAACTGCAAATTGCAGGCCCATTTTTTTCTCTTTTCTCTAATCAGTAAAATCACCTTCCTTCCTTGCACTAAAATAATAAATAAATAATAAAATAATAAATAAACTCTCCAGGGGAAAGAGTGATAGAAAGTCTAAGCACTGTTGCCATGTAACTTTCATGAAGTTTTATTCTTATTTTTCCTTAAAATAAATTCTATGCAGTAGTACTCCAAAACTTACTAAAACATTTCAACATTTATAGAAACTTTCAAAATATAATTTGGAAATTCACCTTAGAGAAATTTCAGTCACAAATTTAGTCTCTAATTAATTTACAATGCCATAAATTCCTGCAGATTGGGAACAAAGATTCCCTTCTTTCTTGTCTGTGTCTCTTGTCAGCCTCTCCAACTTGGCCAGAGTTAGAAATGCAGAAAGAGAGAGAAACTATGTTTCTGAAGACTTTGAAAGTTCCTCAGAAAAAGTTTCCACATTTTTCACTTTTCCCTTTGGCTGATCGAGCCACAGGAAGAAGTTAGTTTGATTGACCAAAACACAAAATACAGATAATACAATAAGAGAGATACATAGATGTACTTGTTGGAAAAGCCTTTTCTTCTTATCTCCCACTGAAAGTTTAATTAAAAAGTACACACAAACTTTCTAAAAGCAGTCTCAAAGCCTTTAATTTACAATAATGGAAAACTGCTTCTTCAGACCAGATCAGGAACCCATCTGGATTTTTTTAATATTTTAGACCAATCTTTACCCAATTTGAGAGCTCTATCCTTAGTTATCCCCTTCTGAATGGGAAGTTTTTCCTGTTCCAAAGCCGATAAAAATTTCCCCAAAGGGGTATCCATATGCATACTAGAGCTGGCCCCCATGGTACCCTCATCTGAGGGCTACTCACATCTATGGAGGTCCATCTGCATGTGGTTTGGGAGGGCACGGAGGTCCAGGGATGAGAGGTCCTTCACTGAGGAAGTCCATCAGTAGAAATCTTATCAGAGCCCTAGGATGATCCTTTGGCAAAGTCACACAAAAACTTGCAGTCTCAGTCCCTTCATTGGTCACTATAATTATTACAGTGGAATAAAAAAACCAAATAGTTACATCCTGACAATGATTTATTTATCAGTGCATGCAGTTGCAGAAATAAACTAGGACCAAAGCTCTTGGTAGCCAAGGATGATGACCATTGATCTCTATACAGTTAGTATTACAACCAAAAGTAATGAAAAACAGGATTATAGGGATTGAAACATCTCTTTTCCTATTGATGGAGAAGATCAAGGGATAGTGAGTTGAGAGGGAAAAGGGTAATTTTGTGACATTCCTTAAGTTGAGTGACCTTTGGGAGGGGGCAGAATAATCTTGTGACTCTTCCAAAATTAGGTGACTTACAGGCAACTGAAACTAACTCCACAAAAATGATGGATAAAGGGAACATGGAGTCACTAATGCTATTTTTTAATGTAACCTCATACATCTCTTTGATACTGTCTTTTAAGTCACTTTTTACACTCCATGACATTCTTAGGTGGTAATATGCTGCATCCTATTTAGGTACTACTATTACTGTTTCAATCTTTATTTCTCTTCACAAAAACTTGTTAATGAGCTTAAATATTCATCTGAACAGAAGGCTGCTTAATATGACTTGGGGATTGTGGTTTTGAGATCCCCCTGATCTTGTCTATTCATTGCCTTGATGGCACTAAGCTATATTAAAAATATCTTGGACAAATTATCTCTCTCACTATTAAATATTACATGATCTACCTTTACTAGTTTACTTTTATTGTTTGATAATCGCATAGATAAAAATCTTTGCTAATAGATACATAATCTAATCCTATTTTTAGATAAGGCAATTTAACAGAAACAATTAAGTGATTTCTAAAATCTAACCAATATGTTGCCAGTATTTCTCCTGGGCTCTGCCCTTTCATAAATGAGGAGATATCCAGTTATTAACTAAAATTAAGTATCTAAGGATCCACATATAACTCAAAGTCCCTAATTTTCTAGGCTATTTTTCAGGCCAATGAGACTCAAACAATTGTGAATGTCTCCTTTATGTGTCTGTTTTTTAATAGCTTCTCTCAGCTACAATCCATGAAGATGGTTATGCAGTCAGCATCAGGCTGAATTACATGAAAATCATAAAGGTGAGTGAGAAGAGTCAGATTGTTTTAAAAAAAAAAACACAACCTAAGTTTGAAGATCTATTTATTTCATTATTTTTGAGTTAACAATTCATGGGAGTGCTTCCATTTATCTTGATATATTTTTAAGATTGACAATAGGCAAGCCACTTAATAGTATAGAAGTAAAAAATAGACTAACTCTAGATACTGGGTCTCAGGTAAGGGCACTGACTAGGGGCACAACCCAGAACTCATCTTTAAGCTCTTTTCAGCATTTTGCCACATGTGACACAGTGGGCTCCATGGGGTACAAAGGATGTTCATAGTCCCTTGCCACTTCCACATAAAGTATTGTAAAGATTGTTATTTAAAGGTCTTATTTTAAGTAAAAAAATAACCATAACCACACCGGCAACACCCCGTAGCCCTTTGTTCTCTCCTGGATCTGATTTCTTCTCTACAGCAGCTTGCCTGTGGATGATACATGCTGGAGGGGATGAGGGAAAAATAAGTACACTAATGAGTGGTTGGTGGAGTAGTGTACTGGTCTAACCATTCAGGAGAACAATCTGGAACTATGTCTGAAAGGATATCAAATTGTGCATACCCTTTGTCCACTAATACTATGATTAGGTCCATACCCCAAAGAGATCAAAAAAAAGGAAAAGCACCATGAGTACAAAAATACTTATAGCAGCTCCTCTTGTGGTGGCAAAGGATTGGAAATCAAGGGGATGCTCCTTAATTGGGGAATGGCTGAACAAGTTGTGGCATATGGTTGTAATGGAATACAATTGTGCTATATAACATGGCAAAACCTACATGAACTGAAGCAAAATAAAGTGAACTGAGACATTGTTGTGCACAATAAGAACAATGTTAGAATGATGATCAACTGTGAAAGATTTGGCTACTCTGATCAACAATCCAAGACAATTCCAAGGGACTCATGATGAAAAATGCTATCCACCTCCAGAGAGAGAACTGATGAACTCTGAGTACAAATTGAAGTATAATTTTCTTTATTTTATTTTTGCTTTTTTTTTCAATGTGGCTAATATGGAAATATGCTTTGCATGGTTTCACCTGTATAATTTATATATTATTTGCCTTCTCAGTAGGTGGGGAGGTATAGGAAGGAGGGAGAGAATCCGGAACTCAAAATTTAAAAAGAATGTTAAAAATAAATGGTTTCTTAAAAAGAAAGGGGCAGCAAATTCAATGATAGAGAGTTGCTAGCATAAAATATAGTAATTCTGTTGAACATTATTTTTCTAATAGAAATACTGAAATAAAAATACATTTCTATTCCCTTTTCACAAATAAAGAAATAGTTTTTAAAAAAGAATGAAGTAGACCAATAGAACAAACTAGACAAGGGAAAATCAGAAACAATGCAAATCAATAACTGTATTTGATGAACTGGAAAATACAAATTGAGTAGGAAAGAACTCTCTACTTGATTTTTAATTTTTTTTTGTTTTTCCAATAGTATTTCATTTTTTCTCCCAATTACATTTCAGGACAGAGACTATGTAATTTTAACATTAAATATCATACTACAAAAAAGAAATTAGGAAAAAAGCAGATCATATCCCATTCCCAGCTATGAGTGAGACATGTATTCTTTTTTTATTTTTAGTTTTCAGCATTGATTTTCACAAGAGTTTGAATTACAAATTTTCTCCCCATTTCTACCCTCCCCCCCACTCCAAGATGGCATATATTCTGATTGCCCCATTCCCCAGTCAGCCTTCCATTCTGTCACCCCACTCTTCCCATCCCCTTTTCCCTTACTTTCTTTTAGGGCAAGATAGATTTCTATGCCCCATTGCCTGTATATCTTATTTCCTAGTTGCATGCAAAAACTTCTTTTTTTACACATCTGCTATTAAAACTTTGAGTTCCAAATTCTCTCCCCTCTTCCCTCCCCACCCACCTTCCCTAAGAAGGCAAGCAATTCAACATAGGCCACATGTGTATCATTATGTAAAACCCTTCCACAATACTCATGTTGTGAAAGACTAACTATATTTTGCTCCTTCCTATCCTATCCCCCTTTGTTCAATTTTCTCCCTTGACCCTGTCCCTTTTC
>CM053625.1:221039600-221093208 GCA_028646595.1 Phalanger gymnotis | reverse complement strand
TCTATTGTTCCCCTTTTTTATCTCCTTCCTCCTTCTTTCCTGTGGGGTAAGATACCCAATTGAGTGTGTATATTATTCCCTCCTCAGGTCAAATCCGATGAGAGCAAGATTCACTCATTCCTCCTCACCTGCCCCATCTTCCCTTCCTACAGAACTGCTTTTTCTTGCCACTTTTATGTGAGATAATTTACCCCACTCTATCTCTCCCTTTCTCCCTCACTCAATATATTCCTCTCTCATCCATTAATTTAATTTTATTTTTTTTAGATATCATTCCTTCATATTCACCTCACCTTGTGCCCTCTGTCTATATATATACACATATATATGTATGTATGTATGTATGTATGTATATATGTATGTATATTCCCTTCAGCTACCCAAATACTGAGGTCTCATGAATTATACACATCATCTTTCCATGTAAGAATGTAAACAAAACAGTTCAACTTTAGTAAGTCCCTTATGATTTCTCTTTCTTGCTTTCTCTTTCTCTCTTTCGTGCTTCTCTTGATTTTTGTGTTTGAAAGTCAAATTTTCTATTCAGCTCTGGTCTTTTCACTGAGAAAGCTTGAAAGTCCTCTGTGATACTCAGTTTGGCTGGGTAGGTGATTCTTGGTTTTAATCCTAGCTCCATTCTCCTCCAGAAAATCATATTCCAAGCCCTTCCATCCGTTAATGTAGAAGCTCTAGATCTTGTGTTATTCTGATTGTGTTTCCACAATACTCAAATTATTTCTTTCTGGCTGCTTGCAATATTTTCTCCTTGATCTGGGAGCTCTGGAATTTGGCAACAATATTCCTAGGAGTTTTCATTTTGGGATCTTTTTGAGGAGGTGATCATTGGATTCTTTCTATTTCTATTTTGCCCTCTGGCTCTAGAATATCAGGGCAGTTCTCCTTGATAATTTCTTGAAAGATGATATCTGGGATCTTTTTTTGATCATAGCTTTCAGGTGGTCCAATAATTTTAAAATTTATCTCTCCTGGATCTGTTTTCCAAGTCAGTGGTTTTTCCAATGAGATATTTCACATTGTCTTCCATCTGTTCATTCCTTTGGTTCTGTTTTATAATATCTTGATTTCTCATAAAGTCACTAGCTTCCACTTGCTCCTAATTTAATCGAATTTTTAAGGTAGTATTTTCTTCAGTGGTCTTTTGGACCTTCTTTTCCATTTGGCTAATTCTGCCTTTCAAGGCATTCTTCTCCTCATTGGTTTGTTGGAGCTCTTTTGCCATTTGAGTGAGTCTATTTTTTAAGGTGTTATTTTCTTCAGTATTTTTTGGGTCTCCTTTAGCCAGCCATTGACTTGTTTTTCTTGGTTTTCTCGCATCACTCTTATTTCTCTTCCCAATTTTTTCTCTACTTCTTTTCCTTGCTTTTCCAAATCCTTTTTGAGCTCTTCCATAGCGTGAGACTAGTTCATGTTTTTCTTGGAGGCTTTTGATGTAGGCTCTTTGACTTTGTTGACTTATTCTGACTGTATGTTTTGGTCTTCTTTGTCACCAAAGAAAGATTCCAAAGTCTGAGTATGAATCTGAGTCATTTTCGTTGCCCGGACATGTTCCCAGCCAACTACTTTACCCTTGAGTTTTTTGTCAGGGTATGACTGCTTGTAGAGTATAGAGTACTTTGTCCCAAGCTTGAGGGGCTTTACTGTTGTTTTCAGATCTTTTTCCACACAGCAAGCTCTGCCTTACCAGCACTCCCCCTCCCCCAGGAACCACCAACCTGGACCTCCACTCAGATCTGAGCAGGCTGCACTTCTGCTGGGATCTGCCACTTAATTCCTCCCACCAGGTGGGCCTGGGGCCAGAAGCAACTGCAGCTATATATCTGTAGCTGCACCACCTCCACTGCTCCCCGGGCAGTGGCCAAACAGTGAACTCCTTTCATTCAGTCCCTACAGTTTTTTCCCACTAACCTTCTCTGTTGTCTTTGGTGTTTGTGGGTTGAGAAGTCTCGTAATTGCCACAGCTCACTGATTCAGGGCGCTAGAGCCTGTTCTGCAAGGCTCCCAGTCTGGTTGGTCTGGGTGCAGCCCACGCTGGGCTCTGCTCTGCTCCACTCCCAGCTTTGTGGGGTAAACCTTACCTGGTGACCATCCAGGCTGTCCTGGGCTGGAGCCCTGCTTCCCTCTGCTGTTTTGTAGGTTCTGCAGTTCTAGAATTTGTTCAGAGCCATTTTTATAGGTGTTTGGAGGGTCCTGGGGGAGAGCTTTAGGCCAGTCCCTGCTTTCCAGTCTCCATCTTGGCTCCGCCCTGCCCCTCCCCACCTCAAAGAGAAGTATTCTTAATCAAATAAGGAATAGAGGCAATTGCAAAAGACAATTACCTACAACTGCAAAACTACAACTACAATTGCAAAAGACAATTATTACCTACAACTGAAAACCTTCTGCACAAACAAAATTAAGGCACCTAGGACAAGGAGGGAAGCAATAAAACAGGGATAAAAAAATATTGTATCAAAATTCTCTGATAAGAGTTTGGTATTTGAGATATAGAAACAATTTGTAGATATATAGAAGACCAAAAGCTACTCTTCAGTTGATAAGTGGTCAAAGGACACGAACAAAAATTGAGAAGAAGAAAGCCCTATGTATCAAAATATTTATAGCAACACTTTTTGTGAAAGCGAAGAATTGGAAAATAAAGTAAATGCTTATCATTTGAGGAATGAGAATGGTTAAACAAATTGTCTCACATGAATATAATGGAATATTACTGTGATATAAAGAAATGATGAATGTGAAAATGGCAATGGAATAGAAATACATGGAGAGATCTACATGAACTGATGCAGAGGGCAGTAAACAGGGCTAAGAAAACAATATACACAGAAACTACCACAAACAAAAAGAATCATCACCAAAAAAAAAAATCAAAAGTAAATATTAAAAAATTTAAATAAATAAGCATGGCTTGAAAGAAGAGATATGAAAAAAATAGCCCCACTGCATCTCTTTTTAGAGGTGAGAGGTCCATAGTCATTGTACATTGCACATAGCTTAAATTTTATTGTTAGATTGATCAATTGTGTGGACTTTTTTCTCTTTTTCTTTTTGCCTTTAAAATATTACCTCTTATATGGGATGTTCATTTGGGAAGCAATAAGGAAGGATACTGGGAGAAATTATGTTTAAAAAAGGCATCAATAAAAACACTTAAAGCAGAAAGAAAAGAAAAGGAATAGCTACTCGATTTGAACATAGCAGTTGGGTGGGATAGAGCTCCCGCCTTGGAATCAGGAGGACCTGAGTTCAAATTTGACCTCAGACACCTAATAACTATGTGACTGTGAGCAAGTTACTTAACCCTGTTCGCCTCAGTTTCCTCATCTGTAAAATGAGCTGGAGAAGGACATGACAAACCCCTTTGGGGTCTTTGCCAAGAAAATCCCAAAAATAGGGTCACAGAGAGTCAGACATGGCTGAAAACGACTCAACAACACTAGACTCATGATTTCATTGATATAGGGAACTTCCAGGTGAGGAAGCTACTTCTACCAATGGTAATCCACACCTCTCCAGCTTATAGTCTGAGAAAGTTGTCTTTTAAAATAAAACAGCTAAATTTTTATTATTTTTTAATTCATCAATGAATATGTGAGTGGTAGAATGATATATTGGCTGATGTAGACAGCTGGCCTCACAGTCAGGAAGGTATTCAAAACCTATCTCTAAAGAATATCAGCTTCATTGCATCATTTAACCTTTCAGTGACCCAGACAACTCTCTAAGAGTAAGTTACAGCCTTATGGCTGAGCTTTATTGGTAAAGAGAGTTTTTCACAGAGTGTTTTCTGTATTGATGAAATATAACAAGTGTGGTTTTGACAGAGGGGGATGAAGGAAGTAGAGGAGGAGGAAGGAGGAGGAGGAGGAGGAAAAGAAGAAGAAATGAATTCATATTCCAAAACTCTTTTTGCGGTAAAAACTCAACTTTTTAATTGAGCAGCCATGTTTGAGCTCACATTTATATTACACTTGGAGGTTCACAAATACTTTGCATACATGAACTTATTTGAGCCTCACAAGCCTGGAAAGGGTAGAGGTTTTTGTCACTAGTTTACAGATGAGAAAACTGAGAATGGGAGAAATGAAGTCATTTACCCAGGTTCATTTACCCAGATAGTAAATGCATGACCTGGGATTTTTTTTTTCCATTTCATTTTTATTTTCATTTATTTCATTTCAATTCTCTCACCGCCTTCACTCCATTCCCCACCCATCTGAGCTGGATTTTGAATCCAGAGTTTCCTGACTTCAAATCCACTCCTATCTATTAAGCTGTGCTAGACAATCAGATGGGGAAAATGAGGATCTGGGAGGTTAAGAATGTAAGGGCTGGGGATTATACCTCCACCCCAATGAACGTAATCACAGAAGTCCCAGATGCTGCAGCTGAATCATTGTGCTGGGTATTAAGGAATTTTCCTTCAATTTCAACACAATTTATGAATAAATGCCTAATCAATTTTATAGAATTTTGGGATATTAGCCACTGGATGAAATCAGATAGCACATTAGAAGTATCTTATGATTCACTGATGTAAAGCCACACTCCTTGGGATGGAGATATAGATGTACACATAGATATATATAGAGAGATATACATACATATATATGTACGTGTGTGTGTGTGTGTGTGTGTGTGTGTGTGTGTGTGTGTGTGCAAACCATTTCAAGTCAATGGAAGACTCCAGGTTTGGGGGTGTGAGGGTTTCAGTTCCAAAGATAGAGCAAAGCCCGTAACAGGGAACTGCTTTTATAGGTAGGACAGTTTTTCTTTTTGATGCCTCCACTCTCAGCCTTATAGAAAATGCCAGCTATGGATTCAAGAAAGTACATCCAGGCAACGAAACAACAAGCATTGTGAGTTATTCCTTTGCCTTACCTCAGTCCTACCAATATTTCTCACTACCATTGTACTCTTTAAGTTTGAGTCCCCTAGTTCCACGAATCTGTGTATATTTGTGAGAGAGTATGCCCCAGAATTTGAGGGCATAAACTATTTTTACTCAACCTCCTTAGTAAATGCCTTTTCAAAATGTTTACTAATCTACTGGATAATTGTTAGTGGAAAACATAGTGAAGGGAGCTAATGAGTAATAGTATTAGAAACACAAATGCTTAGGGTTACTCCAGGACCCTAAGAAAGTAAATAGCTTTTGACAAAGAGATGATGGATTTAAGATGCCAAACGAGAAATATTTTTGGACATGACCAAAGTGGAAATTGTTTCAAGCAGTTATCAAACAAATAATACGTATTAAGGGCCTATGTGCCAGACACTTGAAGATTGAAAAAGAGGTAAAAGACAATTCCTGCTTTCAAGGAACTTACAATCTAATGGAGGAAACAACATGCAAACAAATATTTACAAATAAAGATAAATAGTAAATAATTAACAGAAGGAAAAGCAGTAGAATTGAGAGGCGTTGGAAAGGCTTCCTGTAAAAGATAGGATTTTAGTTGGGACTTAGAGGAAGCCAGGGAAGTCAATAGGCAGAGCTGAGGAGGGAGAACATTCCAGGCATGGAGTACAGCTGGTGAAAATGCCCAGAGCCAAGATAGATGGATTGTCTTGTTTCTGGAGCAGCCAGGAGCCAGGGTCACTGGGTCAAAGAGTACATGTCAGGGAAGGAGGTATGAGGAGATTGGAAAAGGAATGAGGGGGCTAGGTTGCTAAAAGCTTTGAATGCTAAACAGAGCATTTTGTATTTGATCCTGAAGGCATAGGGAGCCACTAGAATTTATAGAAGGTGTTGTGATCAGACCTGCATTAAACTATGGAATCTGAATGCAGATCAAAGCATATTATTCTTACTTTTTTTGGTTTTTGTCCCTTCTTTGTCATGGTTTTCCCCTTTTGTTCTGATTCTTCTTTTACAACATGACTAATGTGGAAATATGTTTAACATGATTGTACATGTGTAGTCTCTATCAGATAGCTTGCTGTCTTGGGGAGGGGCAAGGGGAAGGAGAAAAATTTGGAACTCAAAATCTTATAAAAATGAATGTTGAAAACTATCTTTATATGTAAAAAAAAATACTATCCAGTGGGGCTGAAAAGAAATAAAAAGAAAATCACTTTGCTGTCTGAATGGAGGATGGATTGGAGTAGGAAGAGACTTGTGGCAGGCAGACCCACCAGCAGGCTATTATAATAGTTCAAGAATGAGATGATAAGGGCCTCCTCCAGGGTGGTGGCAGTGTCCAGAGAGTTGCAGTAGCAGAGAGAAGGGAACATATACAAAGGTGAAATCAACAGCCTTAGCAACAGATTGGATATGGGGGTGAGAGACAGTGATGAGTCAGGGATGACTCCTAGGCTGTAAACCTTAGGGACTTGGAGGATGGTGCTACCTTCTACAGCAACAGGAAAAATTGGGGTGGGGGTGGGGGCAGAACAGAGTTTAGGGAGAAAGATAATGAGTTCAATTTTGGACGTGTTAAATTTAAGATGTCTACCAGACATTCCGTTCAAGATGTCTGAAAGGCAGTTGGAGATGCAAGATTGGAGGTGAGCAGAGAGGTTGCGGGAAGATAGGTAGATTTGAAAATAGTCAACATGGAGACTATGAAGATTTGTAATAAGAACTTTGTTTTTCTTCTGTTTTTCTTTTTTCCCAATGGAGAAGGGAGTGAGAGAATAAATACTGATTAATTTGAAAAATAAATTTTTTTAAAGGAGTCAACCCTGTGAAGACCACAACCTGCTACAGTGAGTGATAATTCAGGAACTGGCCCCCAATGTTACTAAGGACTTATGCATAGTCACAAAGTCATTGATTAGATTTTTAAAAAATATACAGCATTGTTTTCTGCATTTATTCCAGAGACTGCTTGGTGTGATACAAAGAGTGCTAGATTTGATAGCCAGAGTGCCCACTGCCTATATGATCCTGGACAAGTCATTTCATCACCAAGTCTGTTTCCTTATCTGTAAAACAAGCGTTTTGGACTAGATGGCCCCAGAAATCCTTGCAGGTCTAAATCTATAATCCTGTCTCAAATTTCCATATGTTTAGGTTCTTTTTAGTTCTGATTCGATTTTTGGGGTTTGGACCTATGATTTCATTAGGGAAGGGAATGCCCAATTAGGCAACATGCTCTACAAATGCAGATAAACAACTATTCTGCCTTTTATACCTGTCTACCTGATTGTGATACAGAGTTTCCTGGGGCTACTGAGAGGTTGTATGAATTGCCTAGTGTCACATAGACAGTCCATATCATCTCTCTATTTCTTTATTGACTTTAAATGTTTTATTTTCCTTTAAATTGAACCAGAAGATAACTTATCTAGTTTTTTTTAATATTTTAAACATGAACTTTTAACATAGCTATTTGAATTATTTCTTATGTGTTTCTGTCATTAAGATAATAAACCTTGAATTCACTTGTAGAAGTGATATACAATCTAGCTTTCGAAGGTTATCTCTCCTTTCTCCACAACACTGACTCTACCTGCACTTTGTGGCTATATGTTTATAGAGAGAAACCATTTGTGAAAAGATGTTTATACTGTGCCATTTTCATTGTATGTAATCTAATTTAGTCATTGATTTTACTTTATGTCTTTCACCCTGATCTTTCTTAACATTCTAATCCACCTAACTCTTAAAAATCTTTTTATAAGTTTTCTTATCTCCACTGATATTGGTAATGGTATTTGTAGCTACGGAGATTTGTTGGCAGATTGTCAGTTCTTTTATATCCTGAAGTATTCTTCATCTGCTTTTAAACATATCACACCTACTTGATGTTCTGTCAATACTAGGGCTTGATCCTTTCTTGCAACCATTATTCTTATCTTGGCTAAATTAATATACAATACTTTTTTTAAAATTTGAGGTCTTTCAGTTAGTTATCTGCTCTGAATTCTCTAATTTTTCTTTTTCCTTTGGTATTCTAATAGTTCTTAATATTAGCTGAATCTAAATATATATTTTACATATGTATTATATAAAAGCTCATTGTTTTGAAGATTAACTTGCTAAGTTTTATTTTTCAATGTTTCTTTTTGTTTCAAACATTGCCTTTCTTAAAAAAATTTTGAATTATCTAGGAAGAATCACTGTGTACTCATTAAGCAAAAAAAATTCAGGGTTATCTTTTAAAATGCATTATTTATGTCCTTTGCCAGAATATTTCCACCAACAAACTAGTAAATTATGACAAGCATTTTCCAAGCACAGCAATAGAAGATCGAAATGGACATTATGGTAGCCAGTTGTGTACAGGTGAGTTTTCCCTTAATGTTTTCAACAAGTTAAGAGTATCTCATAAAATTTGATAATAGCAACCTATAGTAGGAGAGAACCTGAGAATAATGTACTTGACCACCCATTACAATAACTCATATATTGACACCCTTCCACTTAGTTGATATTTCCTTAGAATTAAGTATATACCAGCTGAAATGCCCTGGAAACAGGATGATGAGGTTCTATGGCTTGGTAAGAGAAAGCTTCATGAGGAAATGGTAGGGACCCTTCTTACAAGATTAATGGAACATAAATTCTCCCATATAATTTTCTTTATCCCCTACCACCCCCTTAAACATAGATTGTCTCATCTGCCACTACACTGCAAGGAGAGAGTATTTCTTTAAATTTAAACTTTTTTATGTCCTTTTTTAGTAAATGAAAACAACCAAAGCACCTCAGACTCTACAAGGAACATAATGAATAAAAAGAAGATAAGACCATTTCTAGGAAAAGAAGATCTTCTTTCAGTATGTACAACCCTTATTCTTTATGATTGCCTTCTCTACTACAGGGGATAGCCCCGCCATTCACAAAATTAAATGGAAGGGTAGAAAAGGAGTACATTCAATAAACAGAATCACAGAATTTCAGGAAGTAGAAGAGACCTTAAAGGTCAACTAGTCCAACCTTTTTATTTTACAGATAAGGAAACAAGTCAAAAGAGGTTAAATGATGATGTAAGTCACTAATTGGACCTAGCACCCATGTCTCTTCAATTTTTCATCCAATTTAGTTTTTTTTTCCATTGTACCTTTCTGCCTATTAATTAATCTCTCAAATTCTTAGAAACTGTTTTAAAGACCTCTCAAAAAGAGAACTAATCACAGAAATCTTTTGGAGGGCCCACATGACATTTAGAAATATCTCAAAGTACTTTCTTTGTAGCCACCTTGTATGGTAAGTAAATGAAAATCTTATTATTCCCATTCTATAAATTAGGAAATGGAGATTTGGTGAAATACAGTTACTCACCCAACATGATACAACTAATAAGTGGCAGAGAAAAAATTTGCTCTTCGTGGTACCATTGTTGGATGGCCTCTTCTGGGTAGTTTCTGCCAAGCCTCAGAGTTAAGACTTGTTCTAGCGTATGAGCCTTTCAACTGAACATCCACCAAGATCTTAATCTCTCTCCTCTGTGAGTGCTTGCAGCCTCACTAGCAGCCCCCTCTCGTTTCAGGTCTGTCTTAGAGGCCTAGGGACATACATCCAGAAGGAACATTTCAAACAACTAGTCAACCAACAAACATTGAGTAAGCTTCTGCTAGATGTCACATATTGCCAGGCACTGGGGACACAAAGACAAACATGAAATAGTTCCTTCCCTCAAGGAAGACAACATATTTGTGTATAATTATGTTCAAAATAAATACAGAAAATGGGGGAGGGGTTACAGTCTGTCAATAAATATTTATTAAGCACCTACCAAGTGCTAGGCACTGCCCTAAGCACTGGGGATTCAGAGAAAGGCAAAAGATCATCCCTGCCCTCGAGGAGCTCACAGTCTAATAGCAACTGCAAGAAACAGGAAAAGCTTCACAGAGAAGGCCACCTTTGAGATGAATTTTGAAGAAAATAAGAATTCTTAGGGGGAAAAGTGAGGAGGGAATCCATTTCAGGCTCTGTTTGGGGGGACAGCCAGTGCAAAGGTATGGAGGGTGCTAAGTGCAAGGAACAGCAAGAAGGCCAGACTGGACCAGGAGTGGGGGACTTGCAGCCTCAAAGCCACATGTGTCCCTCTAGGCCCCCAAGTGTGGCCCTTTGACTGAATCCAAACTTTACAGAACATTCTTGGCCACACTTGAGAGCCTAGAGGGCCACAAGTGGCCTCAAAGCTTCAGGTTCCCCACCCTTGGTCTGAAATCATAGACTGTATAAAGGGAAGTAATGTAATAAGAATAACAATAGTGATAATGTAATAGCTGGTTTTTATATAGCATTTTTAGGTTTGTAAGTGCTTTATATATATCATCTCCTTTGGTCCCCACTACAACCCTGTGAGATGGGTACTATTATTCATCATCCTTAGTTTATAGATGAGGAAGCTGATACTGAGAGAGGTCAAATGACTGCCCAGGGTCACTGAGCCAGGAAGTGTCTGTGGCAGGATTTGACAAGTCTGGCACTCTCTCCACTTTGGCCTCCAGCTGCTTCAATGCATAATAAAGTAATTTGGGTGATAGGTTGTATCAATCAATAAATATTAAGAGCCTACTATGTGCCAGGCGCTGTACTAAGCATTGGGGAGACAAAAAGACAAAAGACAGTTCCTGATTTCAAGGAGCTCACAGTCTAATGGGGAAGGCAAATGGAGTTTATGTTTGATCCTAGAGAAAATGGAGAGCCATTGGTTGTGCTCATAGAGTTGCATCAATATTTAAAAAGACTGGAGATCCAGATTGTAAAGGGCTTTAAAAGCCAAACAAAGCTTATCCTAGAGGCAGTAGGGTGTTTATTGAATATGAAAGTGACGTAGTTAGGTCTGCTCATTAGGAGAATCATTTTGACATCTATATGGTGTATGGATTATATTAGGGAGAGACTTGAGGCAGGGACTATTACAGGTAACCAGGTGAAAGGGGATTGTTACAGCGGAATAAAGAAACTGAGTTTATCCAGGCAAATGATTTATTTAGCAGTACATTCAGTGGCAGAAACAAATCCAGTACAAGGCTCTCAGTAGCCAAGGACATTGACCATTGATTTCTATATACAATGTGGAGGGAGTGAAAAACAGGAAAAAACCAGGATATAGGGATTGACACACCTGATGTCTTTTTGGTGGAGACAATCAGGAGACACTGAGGTGAGAGGAAGAGAGGTAGTCATGATATTCTTTAAGTTGAGTGACCATTGGGAGGGTGAGTAATCTTGTGACTTCTCCAAAATCAGGTGACTTACAAACTTAGCTTCACAAAGTAGTGAGCAGAGGCAAAATGGAGTCACTAATGCTATTTTTTAATGTAACTGTCGAGGTGCTTCTTTACTATGATTATAGTCTCTTTTTTCCTTCTCTGTGCTTAACCCCTTTTTCTTTTGAGTCTTTTTTATCTACCGATACTGTTAGAGATCGTTCCTACTCCCTTTTCTCCTTTAAAGACCCTAAATAGGTTTCTTTCTGCCTTTAAGACATGAAAGTTCTATTTTCCAGTTGTGAAATGCAAACCCAAACTTTGTGTCTACAAAGATAGTGTCTGATCTTAGGGAATGACCCCTAACAAAGAGATTGTTCTAGTTAGCCTTTTGTTACCTGTACCCAGAGTTTCCTCTGGGAAACCTCAGCATATAACTCATGTTAGCATCTCCTCCTATACAGGCACTCATAGTAACAATGAAAACACGGTACAAGATAACCTTTATTTTACCACAAAGAAAATGCTGAAAACACAAAGGACCTAAAGGAGCCCAAAAATAATTCAGGCACAGATTTTATAATTAACCATTTTATATTAACCACTTCTATTTGTTTGCCAACAGCCACTGGCTTATCATGAAGAAGCTAGTGAGGCATTGGATAGAATGCTGGGCCTGAGTCAGAAGGATCTGAGTTCAAATTTTGCCTCAGATAATTACTAGCTGTGTGACCCTAGGCAAGTCACTGAACTTCTGACTGCCTCAGTTTCCTCAGCTGTAAAATGAAGATGATAATAGCACCTACCTTGTAGAGTTGTGAGAACAAATAAGGCAATATTTATAAAATGCTTACCTGTACCTGGCACATAGTAAATGCTTAATGAATACTTGTTTCCTTCCTTGTTTCTTTTATACCACCAAGTTCTCACCTCCTCTATCAATTATTTGTGGCCCCATGTTAATTTGCCAAAGTTGGTGATTGAAGTAAACCAATTTCAGTACCACTCTAGTTTTTAATATGTCAGGAGGTTTGTTCCCAAGATTAGGCCTGAGATAGAGACTGGAAAGGTATAACTCAGAAGAGAATGTTTATAAACCATGTTCTGCATTTCTGTAGGCTGAAAATAGACACCTTTTGAAGGAAATAAGTCTAAAAGGAGATGGAAGAATCTTTGTGCTTGAACAAATGCTTGATGAAGTAAGTGTAATAATAGCAACAAAGGCTCTCTTCAAAATGGTTAAATATACTGCCTCCTGTCTATTTGTTTCTGACAACATTTTTCAGTGTTGTTTTAAGCCTATGTTAAATAAAAAAGCTGTTTTAACATGGATCTAACCACTAGATTAAAAACTTTAAGCTAAATGCTACCTACTTTAAGTTTTAATAATATAGAGGCAATATGCACAATTTTAGGAAATTTAACATACATCCTTAAAAATAGATTTACAGTAACAGTAAGGCAATAATAACAATGTAGAAGATAATTGTCAAAATGCCTATGTAGTTCTGTATCACAAAGTATATGAGACTCTCCACATAGAAGGTAGAAGAAATAAACCATTTATTCAGACACCAGAGAACCATATCCTATAACCAGACAATCTGCTCCCACAACCAGTCAGTCCACTTCATCATAACAGCAAGGAACTCAAAACACGACATCACAACCTAGAGCCTCACCATCCCAAAACCTCTCTTACCCCCTGCTGGGGTCTTTCCCAAAACAAACTCACAGTACAGCTAAGTCAGCCTGTTCAGCTCTAACCATCATGAGGGCAGCCATTAGCAGCCATAAGCTCTCTCTCTCTCTCATTCTCTCTCTCTTAGCATTTCCTGTGACATAACTTCCTTTTCCTGTCAGGAAGCTCCTCCTACCACACATGACCTAGGCTTCCTGCAGGTCACATGCCTATTAATGGATGGAAAAGATCTTCAAATCTAAATTGCTACTATATTTACTGGGGGCAGCAACGTGGTGCAGTAGATGAAGCACCAGTCTTGGATCAGGAAGCCTTGAGTTCAAATATGACCTCAGAAACTTACTAGCTTTATGACTCTGGGCAAGTCACTTAACCCCAATTGCCAGAAAGAAAGAAAAAAGAAGAGGGAGAGAAGGAGGGAGGAAGGAAGAAAGAAAGAGAAAGAAAGAAAAGAAAAATAGACTTACTGATGGCTATTTTTTAATACCACATTCATTTGCCTATATACTCTCCCTCCCACCCACCCCACCCCCAGAAATTCCTCTTGTAACAAAGAACGACAACAGAACTAACCAATAAAACAAACTTGTCTGGAAGCATTCAACATATTATGCACCAATAGTCTCCTGCCTCTGTTCTAAGAAAAAGGAGAGTATATTTCATTATCTCTCTCTGAGACCAAGATTGGTCATTGAAATTAATAAACAGCTGCTTTTTGGTATTGTTTTTTATTACATTACTGTAATTATCATGTATATTTGTCTCTTGGTTTTGTTTTCTTTGTTTTATGTCTCTGAACTTCTCATATTTGTCTTTTTATAAGACCTAGTAATGTTCTGTTATTTCATAAACCAGAATTTGTTCATCTATTCCTTTATCAATGGCTACTCTCTTTGTTTAATTGTTGGGTTTTTTTCCTGACACAAAAGTGCTGTTATGAATGTTTTGTTATACATGGAACCTTCTGGTTTTTATCTCTTTGGAACATATACCTAGTAGTAGGATTTCTGGCTGAAAGGGTATGAACGATTTCCAAGTTCGCACTTTTCTAAGCACTTCAACACCTGCCCTGAGGGTTTTTTGGAAAGAAAGTTTGTAATCCTAGCTCATTAAGAGCCAGGAAATCCTCTTTCCTATACATAACTCACAGAACTGCAAATCGAGTTGCCTTCTCTATTGTACAGAATCCATATTTGTTCCTTCACACATCCATGTCTCCTGTGGGTCTGATCTTAACTCTTAAAGTCCCTCTCCTTTAGTCCATGAAGAGTTATGTTTTATCGATCTCTGCAATCATTTCACAGTACTGTTAGTTGGACTATAGAGTTTATTAAAATACCTCCTTTTATGTCCATTGCAGGGAGCTGATCCCAATTGTACCAATAATGAAGACAGACCTTCTTTAACTGTGGCAGTTTTAAATAAGCGCCATGAAGCAATACCAGTTCTTCTGCAAAAGGGTGCAGACATTGACCACCAGTCAGGACCGTAAGTAACCCCAACTGAATACATTAGCTAGTCTTCTCATTTTCTGTAGCAACCATCTAAAAATACTCTAGGACTTTCCTTTGGCATAATGAAAAGAAAGTACAATCTCTATTCAATTTAAATGATTTAAAGATGGTTAAAGTCACCTGATCATTGAAAGTGTTTCTGTCCAGACCTGTGATCACATAGGTATAAGGAACTTCCCTCTAGTGTGGTGGTGGTTGTTGTTGTTTGTCCTTTGTTCTCGTAGAGAACAATGACATCAGGGAGGTAGTGCTATGACATGCAAGAGAATTGGATTTTAAATGAGGGAGAGCTGTGCAAAGTCACCAGCTTTACTTTCTCCTCTGGAGCCATCTGGGTCCAGTGGCCAGATATAGATCAAGACAACTAGAGATGGACCAGGATGCGGTAGGAGACCTTGGCCTATGGCAACTTCTTCATCTTGGAGCACTAAGAGGCCTGGCCACATAGTCAGTCACAAAGTAGTTATTTGTCAGATGCAATATTTGAGCCTAAGTCTTCCTTACCATAATGCAAATCCTCTCTCCACTACACCAACCTACCTCTCTGTATTGAAAAGGTTATTTTCTTTAACCTTCCAAAACTGGGTAAAGAAAAAAAAGGACTATTGATTTACCTATTTTCAGTGGGGTTTCCATAGGACTCATTAAATGAACATTAAAACAATGAAACTGTCCTTAGTTTAAATTTTAACTTATTAGTTTGTATTATTTTATGACCCTCAAATACAGCTAACATCTGCAGGATAGAGTATTCTTAAAATTTTATTAAGATTTTTTTTTGGTCTAGACTTGTGATTTCTCTAGTACAGGGTGAGGAAACTCCCTCTATTAATTCAGATCAGCGCTTGCTTTGTAATTTATAGCTTAAGAGAGTTGCTTGGTCTTTAAGAAGTTAAGTGATTTGTCTAGGATCATCAAGATTTTAATTGTTCATATTGCATCTCATAAAGGAGGCAGCATTGTCTACCCTAAAATATCAATGAATAGAGCACAAAAAGAAATCAGGAATTCTGGATCTTGTTCTCAATGGTATTGCTGATGAACTAGATAATTTTGAGGGTAGCACTTAATCATCTTAAATTCTCTATCTGCTAAATGGGAGGAATACCTGCTAAGAATAGGCTACCTAATCTTCTCTCTCTCTCAGCTTGCTCCTTCTATTGCACCCTTCCCAAATTTTTTAAGAATATAGAGTGGAAAACTCCATTTTTGAACACTATTTCTTATACTTTAATGGATCCATGATTTCATCGGTTTGGATACTCCTTCTGCTGGTACAGATTGAAATGTATCCATACTCTTATCCTATATAACTCTTGTGCCTATCTTCCCATAAAGCCTTCACCCGACAAGCTAAAAGCCTCCTTTTAGCTTTCAAAAATTATCTCCTATATACTATTGCAAAACTCAGGCTTTCCATCTGTTCTTGATATATTACTGGCCCCTGTTATATATGCTTATACCACTTCTCACATGCATATCTTTTTAGGAGATAGGCTGCAAGAGGACATCCTTTTTTTTTTTTGAGGACATCCTTTTTAACATTGACAAATAACCTTTGAGCATCTGTCTCCCTATTTGATGTCTCTTCTGAAGTTGATACTTAGCAGATCAGTAAACAAAGTCATCTCCATGGTCACCTATTTTAGGGAATCTTGTTTGATTGTATATGTCTCTGTGAGAGGAATCCTTTAAGGCTACATTTTGTTCTACTTCACCAAATGTTTGTTTGTAATCAACAAACAATAGATAGAGTGAGATTTTATCTTCACTACACTATTCAGTCATTTGGGTAACTATGATGATGTGATCTACTACAGGAAAACAGCTGTAAAAATCTACCAGTACCCTTCTTGTATTTTCATCAGAGATATCCTAGAATAGTATTCAAAATTCATACAGTTAGAAGAAAATAAAAATGAGACAAATATGGAGAACATTGAAAACAATTCCAATCTGACATATTTGAACAAACTTCCAAAAAGGAGAAATGAATAGAGGAAAGGATATCCATTATGTTTATAATAATTTCTTACAGAAATTTAACCAGTATAAACAAATTTCTATAATTAAGAAACCTAGGGCCTAAAAACCATATTAGTCAGCAAATACTTCACATATGTGTAAAGTAGAACGGTATGGCAGCCAAGGGCAGTGCCTGTCTAGAATATGATAGAATCATAGAGATAGAGCTGGAAGGGATCTTAGAGGCCATAGAAACCAATCTCTCGTTTCCAGGAGGAAGAAGCCGAGGCAAAGAGAGGTTTCATGATTTATTCAGTCACACAGCTAGTAAAATCTGAGGTGTGATTTGAACTCTGGCCTTTCTGTGCCCTGTCTATTTCACTATACTGCCACTCAAATATAAATTCATTTATAAACTCTTATGGAAAAAGATGATAGAGGATTATGAATAGTAGCCCTATAATAAAACAGCATGGAGCAATAGAAGGAAAACACATTTTGGAGAAAGACACTGGCCTTCTTCCTGTCCCATGAACAAGACATTCCAGCTCTTGACTTTGAGCATGTTCTCCATGGCTGGAATGCTTTCCCTCCTCCTCTCTATTTAGCTTCCTTTAAATTTCAACTAAAATCCTATCTACAGGAAGCCTTTACCAAATCTCTCTTAATTCTAATAGTTTCCCTCTCTTAATTATTTCCTATTTATCCTGTATATAGCTTGTCTGTACATATTTGTTTGCTTGTTGTCTCCCTCATTAGATTATGAGCTCCTCAAAGGCAGGAACTATCTTTTGCTTCTTTTTATATCCCTAGCCCTTAGCAAAGTACCTGGTACTTACTAGGTTCTTACTAAAGGTTTATTAACTGACTGAAAGAGAACCAACTGAGCTAAGTCATACCAAGGACAATTAAGAATGAAATTGGAAGGAGTAAAAAAAAAAAAACAAATTCAAGATGAAAAAAGCTATAAAATGTAGTTGCGCTTATTGACAATAAAAAAGGATTTAATCTGATAAAGTAAAATTCCATCCTAAAGGCTCTACTGTAACAAGTTATCTCCTATTTGTAATGGGGGCAAACAGGTAAGCTCCCCTTGCCATGATCTCCAAGACTCTAGGCCACTTCCAATGGGCTGTATGTTCTCTGGCTCATCCTTGAAGGGCTTGGTGCTTTGGGATGATACAGATCCTCTTTGTCCTACTGTCATCACAGGAAACATCAAGAGGCCACCCAGGGTTTACAGATTCACAGCTCTTTTATGTGGGCTCTCCTTTTATCTTTAGCAGAGGGGATACTAGAGTCCCCATCCCTAGGATCCAGGTACTATTGATGAGGTTTGGTGGCCCCTATCACTATTCCTAGCTGATAGCACCAAAAGTTAGGGTATAAGTCTATGAAGATGCTGTCTTCCTAGGAATGAACTAGTTGCTCATCACTGAGGCATCTATATCCTTTCAAATCCCTGGAAGTATGTTTGTTTGTTTTAAATCTTTAAAAAAATGCTTGCCCTCCTGAAGTGCTTCAGAGCTGAGCCAGAATACCTTTGGCCTACTAGAAGTGGCTCTGGGTTCTATAGATCAGAGGAACTCACCTGTTTATCCCTATTACATATTTATATGTCCAAAATGTACTAGATGCTTCAAGAGAGATGTTGATAACCTCATTCTGTGATCCATTGGTCATTATTATCAAGCAAAGGATAAAACAGGGAGACATATGCTCACCAAAGGTATTCTCTACTATTGTGAAAGAGATCCAGTGCAAAGTCCAAGTCAAAGAGAAACTATTTCTAGACAGAAGGGTCCTTCAGATGTTCCAATTTGTGAATAACAATGTGCTGATTGCATCAAGTTTCAAAATGTTGCAAAACCTCCTGAGATCCATAACCACTCAAGAGTTCGGCCTAATCACCCACATAGGAAAAACCAAGTGGATGAAGAATGCCTATTGTCCAGATTATAATGTTCAGTTGAATAGGCAGTCTATAGAGATAATCTATTTTGGACAGATACTGCACATGGGCAATTAGTTGGGTCAGAACTCAACAGAAGGAGGACAGAAAATAGCTAGATTCTAACTTTTGAGAAATTGCAAGGTTCTTTAAATGAGTCCAAATTTCTCTCCTACTTGAGTAATCCTTGATACATGTATAGTCCATTCTCATAAGGAGCTTTATAGAGATGAAAAGCAGTTGTGTGTGGCTGCCATAGGTATGCATAGAGCATGGGATTGGTGTGACAGCACACCTTGGCCACTGTGCACCCCTATGGTAGCTCCTATCATCTCAGTCTTGTCGTTTTAGTTTGTAATAGCATCAGTAATAGTTTCCACTTAGAATCTCTCCTTTTTAAACTACTCTGAAAATCAATGCCAGAGTACTTTAAAATGATATCATTTCCAGCATGGATTCATTTTATTTGTATTTAGTCATTATAGCATAATGGGCCAAAGACATTAAAATAAGCTGTTATTAGAATGGAAATTTCTTACTGAGGTGGTTACTCTTGTGAATTGACTCCTAAATAACATCCCCATTTCTATAAAATGTACCCCTGGTGAATATGAAATTACCCCAGTTGCTAAGATTACAAATAACTTTGCCTTGATCTTTCCTTAACGTTCAAATTTATTTTAGCCTCTTTTCCAGAATGATTTTTTCTGTATGTGTGTGTTTGTGTGTGTTTTAACTTTTTCTACCAAATAGAACATCTATGTGAGCAAAGTTTACTAGTATAGTGCAAAGAAAAAAGGCTCTCAAGCCAGAGGACCATGGTTCAAATCCCTTCTTTGACACTGTTTATGTGGCCTCCGGCAAGTCATTTTTCTGGGCTTATTTTCTTATCTCTATCTAAATTGGATGAGATGGTCTCTGAAGTGCTTTCCAGCTTTAGATCTATGATCTCACTACATTATTTTATCAAATAGCAGAATATCTTACCTGTGTTTGAAGATTTGTTTTACAGATAATTGTCTCAAATATTGTTAGTGTTTAATCTTAAAGTACTTTGTGAATTCTTTTGTCAGTTTCTTTTTGAGGGCTAATTGCTGGAGTGTTTTATAATAACATTTTTCATATTAGGCTTACATATATGCATATTTTATAATAGGTGATTCTAGTCTAATAGCATTATTAGCTCTACTGGCCTAAAGTCCATAGTAATCTATTACTGGAAGAAGCCTCTTGACAAAGGAATTGTGCAGAAGCATTTTTTTCATAGGTCCTAAAATATCAAAGTTCCCCAGTTCTGTGAGGTGCGTAGCAGAGTTGGTTTGGTATACTATGCTCTCCAATTTTCCACATTTGCTTTAACTCCAGAGTCAGAGCCATGTATTTATTTACTATTTCTGTATAAGATTTTGTAATGTTTCTTCTAAGTATAATAATTATAATGATTTATCTGTATTTTACATAACTCTTATTCTTATTATCATTGTTATTGGTATGATTTAGATCACATTTAGGTGAAGGAATAAAGTGGAACAAGTGGTCTCTCCCTGAACAAAATAGAAGATTATCTCTCTTCCTATCTCAGTATCTTGGTGAAGGCAGATTAAATAAATAAATGAATGAATGAACGTATAGATACATTAATGAAGGAATAAAATACACGAATTTCACTCTTTCCAATATTACAGAATAATGTACATTGTTCGTTTGATTTAGGATTTATTTGGTTATGTTTCTCCCTTTGAGATAGTGGTCACTGGCAAATAAACATTTGCGTTGTACTTTTCTCTCACTCATCTGCCAGGCAAAGGGAAGCACAGCCCAGGTTACTGCCTAGATTTTGCATCGAATAGCTTGGCAGGCTACAGACTGCCTGCTTGGAGTGTTCCAAGGGTTTGTGTTCTATGTTATTTGTACCATAATAAACCTATCTGCACCTGATAGAAACTGCTAAGGAAAAATACATGTCCACCAGAAAATGAAGGCATTTAACAACAGCCTCTAGAAAATATAAAACAGATTCTTGAGACTGTTAGCTGAGTGACTTGAAAAGATGACAGGGAGAGGCTAGCATCTGCATAAAGTGCACAGAAAATAGTCTCAGTTCTCAAATTTACCATAATCAAGGATACTAATAGTTATGTCTCCCAAGGAGTTAAAATAATCTCTTCCTCTCTGTTCTTTCCCACATTCTTTTGTTTAATTGAGAAGAATTTTTCGCTTAATTGGTGAGGTTTTCTAGGAAGAAATTGCCTTAATCCACCATGATTCTTAGATTCTGTAGATAAATTTTGGTTGTTTCTCTTTCTGAGTAGCCGCTAGGCCAGCCAATCTTTCCCACCCATTGAATAGGCCTCAGGTGGGGCCAACAAAGGGAGGCCTGATTAGAAGCAGGCCCATACCCTTTCACTAACTAGATATGAGGCCCCAGACCCCATACTTTTTTGCTAAGTAGGCTCTGAGCCCTTAGGGCCCTGAACAGGGTATAAGAGCTCTGAGGTTGGTGTTTTTTTTGGTTTATTTGTTTTTTTGCCTTTGGGGGCACACTCATTGAAAGAGTGTTGGTGATTTGGCCAGATGACACCCTGGGTAGCTGTTGGAGCCACCCCCCTCCACCCTCCCATCCCTTGGCCCATCCTCCCCTGCCCCTCCGCCTGCTTTGAACACCCAGATGTTGGTGCCTCTTTCTCTGCTATATAATTCTCTGGTCAGACAGATAGAGGCCTGTCTGTCAATTTCTCTGTGTGTTTGCTCTGTTTATATAATGTGTGCTTGTAATTTCTGTTTGTATTTGCTCTGAAGTTCAGGGTGCTGGCTTTTTCCCCTGAACTAAGTGAATGATATATGTATGTTTAATTAAACTGAGATTATTAACACCTTAAAGTTGCTTTCCTTAAAAAAGTCGATCAAAAAACCTGTGCTAGCAGCCCCAGTGTGTGCTGGTGTTATTGGCCTTACACCTCCACAGTGGCACAAGCAGCATTGTTATTACAGCTGTATTGGGCAAAGCCCACTACTTAATGCAGTATGTAAATAAATTGGAAGCTCACTTCTGTCTTTTTATCCTCAGTGCGCACATAGTGTTTTGTACACATCATTACAGTCTTAATAAAATGTGCATTGAATTGAGTCTCCTTTAATGATAGAGACTTGCTAAAAGACTTAAGGACATATCACATTTCCTCAGTCATCATATGCCAAAGTAAAAATATGTGCCACATACAGTGCAATTATTTGAAGAGTATTGCATGAAATCAGCAGTAACCAAGAAGGAATTAGTACAAAGTACATAGTGACAGAATTCTACTATAACATTTCAAATGGCTTATAGTGTCACAAGTAAGAGATTGTCACAGCAAATAAGGCATTATTTAAATCTAAGTCATTAGTTCAATCCATATTGTGTATAGAACACTTAAACTAGGCCATGAGGGGATTACAAAACTAATGAAAAAGATAGCTCTGCCTTCATTTAACTTGCATTCTACTGGAAGCGACCAATTTATGCACATCAGTCCAAATGAGGGAAACATAAGTGTATATATGTATATATATATACACTATATATATATATATATATATATACATATATATATATATATATGTACACATATATATATATATATAGCCAACAATATACAGTATTACTGGAGGTATACATTTAAATGCCAGGTAATCAGGAAGCTGAGAGAGATGAAGATAACGAGATGACTTGAATGACTGGAGTAACTAGAATAAATGGGATTATGCTGAGATGCATTATTTTTAAAAGCAAATTTTGAAGGAGGGAGGGCTTTGTGGCAAATGTAATAGCAAGGAAAAAGCATTCCAGCTTAACTAAATGATTTGTATAATAGTTCAGAGGCAAGAGAGAGTAACACGTGGAGAATGGCGAGCAGTTTTACTTGGCAGTCCCTACCTTAGTTATGAGATGGTATGTGTATGGTTCTTTAAAAAAAAAAACATAAACATTAGAATCCAGTGGGTAAGGTAAAAGAGTGTAAGTGAGAACACAATTTCAATCTTATCTCTAATACGGTCTTCCTATAGGTAAGTCACCCAACCTTCTTATGGCTTCCATTCCCATCACATTTTGTAAACTGTTAAAGCTGAAAAGGCACCTTTCTCTAAGGCACCAACTTACAATCAAGTAGTTAAAAATAAACAGAAATGCATGAAATAAAAGGATTACAAAGGAAACCAAATATATCAAAATACAGTATAGTTAGCAAAGTACTTTTAAAACAACTTCACAAGTTCATTTAACCTAAGTGAAACCCAAGTTCACAGGTTAAGACCCCCTAACCCAGTGCAACACCTCCATTTTTACAGAAGAATTGAGGCCCCGGAGAGGGGGAATGGCTTGCCCCTAGTCATAGAGGAAAGATTATTGAACCTTTACTGAAAGTGAGATTGAGCCAAGGCAGAATCAGATGGAACCAAATCTCAGACTCACAGACTGTTATAACTGGAACTGCTTAGAGACAACATTGGCCAAACCTCTTTAACAGAAGAGACCTGTAGGCCTGGAATTAATGTCAGAGAGGGTACTAGAACCCCAATGTCCTGACTCTTAGTCCAGTGATTTTTTGCCTACATTATTAAACTTACACTCTTCATGCCCTCCTCCTGGGGACTGCCTCTCCTAGAACAGTAGCCCCAAGCTTACTCTGCATCCTCCAGTCAGCAGAAAAGTTGGAGAGATGAGGAGGGCACAACTCAGAGGGAAAGAGTAAAAGTCCTGGTGGCCGAGGGGTTGGCCACATGAAGTGACCTTTCCTATTGTTTCAGCAATCTAGCTAGCAGCTGCTGTGGGGGGTATAAAACAAACAACAACCTGCTCACAGAATGCTGCAAGCCCAGATTCTTTTGATCTGCTTTACTAAGGAAAGCAATGTTAAGGGGTTAACAGTCTCAATTTAATCCAGCATACAAATATCATTCACTTAGTTCAGGGGAAAAAGCCAGCACCCTGAACTTCAGAGAAAATACAATCAAATTACAAACAGACCCAATACAATTCATAGTTACCAAGAAAAGCATCAACATCTGAGTTCAGCCCTTATAGCGGCTGCCTAGAGTCCCAAGCCTCCAGGAGTGAGAGCCTTAAGCAAAGAGCTCTGTCTTCTCTTTCTATACAATTTCAGATGTCATCAAACGTCATCTGAGCAACCAGAGCTTAGGCTCCTTCGATTGGCTCTGGTGTTAGCACCTCTCTTCGTTGGCCCCACTTGGAGCCCCACCTTAGTTACCAATTCATACCCACAAAGACTTAGCACCTAATAGATAGGGATTTGGGCCTGGGGCTTAGCACCTAGTAAGACTCAATCAAAGACACTGAATAATCAAAGGAAACAAAGGCCAAACTCTTCAAGGATCCCCAATACACTGCTGACTAGCCAAGTGTATTGGGGGTCCTTGAAGAGTTTGGCCTTTATTTCCTTGATTAAATTAGGAGTCCTTGATGACCTCCTTGCCTCAAGGGAAAGTTTACATGTTTACATGGGATTGAATGACATGTTTGTGACATCAGAGGCTTTTAGACCACGTGGATTTAAGTCACATTTTTGTGACAATTTTAGGTCACGTGGGTGAGTCACACCCTTGACCCTAAAAAAGATTTAAAACCAGGAGTTGACTTTCTTTTTTCGGAGCTCTGAGCTGCAGCAGTAGTGACTTGTGACTCTGAGCCAGCCATTGTTATGAGCTCCCCGGCTCAGATATTGATAACTATGAATTGTATTTGGTCTGTCTGTTGATGTTTGTAATTTGTTTGTATTTGCTCTGAAGTTCAGGGTGCTGGCTTTTTCCCCTGACCTAAGTAAATGATATTTGTATGTTGGATTAAAGTAAGATTATTAACCCCTTAATGTTGCTTTCCTTAGTAAAGCAGATCAAAATAACCTAGACTTGCAGATTCTGTGAGCTGGTTGTTGTTGGTTTTACACCCCCCTAAGCAGCTGCTAGCCGGATTGTTGAAACACCTACTTCTTGGGGTGGTTGTAAGTATTAAATAATATTTGTAAAGCATTTAGCATAATGCTTGGCATATAATAGGTACTTAATAAGTACTAATTCCTTTCCTCTTCCCTTCCCTTTACCCCATACTCAGAAACAGCTGAAAACTCCTAGACCTGAGAAGGTTTTCTGTACTCTCACTAAGATGGCCCACATCCCCTGCAGGGCCTGAGGCTACTGAATACTCCCCTCTGAGAATGCCTGGACATAGTAGGCAATTAAATGTTTGTTGGTTGAATGACCCATCACACTTTTACTACAATTCTACTGCCTAGTATCTCAGTTTTTTAGCTATGAAAATATTTCTCAGTGTGTCCCCTCATTAGCTTGTCCTGTCAAAAGGCCTGCCCCTCTGGGAGTGGGGGACCAGTGAAGCTCTCAACCTCTGACCCACTTGGTAGCTGGGTTTCTGTTCCTCTCTAGGGAAAATGTGCCACAAAATAGCCCCTGAAGGGGTACTGTTTTTGCCACTGAAGGGTCCAGAGCTAGGGCTGGGCCTCTCCCTTTTTCTAGGCCAGGCCAGAACTTGAATCCTGGTATTTGTGTGTTCCAACTTCCCACCCGCAGCCAGATGAACCTAGGGAACTGAATCTAGACTCAAATTTCTTTCCCAGCTGAAGTGGGAGTCCTGCTCTAACTTCAAACCAGTTCTTACCCTCCAGTCACTGACTACCCCATTTCAGCTCTAAGCCTATCACTTCTACCTGGGCCACCTTCCTTGGAGGAGTACAAGCGCTATGAGCTACCCTTTAAATGTGGTACTGAGACAAGCCTGGCAAGAAGATTGTAGCCTAATCACATACGGTGTACTTGGACAGATTGAATTTCAGTTCTTCCCTACACCTTAGGTTGGTGGAAAACTAGAAGTCTCATTTGCTTGAGAAGAATCTTTTCATGGAGTAGATCATTTCACTGTGTTGACTGATTCTCTGTCCCCAAGAGCAGTTCACTTGAATTTTAAATTCATCCACTCTATTTGCCTCTGACCCTCACTATATATAGTAACACAGCACAGAGTTCACTTAGAGTATTACTAGATCTGTTTTATTGGGAGCTGAAAACCTGTAGAAAGGAACTTTTCCCCCTTTGAGGCTAACAGTGCCCCAACACACTGACCTTGAGAACAGAGTGAAATCCTTCTCTATAGTTAACAATCATTTGTGGGTGCTATGTGCACACTTCTATGCTACATTTTCTTAATTCTTCATATAAACAGAATTTCTCCAATATCCTAAGTGATAGGACTGGTAGTCAGTCACTGAGAAATCAATCAATGAAATTAAGTTGTGGAAGCTCCTTATTTGATCATAGTAGAAGAGTTAGTCTGCTAAAGAAAGGCTTCAGAAAAGATAGCCTTGACACCAGACATTATGAGCAAAGTGAATGTTGATTGTACAAAGCTCCCAGAAGCTTTGATGATATAGGATTTTAAAAAAATTTTTCATCTAAGGCAAACACCCCTTAACTGAAAAATGTCCCAAGATTAGAGTTGCAGCAAATGAAAATATTCAAAATTCCTTCTCACACCATCACTCATTGTGGTTCAGATAGGACACTATCATTATCTGTTAATGGGGTAATAGACTGATTTGGCAATATGGAAAGCACCATCATAAAACATAGGGTCATAAAATTTAGAGCTAGAAAGAGCCTTAGAGCCCATAGTCCAACTTCCTCATTTTATAGGTTAAAAAAAAACCCAAGGCCTTGAGATGTTATAGCTAAGTTTTTACTGATAAAAGGGAAGTCTGTGCAGCACAATCCTTCATGAGCTGCCCTTTGAAACAGTATGCAGACATTTTTGCTGCCTAGCACAATGGCAATCACCTGGTCAATCTTGGATTTCCTCCTACAAAGCATAAGGGGAGAGTAGCCAACCACACAATTTCACTCTCCTTGTCGTCATCAAGAACCTTAGCTAGCTAAGTTATTTAAGTAGCCAAAGGACATGAAACATAGATGGTTCCATGACTCACAGGAGTAGGTGTGTATTCCACCTGGAACTTTGCAGAATCATTTACTTCAATGGCACTTTGAGAGATCTTGTGATCTCACTAATATAGGTATATCCTGTTAAGGTGAGCTTGGAACCCTTCTAATTCCCTCATCCTGTGTGACATTTGTCCATGTTCTTCTATAAATCCTCCACAAAGGGTCCTCCCAACATGCTGGAGTGGGGCGGGGGGTGGGGAGGGGGCCCTTATCTTGTATAAATGATTGACATTTTAAAATATTTTTGTGCCACTGATGAGAAGAGGCTTTCAAGATTTCAGAGAGAAAGGTATATCTCTGTTTACCCAAACTTCTTGCATTAGAATATTAACTTACTCATGACAGTAGGAAAATGGCTTAATAAGGGTCCTATGCTGTCTCTATGTCTGAGTATAAGGTGCCAGATGCATTTGAATATACTATCACTCATTTTATTCCATGTAATTACAGACTAAAACATGAAGATTAGAGACACTCGGCCTCCTTCGCCACTAGTTGTATGACCTTAGCAAAGAAGGCCAGGTATCTCAGCATCTTATGGCCTCAGTTTCCTCATCTGTGACATGAATGAGGTGGAATAACTGATTTCCATGGTCCATTCTAGTTAAAAATTCTGTGCTTGGTCTTTAGACAACAATCTTGCCTCTTAAACCTGGGAAAGATCCATATTTTGGATGAATGATTGAAATAGGAATTAATCCAAACTTTTCTCCCTAGTAAGTTTCACAATTCATCAAAAAATCTTAGTCTGAGAGGGGATCTTAGGACATCTGGCCTGGGCCCCACTCTCTGGAAAAAAAACTGAGTCAGCTTTCTCATGGATCACTATTTATCCACATCTCTCACAACTGAAAACTTTGTAGCCCCCCTGCAAATGTTACCAGGCTATAAAGTTCCCCCATGCCACGGTGATGATAGGCTTGATACTACTGAGCATCCTTTGGAAAGATCTTCCTACCAATGCTATATGTTTTTGATGTCATGAGCCTACCCTGACAGATGAAAAGGAATGGTTTAATATTACTTACTATATGATTAAAATTTCATTCCTTCTCTTCCTTCCATACACTGGAGCAGGAACATGCACCATGGCTCAGTAATTCAGGATACATGGGAAGCAGTGATATGTATAGGAAGAGCCAACAGGAGGGCCAGGAAAGGGAGTCCACAGTTGCTCTTCCCAAGGATATACCAGTTATGTCTATCTTACAAAAAACTGTGAGCCCAGAGTCCCAGAATCAGGAATTTAATGGAAGGGTCATCAAATTTAGAGACTAGAGAGACTTTGGAGAGCATTCACTATTATCCACTAATTTTACAGATGAAAATGAAGATGAGAGATTACGTGACCTTCCCAAGGTCACACCAGTAGTATCTGAGGTGGAATTCAACATCTAGGTCTTGCTGTCTCCATGTCCAGTGCTCTAAGAAGAGAAGGGGAGACTGAAGGGAAGGTCTGTAGTTGGGAGCAACATGGAGATCCCAGGATCAGCCCAGGAAAACCGATATGACAGTTTAGATTTCATGGCGCCTAACCCACATGAGCGCCATAGAGCAAGGCATTCAGATGTCACTGTATAGCAATAGTGTAGAAAAGTCAACTTCTCCAATAAAGGCCAAACCAGTCACCATAAGAGACTGCTGGATTTGCTTCAATCAGATCAACTAAGAAAGAAGATAGTCAAAGGTAATGCAGAATTTCTCAAGAGAGTTTTTCAAGGCCAAACATTGTTATCTCCAATGGAACATTCATGTCCCCCTAAAAATGAAAAGCTCTTGCTTTCCACTGCCCTAGAGCACAGAGCCCATTGAAAGGTGCCTGCCACAGCTTTCAGGCCATGGGAGAGGAGAGGCACATGGCATGGGTACAGTGGAAGAAAGAGGAAATTTTGCCCATGTTCCTGCTGTTACAGATGGGCTAAGTCACTGTTAAATTTCAACCATCTAGTTAGGCCTACACAGTTGCAGTAGGGGTGAGGTTAAGGACTTGCTCTGGGATTCCCACAACAAGAGAAAGTATATATGGATCAGTCAATATAAGCATTTATTAAACACTATTATGTTCCAATCACTGTTTAAATTTCTTGCAGCCTAAAGTCCAGGGGGAACCATGGAGTAAGAACAGGGCCTTGCCCAGGAGGGTCTGTAGCATAAAAGAGGCAACTATTTCTTACATATGGGAAACCCAAGAGAAGGCTTTTCTGGGAGGTGGGAGAGAAAACAGGGTGGGAATTGCCTTCATGGCATGTGGCTTCCACATTCTGAACTAAGGGGCAAGGAAGACAGATGGTAAAAGGGGAAGATTCCAGGAGAACTGAAATGCCTGCTGTTTTGCCCAACTGAAGCCAATGACTAGAAACCAAGATCTGTTCTCATCAGAATAGTATGTTAACAGTCCAGATGACATTTGGCTGGCTGACCCTAGAGACTATCGTTAAGAAAGGAGTATGGGTGGGGGTGGGGATGGCCAAAGAGAAACCAAGAAGAAACAAGGCCTAGGTCCCTGGATAATTGCATAAAGCAGTGGTCTCCAAACATTGTGCACCCTATCAGTAAAAAGAGAAAAAATGAGACTGTACCCACATACATATTTATGTATTCATAAATTGTATACTTTTTCTACTATGCTAAATCATTTTATATGTTTTAAAAACAAAAATAGGCATTAAAAAGATTAAAATGATCCTAGGCTCAGTAGTAAACCATTGGAGTTTTTTCATTAGGGGAGTGACATGGTCAGACCTGTTCTTTAGGAAAATCCTTTTGGCAGCACTGGGAAGGATGGATTGGAACGGGAGAGAGCCTCGAGGCAGGGAGGCCTATGGGGAGGCTCCTGCAGCAGTTCAGGCAAGTGGTGAGGAAGCCTGAATTAGGCTGGTGGTTGTGTGAGTGCAGAAAAGGGGAAATATGTGAGAGGTATTATAAAGAGAGAAATGACAAGGATAGGCAAGTGTTTGCGTAAGACTGAGAAATCAAGAATAACATCAAGATCTCAGTGACTAGAAGAATGGGGATGCCTTTAACAAACAGGGAAGTTAGGAAAAGAGGTGGGTTGGGGGAAAAAATATGAGATCCGCTAAACAGATCACAAATCATTGTACCTGCTTGTCCTGGGCTATTCGCTCTGTCCCACTGAAAATGAAAAGGGAGGTGGAGGAGAGTGGAGAGCACAGAGCTCATTGAAGGGTGCCTGCCTCAGCTATTGCGTTGGGGGAGAGAAGAGGCACATGGTATGAGTATGGTGGAGGGGAGAAGAAATTTTGCCTGTTGCTGTTGCAGTTGCCTAAGTCACTGTTCCATCTAGCGGGGCCCACAGAGGTGTAGAAGGGGAGAGGTTAAAAGCTTGCTCTGGGAGGTCAGTAGCAAGAGGAGTTGAGATGTACCAGTGAGAGAGTCAATAAGCATTTATTAAGCACCTATTATGCACCATCATTGTGCTAAGTGTGAGGGATACAAAGAATGGCAAAGTACAGTCCCAAAGGGGGCTCAAGAAGATGAGTGATTAGGAGCGAAAGAGGTAATGAGGTTTTATTAGAGACGAGGTCCATGATTAGTCAACAGGAAAAGGTTGCATGTAACCTATCTTCTCATCCTCCAACTGGTGGTTCATGCCAGGTAAGGGTCATGGCACAATGCTCAGAGGGGTGCTGGGCCCCCATTTAGGAGGTCACCATCACAGAAGACCAGAATTAGCCATTATGACCTACAAGAACCTTGTAACTTCTCCCTTTCTTTGTTGTTTTTTGACCTTTGTATGTTTCCCTGTAATGTGTGTAATAGTAACACCCTTTTAAAGCATCTAAAAGGTCAGGGGACTTTTCAGAGACAGATAGAAAGCCTCCCATCCTTTCCTACAAACCAAGCCAATGTATCATTTGGTGACAAAAGCACTGACTCTGTAGCCAGAGGACCTGGGTTCCAATCCTAGCCACACTAGGACGTGGGCAAGTCCTTTAACTTCCATAGTCCTCAGAAATCATCTCCTCCAATCACCTCACTTTAGAGACAAGAAAAATGATGCGCTTTCCAGATTTAAGTCCTGTTTCTATCAAGTAATAAAGGACTTAGCTTCAGAGAAGAGAAGGTGTAGGAACTAGAAACCAAAAGAGGGTACCAACCAGCCAGAGTTCTCCAGTACAAGAAAAAGAGTGGAGTCCCAGGTTGAGTGGGGCAACCAGATGAGAAAAGATGGGGAAAAAAGCCTAAGGACGTTGCTTAAAAGAAGCCTTATCCTGTGAGGACCTAACACACTTCTGTTCAATGGTGTCCTTCAAAGGGAGGTGTCCTTTTCTTTTGTGGTGATTTTCTTTTTCCATTGTTTTTTGTCTCTACTTCATATATATGTCTTGCTGCATCTGGGGAGGTGGAAGTGGGAGTGAGGTGGGAGTTCAGTGATGTTACAGTGTTCTATTTTATTAAAATTCTTATTTGCCTACAATCTGATATCTTTTATATGTAACAATTTCTTTTAAGACATGGAACTGTGGGGTTGGGTTAATTGGTTTAGCTGGTCTAGAGTAGCCTTTCACATGGCTTCAATAGACTGAAAATCTTATTTGGCCCCCAAGTTTTAGATGGAGACCATATCCCATCTACATTTCCTCATATTATCCACCATTCCTCCTAATAATCCCCATATTGTTATGTTACACCTGAAAAAGCCAAAGAAGCCTGTGGCAATTACACTTACTGGGTCTCTGAGAAAGCCAGCTGGTCCATTAGTAGCCATCTTGGACTGGAATCTATACAGCACAATGGCTTGATGGAAATTCCTCAGTGTAGTTAAGAGGAGGAAATAGTGCCAAAGGAAAAAGGTGAAGGAAAAAAAAACAAAACTAGTGCTTTTCTAAGTGGATGAACACTTAACTTTAAAACACATATGTACTTAAAACATTGCAATTCACAAAAAACACACAAGAAAATAGTAACAACAAAAATGACAAGCATAAAGAAACTGAGTATTATGCAGTGTCCACTGCATAAGTTTATTTCAGACTCATTGCCTTATTCCCATTAAGCCTTCTGATTGATTTCTGTAGGCCTTTTAGGCCCTACATGCATTGACCAAGCTTTATTCTCATGATAAATCAATCCTACAGGATAATCTCTCACTTAACGCACTTAAGTGATTTTGCCTATGTTGGATTAGCAAACCAAACTGTATTAAGTCAATTAGTCCATAAACATTTATTAAGCACCTACTATGTGCCAGACACTGTGCTAAGTGCTAGAGATAGAAAGAGCAGTCCCTGCTTCCAAGGAATTCACAGTCTAATGGGAGAGACAATATGCAAATAACTACATACAAACATGTTATATACAAGATAAATTGGAAATAACGAACAGAAGAAAGGCACTAGAATTAAGGGAGACTGGAAAATGCTTCCTGTAGAAGGTAAGACTGGCTGGGACTTGAACGAAACTAGGGGAGCCAGGAGGTGAAAATGAGGAAGGACATTCCAGGTATGGAGGTCCACCAGTAAAAATGCCTTGAGTTGGGAAATGGAGTGTCAAGTTCAAGGAATAGCAAGGAGGCCAGGGTCATTGGATCACAGAGTATGTGTGCCAAGGGAGGGTAAGGTATAAGAAGATTTGAAAGGTATGGGAGGGGACAGGTTATAAAGGACTTTGAACTCTAAACAGAGGACTTTATATTTGATCCTAGAGGAGATGAGTTCTTTCAAAATCATTCTACATATATAATATCATCATAACACATCATTAGCTAAAAATGAGCTCCTTGTATATGTAGCAAGAACATGACTCACTGGTGGTTTGTAGAGCAAAGTTGACCACATTCCAGAGCACTGGCACCATCCATTGGCTCTCCCCCTTTCTCCTCTCTTTCCTCTTTCAGAGATCTATGAAGAAGGAATTTGGGTAATTTGCCTGGCTAGATCCAGCTACCAAGGAATGAGATAGGAAGTAGAAAGGGAAATGGAAAGGGAGGGTGAGCATTCAAGAGCCTTTCTGTACCCTCTCCCCTCTCCCAAAGACCCACTGGGAAATGCTGACAGCCAGAAAAAAAGAAGAGGAATCAACTCACTAACCCAGTCAGGGGCAGGAAATAGAGTCTATGGTTAAATAGAGCGGTTTTATTCTACTTGAGTAAAAGGAGATTCCCACCCTCACCTAAAGACATCCTTTGGCCACATTGCAGGACTGCTGAACCCAGGTGTAAGGAGCAGAGTGTTAAATAGCCTAGAGGAATCCTGGTTCTTGAAACACCAAAAAGTATAGGTTGAGATTCTAGTATAATCATTTCATGGTCCACCTGCTATAGAGCTGACACCATTTCCTGAGCAAGAGAATGAACAAGCACCCAAGCAAAACTGAGGACAACAACATGGGGGAGAAAGAGAGGACTGTAACAAAGACAAGATGGACCCATAATGTCTGATGGCAATACGAAGCAGAGACAGCAGAACTGGAGTGGAGGAAATACCAGCCAGGGATCATGCCAATGAGAAAGTATCAAACAACCAATGAACCCTTTTCCTTCACTACAAACTTCACGCAATCTAATATTATAAGATAAAGAAGCCATACATGTCACTGAGGGAGAACAGGGACTTCTTTTGACTCTCTTGCTTTCCTTTCTCCTGCTAAGGACCCCATTCAGGGTAGTACTATAAATCACGAGGACAATATAGGTGTCTAGAAGGAGGAAGAGGTGTAGGTCCACCTGAAACCAAAAGAGACTTCTTGACTCACCATAGACTCAGATGTGAGTTTTTTTCTATGGCCTTTACTATATATGTTTTGAAGCCTTGTGAGCGTAAGTGCTTGTAAGGGAAATTTGGAGGGGGTGCTATCTACTGAAGTTCTCAGATTTCACCTGGGCAGTGACAAATAAGCCATAGAAGTAAGAAGTTCTCAAAATGTATGCATGTGTATATATATGTATATATATATATATATATATATATATGTATATATATATGTATGTATATATGTATGTATGTACATACACATACTTGTATATGTAGGGACACACACACATATATATGCACACACACGTATATATCTGTGCCCTTCATGTAAGGAGGATGTCTTTGATACAAGGGTCATATGTCTTTATTCATATCAATATTTTTAAATTAATGTTTACAAGACTTCTCATTCTCTCTGCAACTTAAACTCATTCATCTTCACAGCCTCTCTCTAAGCAAAGGATAAAGGAGGAAACTGATGTGATCTTCCACAATTAGTGAGTATGTCAGTGGTGGAGTTTCAGGTAGAATCCATGTTGGTTCCTAGCATTATGCAGTACCTACCCACTAGTGCCCATCTTCTCCTCACCAATGTCTGTTCCTGTTGATACCAAAGCCTTAGTCAGGAATAAAACAGACTTTGCTTCTCCTCCAATTAGGCTCAGAAACACAGCTCTTCATGAAGCATGTCTGCTGGGGCCAGAAGGAAAGAAATGCATAGCAGCCTTATTGAGGTAAGTTCCTTGGTTCTTGGGTGAGTCAAATATTGAAAAGAGGGAAGTGAAATGTGGGCATAAAAACCATCCTGCTGAAAAGCGGACCTAAAAGGGGTTCTCAGGGTCTTAGAAGGCCACCACCATAGAAAGAGCTCTACGTTGCCTTTTAGGCCTGGATTGGTAAATAAAGAACTTTCAAAGGCACGATGAAAGCATTGCCCTTTTGTTGGTTGCCTTCAGTATACCTGGATATGTTGTTTTGATGTAATGCCCAAGATTTAGAATTGTATGTTTTATGAATTGTAGTATAAATGAAGTATAAATGTACAGATCTCATGCTTTTCTGTATTTGCCAAATGCATGCATATTTCTTATGCCAGACACAATCATAACCTCTCTATGAAAGCCAGACGGCACAAAGGTCAGTTAGACTGAGTTCTATGATAGATGGTGGATATAGCTGACGAGATACCCTTTCCACAAGCCACTTCCATTTTCATATATTTCATGTGCAGATACAATGCAGATATTCAAAAGAGAAATGAAGAAGGACAGTCAGCGTATGATTTGGCTCTGAAGACTGGGAATGATGAAATCATCTCACTGTTTGCTGCAAAACTTGGCCAAGGAATCCTGGACCAACATACCCAAACTAAGAACCTCAGTCTAGAAGACTTTTGACCCTAAGTTTCTTTACTCCTAAATGCCACTTTGTTTTTATTTAAAGAAAACTTCTTTTTTTTTTTTTGAAAACTTCTAATATACCACATTCTCAATTTATTTTTTAACTTAGGAATTAAAGAGGTTCAGTTCATCCAGTTAGGAGATTGTGCGTTTATGAGAATTATTAAATGATAGTACAACCAGCACATAAGGCCATGCTCTGTTTACTCCATATTGTGATAAATATATCCATACTTGATTATAAAACTCTGAAATTTTTTTCTGTCATGATACTTATAAACAATTTCTATATCAGATATGTTTATTTAACCTTTGGACCTACAAATTATGTTTGAATAAATCATTATACAGCAATATACAACTATGTTTCTTTTTTGGATATTTTAATTTGTGTGTGATCAAGTAGCTCAGGGTGTCCCCCAACTTTTTCTAATGGGATCTGCTTTTGATCAACAGTTTGATGACTAGGTTGGGGTAAAAGAAGTCAAGAAGGCTTATCTTCCTGAGTTCAAATCTGGCCTTGGATGCTTACAAGATGTCACTTAACCCTGTTTGCCTCAGTTTCCTCATCTATAAAATAAGCTGGAGAAGGAAATGACAAACCCCTCCAGTATCTTTGCCAAGAAAACCCCAAATGGGGTCACAAACAGTCAGACATTACTGAAGAACAAAACAAAGAATATTAGCTTCATTTTACAAATGAAGAACCTGAGATTCTGAGAAGTGATTTGCACATGGTCAAAAGCAGTAAGTCACATACTAAGATATGAACCCAGCTACCTTGACTCCAAATCCAACCGTCCTTCATAGTGCAATAAAAAGATTGGTGACTCCCAACTCTGCTACTTAAAGTCTGTGTGACCTTAGGTAAATCTCCTAACTACTCTGGGTCTCAGTATCCTCATCTACAAAATGATGGGACTGGTCTAGATGTTCTCTGAGGATCCTTCTATTTCTTTATCTGTGAAGCTTTGGGTTTAAATTAGAGCTCCATTATTTATAACCTTGGTGACCTTGGGCAGATCACTTAATCTCCACAAGTCTCAATTTCTTCCTCTTTAAAAAAAAAAAGGGGGGCGATTGGACTACATGTCCTATGAAGTCCTGACCAACCCTGGATTCTTTCTTTTTTTGCACTTAGTAGCATTTTATTTTTTTTTTCCAATTACATGTAAAGATTGCTTTCAAGATTCACTTTTACAAGACTTTGAGTTCCAAATTTTTCTTCCTCCCTCCATTTCCCCCCACCAAGACAACAAGCAACCTTATATAGGTTACACACATACAATCAAGTTAAATGTATTTCTACATTAGTCATGTTGTGAAAGAAAAAACAGAACAAAAGGGAAAAAAAAAACATAAAAAAAACCCAAAAAACAAAAACCCAACAACAAAAAGGTAAAAATAGTATGCGTCCAGCTGCATTCAGACTCCATCAGTTCTTTGTCTGGATGGGGATAGCATTTTCCATCATGAATCTTTTGGAATTGTCTAGGATCATTGTATTGCTGAGAAGAGCTATGTCTATTATAGTTGATCGTTGTACAGTGTTGCTGTTTACTATGTACAGTGTTCTCCTGGTTCTGCTCACTTTCACTCAGCATCAGTTCATGTAAGTCTTTCCAGGTTTTTCTGAAGTCTGCCTGCTCATCACTTCTTATAGAGCAATAGTATTCCATTACATTCTTATACCACAACTTGTTCAGCCATTCCGCAATTGATGAGCATCTCTTCAATTTACAATTCTTCGACAACACAAAAAGAGCAGGTATAAATATTTTTGTACATGTGGGTCTTTTCCCCTTTTTTTATGATCTCTTTGGGATATAGATTTAGTAGTAATAGATCTGGTATAGATCAAAGGCTATGAACAGTTTTATAGCCTTTGGGCATAGTTCCAAATTGTTTTCCAGAATGGTTGGATCAGTTCACAACTCCACCAACAATGCATTAGTGTTCCAATTTTCCCGCATCTTCTTCAACATTTATCATTTTCCTTTTCTGTCATATTAGCCAATCTGATAGGTATGAGGTGGTACCTCAGACCAACCCTGAAATCTACAAAGAATGAGGTTCTTGGATTTATCCTATCACTTCCTTGCTAAGGATAGTTCACTTACTAATTCTTTTGCCCAGGTCTCAAATAGTCCAGAATCTCTTTTTATCTCCCAGGAATGTTAGGTATTACTGGTTTCAAGCCAAAAGCATTGAGAAATTATAGAAAGTAGGTGCTAGAAATGTTTGTTGTTGTTATTATTGCTGAAATGCTATGGCCTTCCAGCCTCTTTTTTGAAGTTTTAGCCCCTTGTCTTTGGGGTTTTTTTCTGTTTATAATAGGACCCCCAAAATAAAGTGAAGCTTGGAATTAAGCTATCTCAAACTGGAAGCTCCCTGGGCATCTCCAATTGAACGTGTGTAAAACAAAACTCATTGTCTTCCCCCCAAACCCTCCCTCCTTTCCATCTTTCCTATTACCATCCAGGACATTACCATCTTCTTAGTCATCCAGGTTTGAAACTTCAGTATCCTCACAGAATCTTCATACTCATCCTACTGTGATGTATAAAAAGTTCGTGAGACATATCTTCTGGGTAATTAACCATTTTATTAATCATGCTAGCAATAATTAATAAAAGGGGTTAGTGGCACTCTAGAATGCCAAAGACCCCTCATGGAACCCACTCAACCCTTATACGCCCTTGGAAGAGTGGGTGTTCCTGAGAGTGGCAATCAGCTCTGATCGGTTAACAAGTTTTAGAGAATGACTATTATAATGAGAGGTGAGCTTATTCTAATGAGGGTCTGGGGGATGTGACTGATTACTCAGTCTTGGTCTAAGAGATTTATCTCTTATCCGAATCTAGACAAAAAGGGGTCCACTTCTGCTCCCAGGTGTCTGAGTAGAACACAATGGGCCAGAATTCACCTTAGATTAAACTCTTTGTAAGGTGGGGTGGGGCAACAACTCCCACCCAGGATGGAATGTACCCCTGTACCCCAGGGATTTGAGCAATCTCATCCATTAACAATGTCCTTCAGATGCTGGCTTGGCCTAGTAGAGAATGAGGATGTAAGAAGAGAAAAAAATCCTGGGTCTTGCCAATATTAGCAATTAGTTATTTAATAATCATCCCTCTTACCACACATTTAATTAGTTGTCGCATCTTGCCTGCCTCCACATCTCTCCTCTGCCATGCCTCCTCTCTACTCACAGAGCCCCCACCCTGGACTTTGGCAATACTAGTTGTCTGCTTGGTCCCCTTGCCTCGAGTCTCTCCACTCTTCAATCCTTTGTCAACACAGCTGCCAAACAGATTTTACCAAAGCTCAGGTCTGGCCGTGTCATCCCCATTACTCAAGAAGCTCTAATGGCTCTCTGCTGCATCCAGAAGCAAATATGAAATCCTCTTACAATACTTCACAACCTGGCCTCTTCTGATCTGGCCAGTCTTCTGGACTAGGACTTAGCTCCAACAATTCCCACACTTGATTCTACCTCCTTGCCTGCCATGATCCAGCTATACTGGCTTACTTGCTGTTCCTTACAGATGCTATAAGGAGCCACTAGGTGGCACCATAGCACATAGAGCCCTGGGCCTGGAGTCAGGAAGACTTGTCTTCCTGAGCTCTAATCTGGCCTAGCTGTGTGACCTTGGGCAAGTCACTTACCCCTGTTTGCCTCAGTTTCCTCATCTGTAAAAAGAGCTGGAGAAGGAAATGGCAAACAATCCAGTATCTTTGCCAAGAAAATCCCAAATGGGGTTACAAAAAGTCGAGCGTGACCGAACACCAATAACACAGATAATATGCCCTTGCTTCACCCCATGCTTTTTAATAGCTTATCACTGCACTTGAAATGCTCTCCCTCCCTTCAGTCTCCTGCCTTTCTCAGCTTCCTTCAAGACTTGGCTCAAGCTCAGCCTTCTGCAAAAGTCATTTCCAGATTCGCCCCTTGTCCCTTCTCTCTGAAATTACCTTCAAGTCCCACTTTTTCTGTCTTGTATGTATGTGACTGTGGGTGTGCTGTGTCTTCCACTAGAATGCATCTTTCTTTGTACCCACGTGTGGCGCACGATAGGCATTTAATAAAAGTTTGTTGACTGAAAAGTGACTTCTTTTTCCTCGTCCGTGCATTTTAGTTGTATCCGACTCTTCATGACCCCGTTTCTGGATTTTCTTGGCAAAGATGCTGGAGTGGTTTGCTATTTCCTTCTCCAGCTCATTTTACAGATGAGGAAACTGAGGCAAACAGGGTTAAGTGATTTGCCCAGGGTCACCCAACTAGTAAGTACCTGAGGCCAGGTTTTGACTAAGGAAGATGGGTCTTCCTGCCCCCAGGCCTAGGACTCTAACCACTGCACCACCTTGCTGCCTGACACATAGTAGACGCTTAATAAATGCCAGTTGATTTGATGATTTAACAGAAGACAAGAACTAGTACTAGAAAGATGAAGTGATTGTCTAAGGTGATAAACACAACAATGACAATGCCTCCCATTTGCAAAGCACTTAATGGCTGAGGGAGCATTTTGAATATTAGCTGACATTTATATAGCAACTCAAGGTTTCCAAAAGCTTTACCTGGTAATCAACTCATTGGCTCCTCACCAAAAAAAACTCTAAAGATAAGAAAACTAAGGCTGAGAGAGTGTTTTAGGTTATTTATCCAGGACTCCAAATTTAGGGTCAGAAGCTGCTTTTCCAAACTGAGGGTCCCTAAAGCCAGTTGTGAAAAGAGCTCAAGACTTTGCTTTGCTCCTTAAGACCTGTCTGACCTTGACAAATCATTCAGCCTCTGAAGGCCTGTTTCCCCACTGGTGCAAAGAGGTAGTTAGGACTAGATGAGAGGGGTCACACTACCTGCAGACTGAATGTGGCCCCCAATACTTAGGCAGTACAGCCAGAACCAGATAAAAATGTCATTGGGAAATATGTAACAAAATGAATAAAAATACAATAAAATGTAGATAATGTTAATATATGGTTTTCTAAGTCAATTTGAAGTAGATGGGATCCTTATGTGTGGTTCAGTGGCCCACCCCCCTCTCCTTTCTATTTGTTTGACTCCACCAAACTGGATGATCTCTGTGGGTCCTGCTGGATCTAACATTCTTTGATAAAGAAGAGAAAAGTAACAACCAAGAGAATCTGGAAAAAATACTCCTAGGAGATGATGCATGACCTAATAATTCCTGAATGAATTTGAGGGACTATAAGAGGCAGAGGTGAGTATGTTGTGGTCTAGGGGTGCAGGGAACCCCGAAATTCAAGGGCAAAAGGCACACAGGTTTGCCTTGAAAAAATTCCACCACTCAAGCCTTCTTTCAGTCAGAGACAGGGTTCATTGTATCACTAACAGAAGCAGGCCGGACTTTAAGAATCAGAACAATTTAATGGGGGCAATAGGGACACTTTTATAGAGAAAGACTGTGGGAAAATATGGATGGGATTAAGGAGTGGCAAGTAGCCTGGGATGGGGCTGAGTGCAAATAATAGGCCACAATGAAAGGACAGGTAAAAGGATTATTGACTGGGATGCGCCTGGTGCCTCAGGAGAATGCCAGAGATCTGGGTTGGGGGGGAGGGGTTTGGGGATCCAGCACAAATCCCATCCCCCATCAAGCAGGCAATCTATTCTAAGCCTGAGAGAAAATTGCAAAGGAGCAGAAACTAGAGATGGGGTACAGAGTTGGAGAAGCGACAGATAGTCCAGTTTAGCTGGAATTAACAATAATAATAAACTTAGAATTTTAAGGTTTGTAAAATGCTTTACACATTTCTCATTTTATCCTTACAATAACCCTAGGAGGTAAGTGCTATTGTTATTTCAGAGTAAGAAGCCAGGCAGGCAAGGGTTAAGTGACTTCCCCAGGGTCACACAGCTCAAACTGTTGGAGGGAGGATTTGAACTCAGGTCTTCCTGTTTTCAAGTCTATTGCTGTATGCAATGTCCACTTAACTCTCTTTGTGTTCACGAGAGGGAGTCGTGTTCAATAAGACCAGAAATGTAGGCTGGAGTTAAGATTATTAGGGCTTTAAATGTCCATAAAATGTATTTTATGCTAGAGACAAAAGGGAAAATCCTAACCAAACTAGTGCTTTAGGAAGATAATTTTCACCACTTGTCAAGAGGATGAACTGGAGAGGGGAGACACTAGATGCAAGGATTTCAACTAGGATGCTGCTGCACTATTCCAAGTGTGGCAGGTATGCTGGAGAGAGCTCTAACCCTGGGATCATAGGACTAAGGCTCATCTCCTGCCTCAGTGTCACCTTGGGTAAGTCATTGGGCCTCTATTTCTTCATCTGTAAAAAGGAAGGTATTGGATTAGATGGTCTCTGAAATTCCTGCTAGCTCTAGAATTGTGACCCCTACGTACTCCCCCTAAGTCTTCTCTCCTCCAGGTTCTTCCAGTTACCCTGGGGCGTGATCTGGAAGTCACTCACTTTCAACTCGACATCCTACGAGCCTGGGGCATACTTGAGATCCACGGGTGTGAGGGACCTTGATGGAAACTGCCCTTTCCATTCCTTGGGGTTGAGAAGCTAACTTTGCTTCTCTAGGACTCAGTCCCACCCCTACCTGTACCAACATCACAGCGAGGAAAGCTGAGCTTACATGGGACTGAGCTCTGCTGGCGGTCTGAGACCTGTCCCATATGCCATTTTGTCTCTGGTAGAACCCTGCTGCTGCCTCTGAGAACATCAAGGCCTTGAAGCGTGACCACCACAGCACTGAACCAGTATTTATGGAGCAGACCTTATCTTTGTTCAGGCCTGGAATGATATTTATGTATACTGGGTGTCCCAAAAGTCTAGGTGCCGTTTTAAGCTATTAAAGCTTTGGGATGCCCCATATATCTTGCAATGACATGATAATTGCTTGGTTATTTTATCTCCCTAACTAAACTATAAGTTCCTAGAGGGCAGTGACCTGTGGATGCTTCTGTATCACCTATAAGGTGACACCCACAAGTGTATGTATATGTATATTGTATGTGTATGTGTATATGCTGTTTATATATAGACTATAGGCCTACATAAAGCTCTCACAGGTTTTTGAAAAATACCAATGGCCTTTCCTATTCTCAGGAGGAGTCAAGGATAATGTTTGCTACAGAGTGTGACAGCACACCTTACCCACTCTTTCACGGATATGTGTATATATGTTTGCGAGGGAGGAGAGAGAGAGAGATCAGACATACGTGATAGGTATTGGGCCTGTGAATTATTTCTGTATATTAATGAATCAATCTTTAATAAATATTGTTGAATGAATGAATTCAAAATTCAAGTTCAATCTTTAGTAGGTGCTTACTACTACAGTGTTAAAGAATGAATGAATAATATAATATCTCAACCCAGTTATGAACCATTTAGTTCAATTTAGTGTAACATTGAGAAAGGGGAGAGTGGTTTCCACTTCTAATGAATACAAGGGGATTTGGTGGTTCCCACATATCACAGCAAAGCTGCAAATGGGTTCCCATCAAGAGGCTCTAGTCCTGGGCTTCTAGGGGTATTGGACTGTGTTCCCATGTGTGATGAATGATGATGAGAATCCCCCAGGGTATGACCCTACTTCCTGGGCTTGGCTTGATGCCAAGGACTTTAGTCCTTCCTACTTCCACCACATCTAGAGATGTGGGGGTGGGGGTGGGGAGGAAATATGTTTATTATATTTATGTAAGAGGGTTATCATTTTTATATAAATTATACATTATCTATATGTTATATATTATAAAATATAGAATTTGTATATAAATATATGCTATATTTATGAGTCTATATGTCATTTATGTATGTAAATTTTATAAATATATAAATATCATATATATAAACTCTCTCATTTTTGCTCTCCTGTTTATAGAAAACTATACTTGCCTAGGAGCATAATTTCAGTATGCCTTCATTGAATTTTCTACTTTCCAATGGAGTCTGTCTGCTCTTCCTCCCCTTGTTCCTCAGCTGTGCTGAAGTAGGATTGTATCTCGTGTCCCTGAACAAAAATCCAAAGCTCTCCCTTAATCCCAGCCTGTGCCAGAATTTATCACATCAGACAAGGCTTGAGCGGCTGCTAGATTTTTTTTTTTTAATATGAGGACGGGGAGCTAGTCATGGAAAGGCAGTGAGTCACGAGGCATGGAGGGAGACACATTCACCAGAAACACTGTCTTGGCTTCTTCTCACCCTAACAACTCCCAGCCAGATGAATTTGACAGCTACTGGGGAGCTGGGGCTGCCCCCTCCCCCCGGCCAGAGTCAGAGGAAGTGGGGGGTGGGGGAGAACGTCCTTATGCAGGGCTCACAGGGCTTCACCAACTCTCACTGTCAGTTCTTATTAGTGTCTCTGTCACCCCTCAGCACTCTACCCACCACAGTCTCAGAAGGAAAGAACAGAGGCAGCATCTGGAGACTAGACACACTCTGGACCCTGCCTAGTCCCATGACACAAAATGAGGGACCCGTTCCCTTCTTCTGGCTTTCCTCTTAGAGCGTTCTTCAAAACCACAGAGATTTCAAAAGAAATCCCCAGACTTTGAGATTGCCTCTGCTTGAGTCTCTCCTCTCTGTGCTCAGGAGCTCAGAGCTACAGCAGCAAACATTTACAAAAGCACCTGCTGCAGCCAGGCACCATGGATACAACAACAAAAATCCAAAAAAGTTCCTGCCCTCAGTAAAGTGATATTCTCCTGGGGAGAATCGTCATCATAATATTTCTGCAGCATTTTAAGGATGACAAAAAGCTTTGTGTATGCAATCTCATTTGATCCTCACAACAGTGTTATTCAGTGCTATCTTTCCCATTCTATGGATAAGGAAACTGAGGCTCAGAGTAGCTGAGTGATTTTTTTCCCACGGTCACAAACTTAGAGTGTGAAGCAGGATTTGAACTCGGATCTCCCAGAATTTAACTGCAGCACTCTAACCACTATGTTACACTGCCTCTAAGGACATACACCGATAAATAGAAGATTATTCCAGCCCTTTCCTCCATGATGGCAACAAAGGCAAAGAAGGAAGGAGCTGTCTGCCCAAGACAAAAACCAAATCAAAGAACTTAAGACCAAGAAAGCAGAGGTGACGGGTCTATAGAGCCACAAAAAGAAGAAAATCTAAATGTCCCTTACCTTCTGGCATCCAAGATTCTTTAGCTTTGAAGACAGCCCTAGTACCCTCAGAAAATTTCACCTAGAAGGAAAAAATTTGATCATTGTGCTATCATTAAGTGTCCTTTAACCGAGGAAATCAGCTAACAGTCAATCAATTAATAAATATTTACTAAATACTAAATACCTGTTACGTGCTGAGCCCTCTAAAGAAAACTGAGGACAATCTCCATGATCCAGGACTTTGCACATAGTAGGTGGTGCTTTTAAAATGCTCCTTGGCTCACTGACAGTAACATTCTAGTATTCATTATGGATGTTAAGACCAATAAACATCATATTAACCAGGCTATATAGAAGCTATATCACCAATGTGACCACCACCCTGATCTCTCCGGATAGAGAGGATGTCCATCTTGTCCCAAGACTATGATGCTTTAGGTGTAATCAACAAAATTAGAATTGTCTTAACTACATCCAATTAGCCTGCGCACATACAGTAGTTTTCCATTACACAGATATTTTTTTTAAATTTCTTTGAGGAGGGAAAGAACAACTAGGAGGTAGGGTTAGATAGAGGTAGCATCGAATCAATAAACATTTATTAAGCACCCACCATGTCCTTAACACCATAAGAACGGGGCCATGGTGGTTTCATGCTAAGGTGTTGACACCATAGAGGGGCCTGCTTTTGTAAAATAAGCACCCTACTTCCCGGTCCATCCCTCCAAGGTCCTTTTATGGGGCAGCTAGATGGGTACAAGGGTTTGAAATCAGGAAAACTCATCTTCATGAGTTCAAATCTAGCCTCACCCACTTACTAGCTGTGTGACCCTGGGCAAGTCACTTAACCCTGCTCCCCCCAGTTCCTCATCTGTAAGATGAACTGGAGAAGGAAATGGCAAACCACTCCAGTTTGTGACCCCACATAGGGTCACCAAAAGTCATACACGACTGAAATGATTCTTTTATATCCTTTTATATAGGGTCCTTTTATAATTACTCTCCTCTTCCAAGGCCTGCCTTCCCTAGATGTTTCATTCTCTGACAACCTCCTTCTAGAAGATTTGGGCCTGGCTTGATGGGGGATTTTCGTTGTCGTTCAGTCCATTCAGTCATGTCTGACTCTTTGTGACCCTATTTGGGATTTTCTTGGCAGAGATACTGGCGTAGTTTTGCCATTTCCTTCTTTAGCTCATTTTATAGATGAAGAAACTGAGACAAACAGGGTTAAGTGACTTGCTCTAATGGCAAGCAAGGTGGGAGTTTTTGCTGTTTTTTGTTTTGGAGTGCTTCTCAGCACTAAGGCAATTAAGTGCCTTTGAGTCTTGCCTTTGTTTCAATCAAGAGTCTTTGATTGAATGGGGAGTCTTTGATGACCTGCTTAAATCATGGGAAAGCCTAGGTCACATGCGTTTGAGTTTCATGGTTGTGACGCCCTCTGACCCTGAAGAAGTGTATATATATATTCTGAGGTTAGCATTTTGCTTGGGGCTTATTCATTGGAAGAGTGTTCCTGTGATTTCAGCAGATGAGACTCTGGGTAGCCATTTTCCTGGCTTTGAAAACTCAGATGTTGTTGCTTCTCTCTCTCTCTCTCTGGTAACTATGTATGTATTGCTATGGACAGACAGCTAAAAGCCTGTCTGTTGATTTGTGTTGTTGGTTTTGTTTATATTTTCTCTGTTTGTAATTTCTGTTTGTATTTGCTCTGAAGTTCAGAGTGCTGATTTTTTCCCCTGCACTAAGTGAATGATATATGTATGTTTGATTAAAGTGAGATTGTAAACCCCTTAAAGTAGCTTTTCTTAGAAAAGCAGATTAAAGAACTTGTGCTAGCAGCTCTCCTGTGTGCTGGTGTTATTGGCCCTACACAGCCACAGTAGCTGCATTGTTGTTACGCTTGCCCAAGGTCACATAGCTAGTAAGTGTCTGAGGGTAGATTTGACTCTAGGCATAGCATTCTATCTACCATGCCAATTAGCAAACTGTAAATAGGTCTTCATTCATTGTTTAATTGGTTATCTGGACCTAAGGAAATAATGGAGAAATTATTAATAATATAGATTAAATTAAAAATGTGTCCTGCTAACATTTTTTCCCCTAGAGAGATGATTGCTAAATATTTGCTAGCATCCCACTGGAGTGGAGCATCCCTCATCCTGGCATTCAGTCTGGGTTTCCCAGATGGTAAAGCATCATTGCCCTGAGGTGCGAGGATTGACCTTTGGTAATAACCTTCAGGACCAAGTGGTAGTTGAGATACACGCTCATCCAGCTATCATACCTCATGGGGACATAAATTTTGCTATGTAGGAACTGAACTAAGGTTTGAGACTACTTCTCCTGAGACTGAGGTGATATAGAGGAGAATCTGGCTCTGAGGATGGGGTACATGGGGGGATAATGTAAGGGGTTTTTTTGCTATATTTTGAAGTAAATATTGCTTTGTAAAAGCTAATTCAATGATAAATGGACCCTTAGTAGTTGTGTGAACCTGGGGAAGTCACTTAACTCCTCTTTGCCTCAGTTTCTTTATCTGTAAAAAAGGAATAAAAATATCACTTAGCCTGCAGGTTGTTGTGAAGAATAAATGAGAGATAACAAACATAAAATGCTTAACACAGTGGCTGGCACATAGTAATTACTATATAAATGTTAGCTATTATTATTAAATGGTACTGGAGCGGTTGCTGTTCAGTCATTTCAGTTGTCTGGCTTTTTGTGACCCCATTTGGGGTTTTCTTGGCAAAGATACTCAAATGGTTTGCTATTTCCTTCTCCAGCTCATTTTACAGATGAGGAAACTGAGGCAGAGTGAAATGACTTGCTCAGGGTCACAAAGCTAGTATGGGTCTGAGACCAGATTTGAACTCGGGAAGATGAGTGTTCCTGACTCCAGGCCAGGCACTCTATCCACTGTACCACCTAGCTGCCAGCTAGTAACTGCCCTTCCCTCTGCCCATAATGGGGGAACCTGCTGGCTGCTGGGGTTTGAGAAGACCCCTCAGTATACCTGGAAACCTGAGGGGCACCTTAGACTCAGGCAGCAGGCCTCATCCTAAGAGAGGCTATGTGCTCTACATGTAAAATAGGACCAATGACACGTCTAGTCCTAGCTTGGAGGATTATCCTACAGATAACAGTTTCTCCCTGTCCCCCGCAGGGACGGATAATTGTGCATTTGTCCCTAGGAGTAACTACAGTTCCATGATTTCATCTCTGCTGCCTTTCTCAATAGTCCATGTGGCCTTGAGCCCAATGAGAAGATATGTTTTTATAGGAGAAAACGCCTGCTGAAGATTTGTCCGTGATCCTTTTGATTCCTATCCATAGGCAAAATGAAAACCCAGGGGTCTTAACTGCAGCCACTTTGGGAGCCTCAGGCTTTCATGCTTCCTGGGCCCAGTTGTGTATCTTCAATGAGACAATGTATAGGAAAAAAAATGCTTTGAAAAATAGCAAATTCTCCTAGGCAGCCAGAGAGAACGAGGGCTATCGGGGTGGAAGCTGGGGCTAAAGGTGAGGAGAGGTGGCCGTCGTCGGGAGGCCAATTACTGGATCCTTTTAAAGCTGGTTAAGAAAACAGCTCAAGATTGCCAAGCCATGAGGCAGTTTCCGGAGGTCTCAGGCTGCATTATTGGGCCCTCTGGTTCCACTGGAAAATGTTCCAGTTTCCCTAGCCTGAGTCCCAGGAGGCCCCACAGCATCCTAAGGACACCTCCTAAGAACACCGGGGAGGGGCAGGTGGTGGCTGGTCGGGCTTGGGAGGGGCCAGGGGACGAGATTTCTCTTTCAGCTGTAGGTTTTCTCAGAAGGGGAATCTTGTCCTCAGAGGCCTCAGACCAACAATTCTCATTACTCCTTCTGCCCCCTTCCCACATCCTTTCCTCTGCTCACGGAGGAGGAGACCCGGAGACATTCCTTCCCACCCTTCCCCCACACCCCCCAAGAGCCGGAATCCGAGCTCCACACCAAATGCCCAGCCTGGAGGCAAACCCTCTGCCTCATTACCACTTCAATAGGCCAAGCAGCAGGCAGGAGCTTGCAGTTTCCACTCCACCACCCCCGCCTTCCTTCCCCTCCTCCCTGTGGCTCCGAGCTGGGAGCTACTTTCCCAAGCAATCTCACCTTCCCCAAAGGGGCTGGGCCCTAGCCTTGGGTCAGCCCTGCCCAATTCCCAAGGTGTTATCAATCCTACAGTCCGGGGCTGGAAGGGCCAAAGGGTACGTCCTCGCCATCGGCATGGCCACACCTAAAACCAACCAGGAGATCTGAGCCAGAAACTTAGGGCTCTAAGCTACCAGGTAAAAGCTACGAGATTCTTTGTATTTGGTTACTCATTCTCCACCTAACAATCTAATTAATTGGGTTGTTAACCTTTTTCAGCCTTTCCCCAAGGATTTCCCCATCCCTCACAAATATTCCTACCCTGACCTTCTCCCACCTCCTCAACTCTTCCTATGCAGTGTGATAATTAAGCAGCAAACTATAGAGAAGCAATAACAATCTTGAATCCACTATTCTCTACCTGAGTGGACCCTGCCAGATTTCCCCTATCACAATAGGAAAAGACTTAGCTCTTGGTCAGTGAGCGTTTTCCACCTTGGAGAGCCTGATCTGTAGAAACAGTGCGGACCACAGGACTGCTTCCCACAAACGACCTCCCTTCTTGTCTTCACCTTCCAAGCCCACCTACTCAGGTGCCTCGAAGAGGTATAATAAAGAATAAGATAAATTGAGTGGGGAAGGGGAGGATGGGCTGTAACCACTCATCACATGGTCAGCTGACCAGAGCCAATGACGAAGTCTATATGTGTTCCAGTCTCTGCAAGGGGATTGCTCACTTGTCATCGAATTCCCTCAGAAGCAACCACTTAGCATCCTCCACAGAAAGAGACACCATCTCAGTGACCTCAAATGCCCCAGACTCCCATTATATGGATGGCATGGATTCTGACCGGGGCTTCAAGAGAAAAAGCTGTATGTTATAGAGAGTGCCCTATTGATGTTCTAAATTTGTTTCTTACTGCTGAGCCGTAACTTTCATATTAGACATCCTTAAGCTGTATTTATCTGAATGCTTGCCTTTTCACTGCCAGGTGCCACAAATGGCCTTCTCTCTGCACTAGAATCTGGTTCCGGTAACAGCTATCATCACGATTTAAACACTTAGCTTTTGCTGTGATATCTCCTCAAAATTGCTCTAAAGAGACTCCTATTGGAATAGGTTAGGTACACAAGACGCAGAAGTCACCAACTATAGCAATCTACTCTTTGATAAACCCGAAGAATCCAGCTTCTGGGTTAAGAATTCACTATTTCACAAAAACTGCTGGGAAAAATGGAAAATAGCATGGCAGAAACTGGGCATAGACCCATATCTTACACCACATACCAAAATAAAGTGAAAATGGGTACATGATTTAGGAATAAAGGCTGATACTATAAGCAATTTGGGAGAGCAAGGGATAGTTTATCTGTCAGATTTATGGGAAAGGGAAAAGTTCATGACCCGACAAGAGATAGAGAGCATTATAAAGTGCAAAATGGATAATTTTGATTATGCTAAACTGAAAAGTTTTTGTATAAACAAAGCCAATGCAACAAAGATTAGGAGGGAAGCAGAAAATTGGGAAAAATCTTTATAACTAGTGTCTCTGATGAAAGCCTCATCTCTAAAACATACAGAGAACTGAGCAAAATTTATAGGAATAAAAGTCATTCTCCAATTGAGAAATGGTCAAAGGATATGAACAGGCAGTTTTCAGAGGAAGAAATTAAAGATAACTATAGGCATATGAAAAAATGCTCTAAATCACTACTGTTTAGAGAAATGCAAATGAAAACAACTCTTAGGTACCACATCTCTCCTGTCAGATTGGCTAACATGACAAAACAGGAAAATGATAAATGCAGGAGAGGATGTGAGAAAACTGGAACATTAATACATTGTTGGTGGAGTTGTGAACAGATCCAGCCATTTTGGAAAGCAATTTGGAACTATGCCCAAAGGGCTATAAAAATGTGCATACTCTTTGACCCAGCAATACCACTTCTAGGGTTGTATCCCAAAGAGATCCCGCAAGTGGGAAAAGGACCTGTATGTACAAAAATATTTATAGCTGCTCTTTTTGTGGTGGCAAAGAATTGGAAACCAAGGGGATGCCCATCAATTGGGGAATGGCTGAACAAGTTGCGGTATATGAATGTATTATGAATGTACGAATTAGCCTGTATTTCCAACTGAAAAATGAACACCTCAGACTCAGCACATCCAAAATAGAACTCATTCTCTTCCTCCTTAAATTGAATCCTCTTCCAAACTCCCCTATTTGCATCAAAGACATAATAATCCTTTAGCCTTCCCAGGTTCTCAATCAATCTCTGAATGGCTATAAATAGTAGGTGCTTAGTTAATGTCTATTAAATTAACTCTTTCCTCTAGTCAGGTGAATAATACTCCTCACTTGATTAATCATTGACTTTTTTTCCCTTTCTTTCCAGACCTGTAATTTCATCAGCAGAGGCAATGCCTGGCATGCACTTTCCCCTACACTGGATGTAGTGTGGATTATGCCAGTTTGATATTGTGTGCTGCATGAAGTATAGTAAAGCCTTTATTTTGTCCCAAAAATGTTTCAAGAAACACATAAGGAAATCATAGTTGCCCATAAACAATTCTTCTTCCTCTTTGTAAGTATTATCTTCCATCCCTCTTATATAATGTGCCAGGTTCATAGTGCCATCTTGTAGTTTAAACTGAAGGAATTATTAACACATTGTTGCTTAGAGTGGCAACCCTCTTTTCAGCCAACTTACAGATCATGGCAATGCCAGAGGATGAAGACCAAATCATTTGCTTTTCCATGTTTCCCCTTGCTGACTTAGCCATGGGGACTTGAGCAGGATTGCCAACATTCTGGTCAGTCCCATTTTGACCTCAGGTATAGTTATAGGTACTCTAAAGCTTGGATTCCCTCACTTCCAAGAAGGAAAACAGGAGTTGCTGGAGAAGCAGCCTCCCTCCCCATCAGACCTGCACTGTTTGAACAACTCATGGCCATGAGTTAGCAAATTAGAGGTCTTTTGGTCCCTCATGCCTTGTCTCAGTGTCTTACTGCTCCCTCAGCAGTGGGGGAGCCCTGTACATGATCTTCTTGTGAACACACTAGCCTTGCTCTGTAACTTCTCTTTTCTCTCTAGAAATCTGTGTTCTGGGATCTTCTTCTGTCCAAGAGACTAAGAGGGATACTTTCACTTTTGTCTTGTGTCCTCAATGTCTAGTAGACTGCCTTAGATATAATAAGTGCTTAAAAATGTTTGTTAAATTGAATCAAATTTAGAGAGTGGAAATCTGAGGAATTTCTGGCAGCTGACCCAAATCTAGCTGTGTGAACATATTTGTATGTGCTGAGAGTGCAAAAAGATGTCCTTTTGGAGGGGGGGTCCCAAGCTTATTTCCTTCATATATCTCCCTGGAGGCCATAAAGGGAGAGTCCTTATAGGGCACTATGCACTATCTTACAACCTCTGCTTGCGAAACTTCTAGAAGAGAGGGCTAAACCACAGGGGAATGGAAGTTTCTTCTACTAGCCTTGGAAAAACCAAGCCTTTGGTAGTCTGGTTTAGAAAGTGGTACAGCTCCCTAGGAAAACTTAGCTGCCATCCAAACATATGCCCCATCACTGCTTCAGAAGGCAAAGAGGATCTGTTTACAGACCCTGCCCAGTTCTGATGCTGGAGAAAGCATCCCTATCCCATTCGCCTCTGTCCTATATAGCCAAGCAGAAAGGGGGACAGAAGCGACTACAATAACACAAAGACAACAAAAGTATCTTGTTGATGGGACCATGGCAGGGGGCAGAGAAGAGATTCAGCTGATGTACCTACTGATAAAAAAAAAGAAAAGAGTGAACTGCTGTGTAAGTATTCATACCAATAATACCATTCGCCCTGGACCACTGCACTAGCCTGCTGGTTGGTCTCCTTGCCAAAAGCCTCTCCATTTACCACTCCAGTCCATCTGCCATTCAGGTGTCAAATCGATCTTCCTAAATATCGGTTCTGACTGTGTCACCCAGCTGCCCCATTCAACAAACAACAATGGTTCCCAGTTACCTCCAGGATCAAATATGAAATCCTTTGTTTAGCCTTCGAAGCCTTTTCTAATCTGGCCCCTTCCTACCCTTCTAGTCTTTGTTATGCCTTAACTTGCCCCAATACACTCTGTGATTCAGTGATTGGCATGAGCCAATCCAGTCAACTCCTAGAACCACACCTTACACATGGGAGCTCTTAATAAATGAATGTTGAGTTATACTGACCAAATGAACAGAGGTGGAAAATAGGAGACATGATTCAAGAACAGAAAGTATTTCTGTTTGAATTCATCTTAGAATATGTGAAAGGGAATAGTGGGAGATGAGTTTGAAAAGGCAGTCTGGAGACAAGTTGTGGCAGGCTTTCAATGCCAAGTTAAGTAGGTAGACTTTATTCACAAGGCAATGGGGAGTCATGGAAAGTAGGCAAAGAGGTGAGAGCACTAGAAGTGCATTTTTAAAAAGATTAATCTGTCAATGTATAGGATTGATTAAAAGTAGAGAAAAGACTAGATGCAAGAAGACCTATTGGGGCGCTATTGTCATAGACAAGGCCAGAGTTGATCATCTCTTTCAAAGTCTTAACAACTCATTCGCTGGTATTCTGTATGAAGACATAGAAATGAAACTTAAGGAGATAAGGGTGAAGAGTGGCGCACTCAGAAGACATCTCTGTGTGCGGAAAAGGACATAATTTTCAAAGTACCTAAGCATCCATTTAGAAAATATCTCGAAAAGGGAAAAATACTAAAACTCAATTCAATTCACTAAGCAGCTATGAAGTGCCTACTATGGGTAAAGTAGACACTGAGGATACAAAGACAAAAATTAAACAGTCCCTGCCCTCAAGAAGTTTATATTCCATTTGGGATGTAGCATATCGAAGGAAAAAAAGAGGGTGGGTTAAGGAGCAGAGAAACAGAATGTGGTCTTCCATTTTTTTTTGCACTAATCCCTCACCACATCAGGTGAGGCTGAGGCAGTTGGTTGGGGGTAAAGGGTACTGTCTGTGGCTACAACAAAGTTTTTCAGGATGAGAATTTAACTGCCATATGTGTGTGTATGTGTCAAATCCATGGGCATTCTGGGTTCTCCTTAGCCAAACCAGTTGAACTGAAATAAAGAGAGCACTCTTTTAAGGGCCTGCCCTTAGCCATGTCATCTCCCTCCCTTAGAATGTATAAATAGCAAGGAAGGAAGGAAACTAAGGAATAATTAGAATTAAGACCTTCCAATTCACAGACTTGTCCTTGTCCTTTCCTTCCTTCTTTCCTCCCTCCCTTCCTTTCTTCTCTTCTTTCCTTCCTCCTTACCTCCCTCCTCCCTCTCTCCCTTCCTCTCTCTCTTCTCCCTCTTTCTTTGTCTTCTTTCCTTCCTGCCTGCCTTCCTTCTTTCCTTCTTCCCTTCCTTCTCCCTCTCTATTTCCCTTCCTTCCTCTCTCCCTCCCTTTCTTCTTCCCTTCCTTCCCCATTGCCTTGTGAATAAAGTCTACCTACTTAACTTGGCATTCAAAGGCTGCCAGGACACTGAAGTTCTTTCTTAAACTAAGCTGCCCAGCATTCAAACTCTGCTGCAGAGAGCACAACTCTGATGGGCTGGCCACACTGTTCAAATGCAAAACTTAAGCTTGCCTAAGCTCACACAGGGCAAGCACTCACATGGTGGTCAGAAAAAGCAATACAAGGACACTCTCAAAGTGTCTCTTAAGAACTTTGGAATTCCCTTTGACCCAGCAATACCACTCCTAGGGTTGTATCCCAAAGAGATCACTCAAGTGGGAAAAGGACCCATATGTACAAAAATATTTATAGCGGCTTTCTTCGTGGTAGCTAAGAATTGGAAATCAAGGGGCTGCCCATCAACTGGGGAATGGCTGAACAAGCTGTGGTATATGAAGGTAATGGAATACTACTGTGCTATAAGAAGTGGGGATGATACGGACTTCATAACAACCTGGAAGAACCTACACAACATAATGCTGAGTGAGCGGAGCAGAGCCAGAAGAACATTATAC
>CM053625.1:220992957-221039500 GCA_028646595.1 Phalanger gymnotis | reverse complement strand
TTTTTCCCTTCCACTTTTTTTTTCTTCTCTCTTTTGTATTTGTTGTTGGGTTGTGGTTTTTTTTTGTTTGTTTGTTTCTGTTTCTTCTTTCTCATGAGTCATGAGAAAATGTATAAATTAATTCAATGCCTAAAAAAAAAAAAAGAATTTTGGAATTGATCGTGTGACTTGGAAGACCCTGGTTCAGGATGGCGCACCCTCTTCAGAGAAGGCGCTGTGCTCTATGAGCAAAGCCGAATTGAAATAGCTCAAAAGAAACACGAGGATGCTCAAATTTAGAGAATCCACCCCAAATCTTCACGTGGACTATGTGTACCTGACCTGTGGTAGAGCATTCTGAGTTTGTATTGGTCTGATCAGCCACAGTCACTATAACTTGGTTCTAACATGGTGATGTCATTTTGGTCCTCTGAGAACAAAGATAACCAACCAGCCCTTTTTTAAAAAAAATATTTACTTAAGTTAAGATTCTTTTTTGTGTAAATTTTTTGAATTCTTACTTTTTTAGCTACTCGAAACCATTACAAATCCTGAACACCTCTTTGCTTATTGGCATGAATAATCTGAGACCTGTATCTCCAACCACTGTGATCTATAATCAGTTCTATTCTGGGTGAGGAGTGGAGGTTGTTGCCAGCTCACATTCCCTCCAGGCCAAGCAATAAATTGACTGAACTCATTGTGTGCCACTCAGCACAAACACGGTGTATTCATTAGCACTGGATGTACTACAGCGAACATTCCTCTCGTCTGTGCTTCTGTTCTACCCCACAGATCTTATAAAGCCTCCTCCCTGAGCACATGTAGGAGCCACTTGAATAAACCAAACTAGTAAAGGAAGATTTGGGGCAGCATTTGGAATTCAGGACCATAAAAATGTATTTTATGAAGATAGATGGATTTCTGGTTATCTAAGGCATCAACCAGCTGATCAGATGCCTCAGATGGAAACCATGAGAAAAAGGAGAGGGAGACAGAGAAAGGGAAGAAGAGTTTGACAAATTTTAAAATGGCATATTCTGAGAAATATATGCTGAGCTTATTAATTTTATATTGGGTGGCAAAAACAATTCCACTCCTCTTGCCATCCTGCCTCCTTGTTCAGTACTCTCTTATCTTGCCATCAGTTTAGAGGGGGGCAGATGTGGTCTTTACCCAGATATGTGTGATATATAAGATACACAGGTCATAGGGTGAGAATTTCCATATGGTCAACATTTTAAAGTAGTAGAGCTGATATCCGAGCAGCCCCCAGCCCAGGAAACCCAGGGTACAATCACAGAAAGTCTGAGGCAATAAGAAAGTGTTAAATTAACTGTAAAGATTTCATTATACCTTGTCCCCTTATGAAGAGGAGAAAAAATTCTCCGTGGCAGAATTAGACAGAATTGTTGATTGAACTGGAAGGAAAATCTGACCATTACCAAATTTAGATTAGCAATGCTCCCCATGGACCTTTAAAAGGCTGAGCTCACTACCGTTTCAAACATCAGATATTGAGAAAGAATTGCTCTGTATCTCTTGGGGAAGGAAGGGATTTCTACAGGACATGGCGAAGTGACTGAGTCAGTAGGAGACATCCCACACAGAAGTTCAAGAAAAGTCTGAGGCACAGTTGAGAAACATCCAATTTGAAGCAGACACACTCTTTATGGAGACACAGACACAGAAAGGCACTGATTAAAAGGATGTAGCCCCTTCAAAGAACATGACCTGGGCGGCAAAGAAGAGAGCCACCTGTGGATTCAAGTGAAAGCTCCACTGGCAACCAAGAGTCAAGGTGTGGTGAGAATCCAACTCTGGGAGGTCATCTGAGCAATCTGCCAAGCTGAGGTGCTATGTCTAAGGGGGTAGGAGCCCAAGGACTCCACAAGTAGAAAAAGGACACCAAGGCACTGAGGTCTCAAAAATGTGAATTGCCCTTACCACTTGCATTCCCTCCACACGTGCCTCGTTATTAAATTCTATTTGACATCACCATGGGTGTATATTTGTAGGAAAGTGCCCAGGAATATAATGACAGTTAGCATTTGTACAGAACTTTACAAAAGTTATTGTATTCTAGCTTCACAACAACCATGAGAGGTAGATCCTATTGTTATCCCCCCCCTTTTCAAACCGATAAGGAAACTGAAGCTCAGAAGTAAAGTGAGTCACATGGTTAATAAGTGTCTGAGGCCAGATTTGAACTCAGTTCTTTCTGATTCCAAGTCCAAAATTTTATCTACTGTGCCCCTGAGCTTTCTCTACGATGGGGATATTTTCTAGTTCCTTTTTTTCTATGCCAGCTCCTTTTTTAAAAAAAATTATGCCAGCTTAGTTTTAGCTTTCAATCGATAAACATTTATTAAAATACTACTATGTGCAGCACTGTGCTAAGTGCTAGGGATACAAAAAGAGGTAGAACTAATTGTCTCAATAAGAAAAAATTGTCAAGGGAAAGCTCATTGATAAAGAGCTTGAGAATCATAGTTTTAGGCATGCAGATCCGCCGGTAGTAGTAGTTATCCTTGGGCCAACCTACAAATCTATGTGTGCCAAATGTGGTAATCCAGAGTGAGTGAACATTAATGATATAGTTACTGTTATTAATTGGGGCTAGAGAAACTGTACCAGTAATTCTGGGCTCAAGAAGCCATATTGCATTCAGACTTGGGACTCTCCTCAGATTTCAGACTGGTTGCATTTTTAATGCAAATGTTAATGCAAAACTACATTTCACCTGAAAAGGAAGCCTTTAAGTCTTGGACTCAGTTTCCCTATTTTATCTCTGACATACCTGAGAAATTTTCATAAGTTTTAATGTAGCACTTAAGGCACTCCTCCTCACATACGGGACTCCTAGAATAGTTAAGCTACTTGCGGTTCAGAGTACTCTGTGGTACCGTATTTCCTCAAAAACCCTAGCTCATTGATGTTGACTGCTTTTTTAGGCAATCCAGTCAGAGGACATTAGCAGTGCAAAGCAAAGGCATTTCATGAGATAACATCGCAAAAGAATCACCAATAAGCTTGGAACACAGTCTCCCATAAATGCACATATCATCAATAGGAGGCAAACAATACCTAGAGGTATATAGATATATATGTGTATGTATGTACATATACATACGTATATGCACATCAATACATAATTTAGTACCTTTTTGATAGCTAATAATTGGAAACTAAGTAGATACCCATTAACTGGGGAATGGCTAAACAAATTGTGGTATATGGATGTAATGGAATGTTGTTTATCCTTTGTTTTTAAAGAGGACCAATCATATCACAGGTGATGTCTTGACTTGTGCATGAATTGGATTTAAATGAGGCAGAGTTGCACAAATTGTCAGTCTCTCTCTTCTACAGTCATCAAAGTCCAGTGGCAAGACAAGAGTCAGGATGAGGGGCAGCTAGGTGGCTCAGTGAGTAGAGCACCAGCCCTGAAGTCAGGAGGACCTGAGTTCAAATGTAACCTCAGACACTTGACACATGTACTAGCTGTGTGACCTTGGGCAAGTCACTTAATCCCAATTGCCCTGCCCCCCCCAAAAAACAACCCCAAAAAGAGTCAGGATGACTGGCAATGGCAGTGGATGACCTTGGCATCTTCAATGTCTGACCAAGCTCCAAGTGCTCCATCCACCTTCATGGCCATTGAAACAAATGGTTCTCATCTACCCATTCTGCCAGAGGAAATCTACACATGCTGAGTTAAAAGAAATGATCTGTGTGATAAATACAGAGAAACATGGAAAGATCTATATGAACTGATGCAGAATGAAGTAAGCAGAGCCAACAATGTAAACAGTAACCACAATAATGTAAATGTTAAGAACAATGACACATCAAAAAATCAAAATTACAAATGTACCAAAATTATAAAAATCGAATGAAAGACAAGATAATATGCCCAACCTACCCTTCTTGGAGGTTCACAAGTCTTAGACATTTTACATTTTTTCAGACTTTTTCAATGTATTGATCAGTTGCACCGACCTTTTTTTATCCTCTTTAAAAAACATTATTTGTCTTAACGAGATGGACAATTATTTGTCTCACGAGATGGACAATTATTTGTCTCAGGGAGGAGGAGAAGGAGGGAGGGTGGGGAGGGATGCATGGGATACTATGGCAATTTAAGAAACAAAATATCAATAAAAACTTATAAAAAATATAATACCTAGGTATCACACATAAGGAGTATACACATGGATAGTACATGTGGTCCCAGTGGTACATTAGGTGAGTCACTTAACCCTGGTTGGCCTCAGTTTCCTCATCTGTAAAGTAAGCTGGAGAAGGAAATGGCAAATCACTCTGGTGTCTTTCCCAGAAAACCCCAAATGAGGTCATGAAGAATCAAACAGGACTGAAAAACAACTCAACAACTTTCTAAAGAGTATGTCAGTGGACAGCCCACTTTTCCAGTGACCTCTCAGACCAAAGAATTCTTCCCCAAATGTGATTGGGGTGGGGGAGAAGAAAAGAAAATTTACAGTGATAGTTTTGTTGTATATTTGAAAGCAATAGCAAATTGTGCATTTATTGTTTCTGTTGTATGTTATGGAAATGCTTATTTTATTCCATAAAATAAAAAAAATATTGTTTAAAAAAGGAGATATATATATATGTATATATACACACACACACACACACACACACACACACACACACACACACATATATATATATATTCCTTGAGGGCAGTAACTGTCTTGTTTTTCTATTTTCAATCCCTTGTTTTTAGCTAAGTACTTGGCCTAGAAGAGATGTCTAACAAAAACTTTTTCATTCATTCTTTTGGGGCAAACACTACTAAAGGCATAACCCTTGTAAAATCAAAGACAGAAGGTATAGAAAATGAGACTGCAGGCTCACTGTCCTAAGGAAGTTCTCTGAATCCGGCAGGAGGCAGGTGCTATGCAAATACAAGGAATGAGAGAAATTAAGAAAAAATTGTGTAAAACTATGATGACTAAGCTCAGTAGATTGAATCTGGCCGGCTTGTGAAAACAAGCATCACAAATGATGAGATTTCTTAAGACAACCCCATCAGGCAAATCCTTAATAAACTTTGTTTTTCCTTGGCTGAGAAGGCTTGAGTCCGATTCATTCGGCAGGACCCGGCGTCGGTATTTTGGAGTCTCCAGCACCCTTCAACCCCAAACCTCATCAATATGACACTTATTCTGGGCTGCTTACCCAACAGGCAGTCACAATTTGTGGATTAGATCTCCATACGGTAGCTGATTTTCTTGGGTTCTAAGGGTAACTCTAAATCTGTACCCCTAACACTATAGCTCGTGAGCCCTTACTGGTATACTCTCCAAAAATGATCAGCAAGTAGACTTACCTAGCTCTTAGCAAAGGTGTTTACTAAGACAACAGTAAAAAATAGTTGCTAAAAATAATCCCCTCACCGACCTGGGATATGCTCTCCCATAAATAGATATGGCATCTGGGAAGAGCAGCTTCAATCTTAAAAAGCACAATGAGGGGCATTCTGAGAAGATGGGGGAGGAGCTCAGAAATTTCCAGGCTCTCCAGATTTCCTCCACAAACATACAGAAAATTGCCTCAAAATGAACGCGGAGCAGCAAAAATAAAGGAATAAAGCAGTTGTCCTCCTAGGATAACTTGAGAGGACCTCAGAAAAGACAGGACCTCCCCGGGCTGAGGTTTGGCCTGAGTGAAGTATAGATGCCACCAGGCCAACTGCACTGAATCAACAAACAGCAGGCCCTGGAGCATGTCTGTGGGGAAGCAGACTGGGCCTCAGGAGTTTTCACCTCAACTTTCACTTCACTCACAGCCTCAAGAAAGTTCGCCTCCTGAACCTCACAGCCTCAGGAGCTTTCACCTCACAAACTTTCATCTAAGGAACAGCAGACTTATGAATATGGTACCCGCAGGGAGCAAGAACATTTTGGGGACAGTGTGGCTGAGGGCCCTAACTATGGCTTAGGGGAGGAGAGAAGTCTCTGAGGTCTAGCCCTCAGACAGAATTCAGAAAATAACAGCGAGGAGGACCTGAGGCCTAGTGCAACATTACCCACAACTCAGAGGATTAAAACCTAATTATAATAATAAACTACTAAAAATAAAATAAAGCAAAATAAAAACAAGCAAGCAAAGGAAAAAAGGACCAAACTCTAGACAGCTACTTTGGTGGAAAAGATCTGGCTTCATATTCAGAGGAAGGTAGTGAAGTTAAAAAAAAAAAAACAAAAAACACTCCTGCCCCAAGGAGTAACATCAAATGGTCACAGGCCCAAAAAGTTCTTGGAAGAACTTAAAAAGGAATTTAAAAATCAAATAAGAGAGACTGAGGAAAAATTAGGAAAATAAATAAAAGTAATCCAGGAAAATTACAAAACGAAAGTTAGCCAATTGGAAAATGAGATACAAAACCTTAAGGAAGAAAATAACTCCTTGAAAACTAGAATTGGAGAAGAGGAATCAAATGATCTTATGACACCAAGAAATAATAAAACTAGAAAAAAATACAAGAGAATCTGAAACATCTCATTAGGAAAAAAAAAAAACTGAACTGGAGAACAGATCAAGGAGAGACTATAAGAATTGTCAGACTACCTGAAAGTTATGATCAAAAAAAAAGAATTTGGATCCAATATTACAAGAAATTATTAAGGAAAATTGCCTTGAAGTTCTGGAACAAGAAGGTAAAGTAAAAATAGAAAAAAAAAATCTACCATTCACCACCTGAAAAAGATCCCTGAAGGAAAACTTATAGGAATGTCATAGCCAAGTTTCAAAACTCCCAGGTTAAGGAGAAAATATTGCAAGAAACAGAAAAAAAATAATTTAAATACAGCAGAAATACAGTCAAGATTTCACAAGACCCAGCAGTTTCTACTCTAAGAGTGCTTGGAACATTATATTTCAAAGAGCAAAAGAGCTGGCATTGTGTCCAAGAATAACTTTCCCAGCAAAGTTCCTGAGCGAAAAAAAATGGATATTTGGTGAATTGAAAGATTATCAGGTATTTGTAACAAAAAGATGAGTGCTCAATGGAAAATTTGATACGAAAGATCCAGAAAAAAATATAAGGAAAACATTAAAGACACTTCGTTAAGATCAAATTTTTAGCACGCACACACACACACATATGAAAATGTTCTCATTATTCTTAAAACTCATCATTACTAAGGTAGTTTGGAAGCAAAGTTGGGGCTAAGTTGTGTATAATGGAATGATTCTAAAAAAACAAAATTGTGTAGGAAAAGTTAAAAAAGGAGCAATTATTAAAATGGTGTGAAAGGAAGAACTGACATAGAGAAAGCAAGTGGTGGTGGAAGGCTGGTAATGTTGGAAGCTTCCTCTCATCTGAGTTGAAGAAGAAAGAATGCGTACATCTAGAAGAGAAGAAATCTTCTGAAAGTGTAAAGAGACGAGAAAACTGGTGGACAGGGTGAGGAGGGACTTTTAGAGGAATGTGTGGATAGGGATTTGGGAAGGTGAGATGAGAAGAACGGGGGAATTTTTGGAGAGGTATGTGGATTGAGATTGGGGGGTGGGGGAACTCTTGGAGGGGAGGGTGGGCAGGTGAGAGAGAAGATGAAGTAACAGGGAAAGGGTAAAAAGAGAAGCTGAGAAAGAAAATAGTAAAAATAAGGTGGAGGGAAATTCACAAATAGCTATTAGAACTTTGAATGTGAATGGGATGTTTATAGCGGCTTTCTTTGTGGTGGCGAAGAGCTGGAAATTGCACAGATCCCCGTCAACTGGTGAATGGCTGAACAAGTTGTATGTTGTGATGGAATAATACTGTGCTATAAGAAATGATGAGCTCAGGGATCTTAGGAAGGCATTGCAGAAAACGATGAAGAGCAAAGTGAGCAGAACCAAGACAACGTTTAAGAACGACTTTGATGACATTTTGCCTATAATAAATACACAAATTTAAAAATAAAGGATATTTGAAAAAAGACACTATCTGCATCCAGAGAAAGAACTGACCAACAGAAGTATGTATAAAATAATTTTACATACATAAATATATACATACATACATACATACATATATTTATATTTTATATATATACCTATATATATGTCTGTGTATATATATATATATATATATAGACATATATATGTTTAATGGTAGCTATCTCTGGGGAAGGGAGGAAGGGAAGAAAAAAATTTACATGATTCCTTTGTTGTATATTTGGAGGAAATAGTATATGGTAAATTTGTAGTTTCGTATACAATCATCTTTTATTGTACTGTGTCATGGAAATGTTTGTTTTGTTCCATTCATTGAAAGCAAAATTAATTAAAAATAAATAAATAAAAGGGGAGGGGGGAAGTACAATGGTAGTGATGTAGATATGTGCGGCCCAGGTTACACACATCTCCTGGTACCGTGGGGCTTGGAAGTTCTATGTCTCTTCATAGGGAGAGCTCTCATGAAGAGACTCTACTGGGAAGTTGCACAGCTAGATCCCCGGGGTCTAATCCTTTCCCTAGTTACACTCTAGATTTTCATGGTCAAATCTCTTGAATCTATAGCCTGCTCCCTTCTTTGCTCTTAGAGGTCTTATTCTTCAAAACTGCTTCTTCCTCAGGGACTGCCTTTCATCACGGTGTCTGTCTGGGAGAGTGTGTTCCCCGTCTCTCTAAATGCAGAATCAAATTGATGAGGATACAGTCTTTGGGAACTCCCTTGAACCTGGAATATAGTCTCTGGGAGCCTCCTTGAACTCTCCTTGAATCTTCCAAAGAGATCTGGCCTAGCTCTGAGGCTATAACCTTACACTATCATTAGGCCCAAATCTCTACCTAGCCTTGCCCTTTATTGTCCAGCTACTTCCCACCCTTGATACTATCAATATCCATGCCTTCAGCTACTTCCCACCCTTAATCCCATTCTCTTGGTTCCTGGAGTCTGATCTCATCCCAGTCCCATCAAGCTCCTCTTTAGACCCTTCCTAAACCCCTCCTCTAGTCATGCCAGATGACCCCTCAATCCCTCCCACAATCTTTGTGTATATGTTTCCTCTCACCTCCATGAAGGTGCTCAGATTCAATCTAGCTCAGTAGATGGAATCTGGTCTGCTTGTGAAAACAGGCGTCACAAAGGGTGGGATTTCTTAAGACAACCCATTGTGGTGAATCCCTAATAACCTTTGTCTTTTTCCTTGGCTGAGAAAGCTTGAGTCGAATTCTTTCAGCAGGACCCAGCACGTAGGTATTTTGGGTTCTCAAGCACTCCTAGAAACGTATGGTTCCCTATCTATCATTGATTTTTCTTTAACCTCTTCAAAACTACTGAAAGCGGTATCTCTCACTCTGCTACTAGACTTCACTACTAACGGGGGTGGGGGTAGGGGAAAATAGGAAGGAAGAGAAACTATCTTGCCTTCCACAAAGCCCTTTGGACAATCAAATACGCCCCAGAGCTTGGGATTTGAATCCCAAAATCTTAAAGTCAAGATTAGTACTTTTTCCTCTGATGAATCTTCTGCACAGAGATGATCATTGAACCTATGGGAACCGAGGAGATCATTGAATGTGACAGAGTTTAGAGAAAAAAAGAGAAATGAGCCCAGGACCCCGGGGAGACAAACACAGTTGAGGCATGACATAGAAGCTCCATCAAAAGAGAATAAGAAGGACCAATGAGACAGACAGGAAGAGAACCGGGAGAAAGCTGGAAAACCCAGAGAGGAGAGAATGTTCAGGAGGAGGTAATTATGATATTAGTGCTTAGAGAGATGTCAAGAAGGAAGTAGATTGAGAAAAGGCCATTGGATCTGTCACTTAGGGGATCATTAGTAACATTGGAGAGAATAGTTTCAACATCATAACATACTCTATTTTTGTACTTTTTGCTATATTTAAGAAACAGAGTTCTCTTTTAAAATGATTGATTATACTGACAGGCATTTTTGGCGTCTAATTCTCTCTTTTAAAAAAACATTTAAAACACGCCGCACTCTGCTGAGAGCTCACCAAGTGGGTTCTCTGGTTTTCTGGGACTGTGATTTCACATCTCTTAACATCCCTAGACACACCTATTATCCGGGAGGAGAAAAAGAAAGAGGCAAGATTCAACTATTACCACGGCGAAACTACCTGAGGGTAGAGACACCAACTGCTCTAGCCACAAAAACCAACCAGCTATTGTAAACTGAAGCAAATACGGTTCTGCACAGCCCTGGGCCATTCAAATAGGGTCTGGATGTACTGAGATTTCTGATGTCCTGACTACTCAGGCTGGGGACCATTGTTTACTAGGTACATGGTGTAGTTCACTTGAGTCACCAATACAGCTTCAGCTGGGGAGGCTTGTGTCTCCCTCCTAACCTGAAGGGCCCGGTGTACTTTGAAAACCTTTTAATTCTTGAGGTCATCGTCCCTAGCCAAGTGGAACCTGAGAACACGGAACTGGTAAGCTTGATCTTGCCTTTCTTCCACTCAAGAACCTTTAGGCTCTCCTCATTGCCTCTAAAATAAATCATGAACTCCTTGACCCAAAATTTAAAGCCCTTCACAGTTTAGTCTATCTTTCCAAACTTCATGTTACTGCCCCTAATGCACCAATGTGCAATGTGACCAAAATGATCACTCTTTCACTGGGCAGCTCTCTCCTGGTCATTATTGTTTTGCTGTTTCTCTTTTGACTCCCTTCTAGAAGGTAGTAATAATCATTCCATACCCATTGATGTTTGGCTGGTGGATCATGATGGACATTTCAAAGAGAAGGAAGTTTCACTCAGCTGAAATCAATTTAAGGTATCCTTGGTCAAGTCCTTGTTGAAGAGCCTTCCTTTGCTGTGGCTAAATAGAGCTTTCGTTAACTGCTGAATGGATATATGACTGCCTCATTTCAACATCAGACTTATACCACCAGGTGACTGGCCTAAGTCAGGCCCAGCTCAGAACATACTTCTGGTGTCTAGCTTTTGAGCAACTGGAATGTTGAATGATTACATTAGAACCTCTTCTGACAGGTGGGCAGGCAACAAGCATTTATTAAGTGTGGACTATGTCCCAGGCACAGTGCCAAGGGCTGGGGATACAAATACAAGCAAAAAGAGATTGGTCCTGCCCTCAAGGATCTTATCTACTAGTAGGGGAAGACAGCACGTAAAAGAGAGCCACCTAGGGGCCACCTACTGTGGAGTAGATTCTGCCCCTCTGATTGGACAGCTGAAGGGAGGAGCAAAAACTTCTCCCAAAGTCACAATCCCAACAATCTCTTCCTTTGTCACCAGCTGCTCTGTGGCCAAAAAAATGACTCTACCATTATCATCATGCCTCATTACCCTTTTCAGTTTCTTTTTGGCTATTGTCTTTTCCCATTAGATTGTGAGCCCTTTGAACATTGTAAACAGTAACAGCCATATTGTAATGATGATCAACTGTGAAAGGCCTGACTACTCTGATCAAGACAATGATCCATGACAAATCCAGAAGATCTGTGATGAAAAATGCTATCCACCTCCAGGGGATTGATGAAGTCTGGATGCAGATTGAAACTTTTTTTTTGCTTTATTTTTCTTGGGTTTGTGTATTTGTGTTTTCTTTTGCAATATGGCTGATATGGAAACACTTTGCATGACTTCAGGTGTACAATCCATATTGTATTGCTTGCCCTCTCAAAGGGTGGGGGAGGGGAAGGGAGGTAACTCGGAACTCATTATTTTAAAAAATGAATGTTAAAAATGCTTTTGGGGCAGCTAGGTGGTGCAGTGAGTAGAGCACCGGCCCTGGAGTCAGGAGGACCTGAGTTCAAATCCAGCCTCAGCCTTGACACACTTACTAGCTGTGTGACCTTGGGCAAGTCACTTAACCCCAATTGCCCTGCCAACCCCCCCCCCCAAAAAAAAAATTTAAAAAATGCTTTTACATGTAATTGGGAAATAGTTAATGAAATATATAAAAATACATTTTTAAAAAAGATTATGAGCTCCTTAAGGGTAAGAATTGTCCTCTTTCTTATTTGTATTCCCAGAGCTTAGCACAGAGCCTGGCACATAGTAGGTGTTTAATAAGGAGGAAGAATTTAATAAATCTTTATCATATTGTAGAGAATCAACTTGATTACCAAGTTACATGTTAAGAATCGATTAGATATTGAAATCTCTTTGCATAGAACTCTTCACTCAACTAAATGTTCTATAAACACTACAAAGGTCCTTTTTCTTTATACATTAGAGGAGGAGGTTGAAACTTCATTGCTTACTAGCTTGCCTCGTTTGTAGGACCCAGGCTGGTTATACCAGCCAATTGGTACATTTCCTAGCCGTTCAGCCACAGTGTAGGTAAATGCCCTCCAGGCTGCAAAGAGGGGCCAGTTGACAAGGAAAGGCTTAGGGAAACAAAGGGAAAGAAATGAATAAAATGAACAGATTTAAGATGACATTTGGCTTGCAATTGAATCGTGGGATACTATCCAACAGTTATAGAACCTACTGGCCCCTGGACCCTTTTTGTGCCCATGATGCACACTGTACTTCCCCTACAGTGCCTAGGACTGAGCTCTGCACACAGTAAGTGTGAAGAGCATGAAATGGCCGCTGTTTCATAAACCAACTAGTGAGAAACATGGCTTAGAAGGCATTTGAGCCTTGGACTTGGAGTCAGTTAACATGACTTTAAATTCCCTTGGATATTTACTGAGTTTTTTGACTGTGGGCAAGTTGCCTAACCTTCCAGAGCCTGTTTTATTATCTGTAAAATGAAGTAGATACCTCATAGGGTTATTGGAAAGGAAGCTCTTATACTGTACGTACATGTGAGTTGTGATTTTTTTCTGGTGGGTATCGGGGTACTCCAGACGTGGAATGTCTCTCCCCTGAAAGAAATTAGTAACTCATCACTAACTTGTAATGTCAGAGAGCTGGCAAGGGCACCGAGATAAATGACCTGCCCCAGGTCACAAAGCCCTAGTTTGAACCAGAAGCAGAATGCTGAATTTTTCCTGACACCAAGGCCAATCCTCTTATCCACTGCCCCACCTTTTGCTGACAGAACAGCTATCCAGTCTGATATGTTTATTTATTCATTTAGCAAAAGTGTTTGGTAACAAAAAACTGTCACATAGCCCTCACACTTTTGATAAAAGAAGCAATACAACTGACTTTTGGCTCATATTTTATTTATTTTTTTAATTTTTATTATTTTTTTTATTTTTAGTTTACAACACTTGGTTCTACATAATTTTGAGTTCCAGGTTTTCTTCCCCCCTCCCACCCTCCCTCCCCAAGATGGCATGGAATCCCATATAGCTTCCATGTATAACTTGGCATTGAATTCATTTACACACTAGTCAAGTTGTGAAGAAGAATTACGACCAATGGAATGAATCATGAGAAAGAAGAAACAGAACAAAAAAAAAAAACCAAAAACAAAAACAAAAGAGAGAAAAAAAAAAGGGGGGGGGAAAGGCGGGCATAGAGTGTGCCTCAATCTGCATTCATATTTCATAATTCTTTCTCTGGATGTAGATAGCATTCTCCTTCGTGAGTCCTTTGGAGTTGTCTTTGCATATTGTGTTGCTGAGAAGAGCAAAGTCTGTCAAGGTTAGTCCTCACAGAATTCATATATCTGTGGTTGTATATGATGTTCTCCTGGCTCTGCTCCGCTCATTCAGCATTATATCGTGTAGGTTTTTCCAGATTGTTATGAAGTCTTTATCATCCCCATTTCTTATAGCACAATAGTATTCCATTACCTTCATATTTTATTAAAACAAAATTAAGAATTTGTTTTATAACAAATAAATCTTAAACATTTAATAGATATAATATGCACAGATATTTATTGATTAAATAACATGATTTTCATAATTATGACATATAATAATAATAAGAGGTAGGCTTGCCTCTCAATTGATTGACAAATATTTGTTAAATGTCTAATATGTGCCAGGCACTTTACAAATATTTCATTTGATCTTCACAACAACCCTGTGAAGTAGGTACTATTATTATCCCCATTTTAACAGTTGAGGAAATTGAGGCAGATTACATGACTTACCCAGGGTCACACAGGTACTAAATGTCTGAATCTGGATTTGAATTTAGGTCTTCCTGACTCCAAACCCAGTGTTCTAGCCCCTGTACTACCTAACTGCAGGATGAGCCATATACTTTTGGACATGAACAATGTGGTAATTATTTTTGCTTACATATGCATATTTGGTACAAGAGTTTTGCATTTCTTTTGAATGGAGAGGAGGAAGGAGGCAGAGAAAATAATTTTTTGTTCATTGAAAAAATTAAATTAAGTCTGTATATAGGTCCTCACTCATGTTCTTAATATAAGTGCCTGCGAAGCACCCAATGCACTCAACTTACATGAGGCGCCCTATTTTAACTTGGCGCTCACAGACTTAAATTTTGTCCTGCCATCAATCAAGTTCTCTCAGCTCAGAGAGTCCAGTATAATCCTTACGTTGTATCATTTATAGCAAGGCTGGCCCCTGATGGTACTGCTGGAGTTAGAAGCTAGAACAACTTGTTCTGGTTGAAAATCCCTACTAGTTAGGGTGACACTTGCCCATATGTTATATACAACATTCCTATCTTCTCTTCCTGGCCCTCCACGGTGAGGAGAAACCGGTCAAAAGAACGAAGTAAGGCAAGGTTGGACAGTGATAGCACTGCTAAACCAAGAAGCTACTAGAACTCAATAGATTTGGAGCTCTCTACTTGTATTGGGGCCTCATGGTGGAACTTTATGAACCATCCAACTCACCCCTTGCCAGTGGCTCTCCTTCTGAGGAGAAACCTGACACAGGAGAGGATTATGGGAAAGCCAGCCCCTCATGGTTCTACTAGAGTTAAAGGAAGCTAGAGTATCTCATGCTGTCACACACTCCTCACACTTGTGATTAAACAAAAACACATCCCTACTGGTTCTGGGCATTCATGGCCATTCATCACACATACACATACTCACACACATACATAGATACACGCATATACATATATACACACATATACATACATATATATGTACATATATAGATGTAGATATATAAAATATCTCTATCTTTCCAGGACACCCTCTTTCTGGGGATGATTGTTGCTATTCATACTTCATTCTCAAAGAGGACCAATGGCATCAGGAGGGGGATGTCTTGACTTGCAAGTCAATTGGATCTAAGTGAGGCAGACCCATGCAAAGTCATCAGCCTCACTGTTTCCTCCAGAGTCACCAAGGTACATAAAGAATACAAACACAGAGGAAGGGATGGGGGAAGTGAGCATCAGCATCCGATGAATCTCACTTACCTGAAATGGACAAAGGATGGGTGAACACACAAAGAGAGTTTGCTGTAGAAATATTAACAAAACTCAATAAAGAAACAATCAGGTGTGTGCGAAAAGGCAGGATGGGAGCAGTGTGAGGATCCTGAAGGGTGGACTAAAGAGGGGTGAAAGACAAAGAACTAGAATCTAAAGGGGTGACTTAGACAACTGAGGAATGTCTAAACAAATTGTGGAATATGAGTGTAACGGATTACTACACAAGAAAATATGAAAGAGAAGATTTCATAGAATCTGAGGCTATATGAACTGAAACAGAGAGAGGTGAGCAAAACAAGAACAGCTCACACAAGGATAGAAACATTAGGAAGAAAAAACAACCATTTAAGATTTAAGAATTCTGCTCAATGCAGTATCCAATTACCCCCCTCCTGATAGTTGATGGACACAAGGTATAGAGACAAATTTTTTTTTAACAAATTTAACACTTTAAAGTGTAGATTCATTTTGCTTGACTATGCTTATTTTTCACAAGTTTTTTTTTTTCTCTTGGTTTTTAATTGGGGGGGGTGGAAGCTTAGTAATAGTGCATTTTAAAAAATTCTACTCTATTATGGAAATGCTTCTTTAGTTTCACAAATTAAAAATAAAACAAATTTCAAAAATAGTGACACCCCAGAACAATCATCATAACATTTTCAAAAATGCAGTTCATAAGGAACTTTATCATTTAAAAAGCAAGTGGTATGAAATGGTGTCATGAATTCATGTAGAATCTTTTGTGCTCTGCAATGTGTCTGTGTTTTAATGAAATTCTAATGCTTTTGTCCCACATTTGCTGCCACATCTCTACTGAGCCTGCAAGCACAGTACAGGTAAATAAACATGGCAGGTAAACATGACAGGTCACAGTTCAGGCCAAAATTTCCTAAACTGAGTAAACATTCTCACTTTTCCAAAAACCTTCATAGGAGATGCTCTTCAAAGGAAGCTTTGTTTTCCAGAGTTCAAATCTTTCGCTAGACATAACATTTTTAATTAACTTATCTTTCATTTCAATATGAGAGGCAATTGGGTAAAATGCAAAGGATGAATTTGCTTTTAGCTGCTCTTCTTTCTAGACTCTTCAGCTTTCTCCTCTCCCTTCTTGGTCCTACTCCAATTTTCGAAATTCACTGGAACTTCCTTAGAGAGTACTATTACTTACAGAGTGGAATAAGCCAGTATTAAGTTGGGTCTGTCTTGGACCTCAGCCAAGGAGGTTTAGTTACTGGAAAGTCTCATTAAAGCTTCTTTGTCTTGAACATCACCTACTAGGCAAGAACAAAGATTAACCTGGGCATTATCCTAGAGGACAGAAAAGATGCAGCCCGTTCCTTCCTCTGTCACCCTGGAAGTCATTTGGCTGATGACTCCACTTTCAGGCCTCCAGGTCTTCAAAATAAAATCAAACCAAAACTTCTTGAAGACATTTCCAGAGTACTTCATGTGCTTTGGTCTTGAGCCATGATGGTTTAATGGCCTAGTGATTGAGGACCATTTGTCCTTAAGGGTCATGCCAAGTACTGGGAGGGATGTGTGTATGTGTATATAACAAAATCATACAATTCCAGAAATTAGGAGCTTATGATACGAGGTGGGTTTTGTTTTTGTTTTAAATTTTGGAGGTTTTTTTTTTCCTTTTTTGTTTAGGCCTGTGATTTTAGCAGTGTAGGGCAGATCAATAACTATTTGCAACTTCTAGCCCTAATTTGCCAGTTGCACTGAGAGGACCCAAGTGACTCACACAAGGTCATGGTGACCATAATAGGTAAGACCTGAGGCTCTGGTCAAGATTCTGAGGCTAGGCTATGCTGCTTGCATAGCAATTCAGCATTTACTGTATGCTTTGGATTACGCTACTAGCCTACAAAGTGAAAAATGAAGTTTCCTTCCTCAAAGAACTTCAATCTTATTCAGAGACATAAGCATGCAAGTATATGCAAAATAAATGAAAGGTAATGGGGGGAGGCACTAGCAAAGGTGGCACTTAAGCTGAACCTTGTTTTCTTAGCTCTTCAGCTTTTTCCTCTTCCTTGTTAGTTCTTTTTTTATTTTCCAAATTCACCAGAACTTCTTTAGAGTGCTATTATTTATGGAGTAGATTAGGCCTTCCTCCATACTTTCTTCTGAAACACATTTGGGTTTTTTGTGTGTGTTGGGAGAGTATTTCTCTTATTCTCTTCATGGAGAATATGGAATAGCTGAGCTAGATGACTCCTATCGGGGCTTTCTCCAACAGTGTTGTGCTTCAAGGACATTTTTCTGCCCTGATCCCTGTCCTCACAGATCTCTAGCACATGACAACTTTTGTGGGGATCCCTGCCTGCCACAGAGATGGGCTTTTAGGGAAGTGACAACTGGTCACCACAAGCCCAGTACAAACACATCCAGACCCATGGAGATTCTTTGTTGTGAAAACACTCCTCTGACAACACAGCTATCAATCCAACCTTCCTATAGAGGGCCTTCAGTCCTGTGGGCATTTTTCAAATAAGCTATCTATGGTTGAAAAAAGCAAAACTATCCCTATCACTATGAAAGCAGCATTCTCAATTTAGCACCATGCCTTGAATAAGTCTTGGTATTCCATCAGGATACAAAAAACTGGGCTGCTTCCAACAGGCTGCAAGAAGCACCTTATTTAACCCGCTTAGGGTCCTTGGGGGAAGGGACAATGTTTATTTTTTAAAGTGCATTCCCAGAAATATAACTTGTAGTTATTTTATTTTTTCATGATGTGAAGGTGGACACTGCTCTTAAACTATTTACATTTCTCCATATATGTATCTCTACTAACGGCAATCCATGAGCAGAATTTCTATCACGAATCTAGAATATTCATAGCCTATTCCCCACACGTGTACAGGGATATACTGGAGAAAACTGTGTAGCCATGCAACTTTGCCAAGTTTTCATGGGAATTGATTTGACAATAGCCTATACTGGTCCCCATTCAGGAGAGGCCCAGATCAGCCTCCTCTTACACACGCTGGCTTTTGGGCCATGGTTTACACTCAATCTTAACCTTGGCACCAGCATATGGAGCAATACAATTTAAGGTAATAATTGGCTTACACAGAATATGAATCTTGCTTACAATACTTGAACAGCAACTTTCTTCATAGAGATTCTTCTGAAATATCCAGCTGTTTCATAGGCTTAAGGGCTCTTCTAAGAAAAGGAACTATGTAAATTTGAGCATGATTGTTACACCATAACAAGCAATTTAATCTGTTATCTCCAAACTATTAGCAAAAGCTGTATTCAGCATCTCTTATCAGCCAATCACTAAACATTTATTAAACTAACATATGCTGGACACTGTTACTTCTCCAACAAATTAAAAAACTGTAATTTCTTTGATTCTTTTCTGATTTAAAAAAGGCACAAAAAATAATAAGTGCTGACAAAACTGTATGTAACCTCTGTGATGGAAGGGAGGTGGAGAAGGGGCATTATTTTAATTTTAAAAGACAGATTTGCTTTTTTTCTTGGAGCACAGTAAATACCAAATTTTCATAAACAGCAAAGGTTTAGAGGTTATAATTCAGTATTTATTGAATGCCTAAGTGCAAAGCACCATGCTATAAAAAATTTTAACTGCCTCTCCTTGCTGAGAGCTTTAAAAAAAAACCAAACCTTTTACTTACAGTTAAACACATGCACCCATAAACATATACGTATACACATAAACACACACAACTACTCACACCAAACAACCACTATAAAAATGGAAACAAGGCAATGATTACTATCTTTAGGTAACACCTCTGCACAAGATGAGAGGAAAATTTCATCAGTTTTTTGTAGCAAGCATAGGCATGACACATTATATATCACAGTTAAAGGTAGGTATTCACATTTCACATAAAACCCCCAATCATGATCGAATAGATTGTAGCCCAATTTGTAAATCAAAGAGCTAAGCAGCGAAGGTAAAAATGTCCTTTTTTCCTTTAAAGGAAATCCGAACCTTTCTCCTTATACCTACTATAATTAAAACAAATTTATATAGGGGCAAGACCTCAAAGTCCCACCATAGCCTATGCCGACTATTACTGTGTCACTCCACGGTCCTGGTAGGAATTGAATTGCTTCTCCCTTCTAGGACGGAATGTTTAAAGCTGGGATTACTTTTTGGTGTGCCCTCCTCGTGTTTTATCTAGCTTAGGGTTCGGCAGCCATGATTAAATTGAATGAAGCTTGAGTTGTAGGTCCTCCTGCATAGTATTTTTTACTGACATCTTTATGACTTTTTTATAAAAGAACAGACGAATTAATACCTTGAGTAGCACGGTGTAGTACAGTAGGAAGGCCACTACAACACTTAAAGAGTCAGAAAAATGGATTCGAACCCCAGCTTTCCCCTCTATGACCTAAATCACTTAAACTCTGGGTTTCAAGTGTCTTTGTAAAATGGAAAGCATCTATGAGCCTATGATCAGGAACAACTAAATGGAAAGAAATCCAACTCTGTACTTATAATTCCTACAAACACTGAACAAACTTACTCTCGCACAAACCACAGTTATGGTAGTAACAATAATGACAGCTAACACTTTATACAACACTCTAGAATCCGTAAAGCACCTTAACAGGCTTTCTTACTTGATCTTCACAACTGTGAGATGAATGCTATCATCAGTTTCCTGGCCCCATTTCTGACTTTCTCTGGCCTTCGTGCCATGTCACCTCTTACTGTTGGTTTATCCTGGAGCTCTGCTCAATGCCTGGGCCTCTTGTCCTGGTATATTCCTCTGACACACCCACCCTCTCTTCCCATTGGTAAGTTGCTGGAGGAGTCTCCACTTTGTGAAGGGGTCCACGCTTGGCTTGCCTTTGTTTCCCTTCTAGCCTTATTCCTGATGTTTTCTCTGGACTTAAAAACCAAAACCTGCTCCCTTGTTTCTGACTTCCTATTTTGGCTCCAATGAGCTCCTGGAAGCCAGGGGCTATCCCTTTGGCTCTTATTTGTATCCCAACACACTTAGCACAATACCTGACACAAACACCTAGTACTACCTCCATAAAAGCTTGTCTTCTTTTTCCTTACACTTTATAGGTGAGGAAACCTGTAAGGCTCACAGAGGTTAAGGGAAATGCAGAGGGTCACTCAGTGAAAAGGTGTTTGAGTCTGGATTTGAACTCAAGCCTTCCTGGCTCTAAGACCATTGCTCTATAAACTGTGCTACCTGAATGGCTAAAGTAGCGAGAGGTGAAAGCAATCCAAAGTTGGGGAAAGTTGTCAGAATTCCATGTATTCCCTTTATTCAAACATCTTAATTTACTTCCTTAGATGTTATTAGAAATATAGGACAATTTTTGGAGTACAGCTCCTATATATTTTTACCTAATTTGAATTTTAAAAACCACTAAATTCTAGTTCAACAATGATTATTGGTCTAAATCCTTTCCTTTTCATCCTGAGACCAAGCTAAGGAGACGCCTAGAAGCTATGACATGAGCACTGGTTGAAGGAACTGGGAATATTTAGCCTGGAGAAGATGTACTAAGCAGGCTCGAGTGCCTGGAGTGCGCACACATGCGTGTGCATGTGTGTGTGTAATGAGAGATGGTCATTGTTTTCATTTTAAAGGGGAAGAAGAATATTGTGTGTGTGTGTAATGAGAGGTGGTCATTGTTTTCATTTTATTTAAAGGGGAAGAATTATACTCATTCTGCTTGGACCCAGAGGGCACAACTAGCATTACAGATAAACTTTACAAAGAGACATTGTGAGGACTTCAGATCGACATGAAGAATACTTAACAATTACTGTCCAAAAGTGTTTATAAAGTTTGTCCCATGGAGAATGTCCCATGCAACATTATTACAAAAAAAATTGTGTACCACGTAAAGCAGAAAAAGTACTCTCTTCATTGTCCAGTTTTGTGTACCCATGTGTCCCAAGGTATTGGTCTAAAGGCCTCTCCAAAAAGCAGCTCAGGAAATTTATTTAGACTGGCTCTCTGCACTCTGTTCATCTCAGTGTCCCAGTTGGCTTTAGGCATCTCAGAGGCTTCCTTCGAGATCATGTCAGGTAGCACACCAAGCACCACAGCATGTGTGAATAGGCTGACCAGGCACATCAATAACCACAATGATTTTATAACTTAGTCATAAAAAGATCAAAGCAGAAAGCCTTGTAGTATTCCATAGTTTCACACTTTATAGGTATTATTCCACTGAGAATTCTATGTATTCCTTCAAACTCATCGACGCAGCCTCAGAAAAAATGCATGTTTACACTCTTTACTCTCCAAGGGATAATATTTGTCATAAAAGTCCAAGACATATTCTTCAGTCTTGAATCCAAATTTTTGGTACAGAAGCATAGCGGAGTTGCTTGCCGAGACGTGAAGGGTTACATCCTTGCCCATGCAGGTCTGCCAAAAGAGGAGGAAAAACAACACTAAAATGAAAAAGCCTCTGGGGAAAATGAGTAGGTTAAGAAACCCTTTTAAGTGTAGGTATTTAAGGAGCTGCAAAACGTGAGAAATAGAGACCTGAAACTGAGACATTACAACACATAGCAACAGCTGGAAGCAGAATGGAATGCTGCTGCTTATGCAAACATTCACAGGACTCAGGAACCCTGCAGGGTTTGGGCTGAGCTGATTTATTTCCCCTGTAAGGACAGACCAAGAGTAATACAGTCAACTTTACAATCTAATTTACAATTCAATTATATTTAATTATTTCAGAACACACCAATAACAAACACTTGTGAATAGCTTGAAGAAAAAAAGAAAATGAGGAGGTCTGTTTTTATAACTGAGTGCTCTCTTGCAAAAAAAAAAAAACCAAAAAACAAAAAACCCAATAAAATTGGTTCCCTAGACTCACCCACTAGCAAGCAGTTCCATGGACAGAACCTATACCCAGACCCACTGGTAAGGGGCTGATAAGCAGCCTCCATGGAAAAGAATATATACAAGAGTTCAATTAGTAGGCAATATGGAAAAGTGGAAAACAGCCAAGTCAGGGTTCAAATAAGCTTCTCTCCAGGCCTCACTTTGCCCAAGAGTAAACAAGGTTTCCTCCTTAGCATGTGACTCCTGGAGGTTGTTCTAAAGACAAAGATAACAGATGCACGATGTTTTGTCCATCTTTCTGTAGAAGGGCCAGCTATTGCTACTATGCAGGCCTGCTGTGTTCTTTAAAAATCTGTTACAATAGTACCAAGATGAGATAAAGAAGTGCTGAAGTCCTGGAAATTTTACACTGTTTCTCTCCACTCAGCAGAAGTGGATTAATTTCAAAAACTTTTAATAATTAGAGGCAGCTGGTGGTGCCATAGTGCACAAAGCACTGGGCCTGGAGTCAGGAAGATCTGAGTTCAAGTCCAGCCTCAGACACTGGCAAGCTGAGTGACCTGACAAGTGACTTCACCACTCTGCCTCAGTGTCCTCGACTATGTAATAGAGATAATAGCATCTACTTCAGAGAGTTGTTTTTGAGGATCAAATGAAATATTTGGAAAGTGCTTATACAGCATGATGCCTGGCACATGGTAAGCACTTTGAAAAATGATTGTTTCCTTCCTTGTAATTATTACATCTACATGTAAAAGTAAGATCTTTAATCAATTAAAGTTTAAAAATAAGGCAAAAATCATAAAAAAAAAAAAAGACTACTCCTTTTATGAGCAGTGTGTACTCAAAAGTATAGCCAGCAGACTGCACATGCTCCTAGAGATGATTCATGGTGCCCATGGTTTATACTTAACAACTTCTCTCTTAGGTTAGTCGACACTAATTGGGTCAACCTCCAGATTTTTCTGTGTAATGAGCTAGTTTGTTTCAACAAACAAAACACCACAGAACATTCCATAATCCAAATCAGACTCACAGCTACTTGTGAAGCTAACCCAGAGAAGAAAATCTGTGCACTAAATTATAAATGAAAAAAAAAATCTAAGCTTCTCACCAACGTAAAATACTGGGCACCCAATATAATAAATTGAAATACATAGTCCCTGCCCCACAAAGGGCTTAGAACTGGGGAAGAGGACAAATATGTAAAAAAGAGAAATAACAAAAACAAAATGACAACTATTTGTAAAGAACTGGTGAATACTTGGTCACCTGAAGCAGAGAGAGGTTAAAGGGGCTTGCCCAAATGTCAAAAGACTAACTGAATACCAGAACTTTGTAGACTCTATTCTCACTCTCTAACAAGACGAAGTGGCGGTTACTAGGTCAGTCAAGCCGTTTTATAAAATCCTCATTATGTGCTAGGCACTAGTGCTGGGGATGGCTACAAAAAAAGGGCAGAAAACAAGCCCTGTCTGAATGAGTATAATTGGGAGAAAACATGTAAATAATTGGACACATACAACATACTTACAGAGGAGAAAAAAAATAACACATAAAAGGGAGAACAGTAGCCAGGAAGACTAGGGAAGGCCTCTTGTACAAAGTGAGATCTGAGCTCGTCTTGAAGAAAAGCAGGGACACTAAGAGATAGAGGTGCAGGAGAAAAGCATTCCAGGGATGAGGGTCAGACATGAGTTGTATAGATAATGAATGTTATAGGAATATTAAGAAGATAGATCACTGTTCTGACAGGAAGGCTTTCAGAACTGACAACAACTGCAACCTCTGGATCTAGTTCCAATAAGAACTGGAAAAACAGCATTTCATCCATTCTAGTCTCCTGAAAAAGTCTGGCCTATTTAAACTCATAATCCTCTATAGAGACACATTTGAAAATGGAAGATTTATGGGAAAATTCCAGAAAATCTCCTACAGACAAACCAACAACCCAGTCAATTCAATGGGAGTATATAAATAGTATGAATTTTTCTGCATGGGGAATGGAAACTACGTTTTATGGCTGAAATATAACTCACTCTAGTAATAATGTACTATAGACAGGAAGACCTGGCTTCAAGTGCCCCCTGTGACATACTTGCTAACTAGGTAACCCTCGGCAAGTCACTTTAAACTTCTCAAGGCCCCCAACTCCCTTAAGACTGAGCTTCAGAGACTGTGCTGACTTTCACTGAGTAGACAGAATTACCTCATCTAGGAGAGTACCCTACTGCCATAGATACAGGCCTTATCCCTATCCCAACTAACTTATACTCTTAGAAGCCTCACCCTATTTGTCAGTCACCAACTCATACAGTCACAAAGCAATGACAGTAACTTTCAGAGAAAAGTAAGGTGTGCTTAGATGTCATTAAATCTTTCTCATAAATGATGAAAAATCTCCTTTAGGCCCACAATTGCAAGTAACGATGAAGGCCCAAGCAAAGGAAATCCAACAGAATTATTAAGGAATCAGAAATGAGGCATATATGTAATATGGATTTTTCAACAGAATTTTGAATATGAAAAAATTTGGGACTGTAAAATATTTTCCAGATCCTTCCCTCCATTTATCAGTACCGCGGTGCTGATGACTCCAATGATAATGTCAGAAGCCTAAACGAAACATATGAATAATAAAAGGAAATGAAGGGTGTATTTTTTTTTCCCATTTTAAAATGGTTTATCACGTTTATCCACAAGCTTGTTTCTTTCAAACCCATGCCCACAAACGCTAGTTTTAAAGTTTTTGGTTTAAAAAAAAAATTCATAAATCTTTCAATATTACTGATTGTCGTTATTTTGAGTAGATTAAGGAGCCTTGTTGTTCTCTTAAACAATCATCAACAGCGGCTAGAGAACAAATATCAGTTAGGACCTTCCCTTACTGCAATGTACCCACCATCACCTGGATCCCAGTAGGTTCCCAAGGGCCCAGAAGAAACAGGCTAAGGGAGTCCTTCTACTTCCTTGCCCCATTTCTTAATACCCACTTCTCATCTTGGCAGAATGCTGAGCTTTCCTCCCCATACCCACCTTCCACCAGAGATTACCCCGACCCACTATGCCTTTCTGAAGACAGTGGCTGAGCACACAGATCCTCACAGGATTGTGCTGAAGCAATGGCATGTCGTATGGACCTCTAGACACTGCCATCTGTTTTAGCATTGAACTCTAAGGACACTTGGGCTTCAAAATGCCCCGGCACCCTACGTTAGGGACCAATTGGCCTTCAGCTGAACCTACCTATATGTGTGCTCACCTTTAATTAGGATATAAGTTCCTTGAGAGTAGTTACTGTTTTGTTTTTCTATATTTATCTCTAGCACACTAGGTATGGTGTTTGGGTACATTAGTATAATTGCTTAAAGCTTTCTCATTCCATTCTACTATACATAGGGATAAATTACCTGAATAAGATGATAAATCATAAAAGTTGCAATTCCTGCTCTCCTCCATTCAGGATGAACAAACAGAAATGAGATATAAGCTTCATTATACTTCACATCAGGAACCATGAAGCCAAAGGCAATAATGACTTTCTTATAAAGAACAACAACACTGAAATCTGGGTATTGAAGGCATTCTGACAAGTCAATACCTAGAGACAGAAAACAAATGGAGCTTAAGATACAGCAACTAAGAGGAAATCTTACATCAAGTACTCAAAATATGACTTGGAAATCAATGAAAAACCTATACTTGCATGCTAAAAACACACCATGTACATGCGAAAAAGGAAAATATAACATTCAAAACATAAAAAGTATCTCTAGAGACTTTAACGAATTCTGTGTGAAAATAGAAATGATAAAGTGCTCTAAAGCCAAACTGAGTGAAAATAAAGTATCAGAATTAGAAAGGACTTTAGGGCTATTCTAATCTGACCTCCTTGTTTTACAGATGAGAAAACCGAGGCCCAGAAAGGAGAAGTCACGTGCCCAAGGCTACAAAGTCACAGAGTTGGAACTAGAATCAAAGTCTGAGTAACTTAGGGGAGTTCTGAATCACATCCTATTGTAGAGTAGTGAGAATGGCAGAGCAGCTTCTCTCCTCCTTATCAATCAGTTCACATTTCAGCCGTCACCTCTATAAGGATGGCTCCCAAATCTATATAAACTGCCCTAATGTCTGACGTGGCTTCCTCCCATTATTTCCAGATGCCAGCTGTTCATTTCTACTTAGACATCCGGCTGGCCCCTCAGATTCAAATGCAGAAAAACTGAACTGTGTCATCCATCCCCCCATTCCCTCCTCCTCAAACCTGTCTACTAACGGCACTACCATCCCCTCGAGTTACCCACCTCTGAAACCTTGGGAGTCTTCCTTCAACCCCCACATCTGATCAGATGACAAATTATGCCCTTTCTACAAAACCCATCTCTTCCATTTCCTTTTCTTCATTCACAATGCCACTGCTTTAGCCCAAGTCTTCACCATTCTTCAGAAAGACTATTATAGACCCCCTTTCCATGTGTCTCCCTCTTTTCTAATCTATACTTTACATTACTGGGAAAATAACCTCCCCAAATGTCCAAGTCATTCACTTGCTCGCTGAGAAATCTTAGGTGGTTCCCTACTATCTCTAAGAGAAAATGCAGACTTTTAAAAATCCAGTCAGTTAACAAAAATTTATTATGTTGTTAGTACATTTGAGGCATTGTTCTAAGTCCTGGGGATATAAAGAAAGGTAAAAGCATAGTCCCTATCCTAAGGAAGATCATATTCTAACGATGGAAACAACATGGAAGCAATTATATGTAAGACACATAGTTCTGTGTGTACAGATATACACATGCATACATATATGTATAAGACAAACACTGGGTGAATAGGAGGTAAACTCAGAAGGATGGGATGTAAGGAATGGGAAAGGATAGAAAAGACCTCTAGGAGAAGGTAAGATTTGTGTTGAAGCTTGAAGGAAATCAAGGAAGCCAAGAAATAGAGAAGAGAAATAATTGCAGGCTGTAGTGACAATTTAGATTTGAATATCCTCACCCATTGGTAGGTCACGTAACCTACTTACATCACAGGTAGCATAAGTCACATGTGGTGGGAGGAGCTTGCTGAGAGGAAAAGGAAATTGTGTCACAGAAAATGCTGAGAGAGCAGTTGGAGCTGAGGGAGAGAGAAGACGTGTCCCAGCAGTACTGTGAGCGATTGTTGGTGGCAAGAGCCTGGCAGCGGGGGCCAAAGGCTAATGAGATGGAGTGGTTCTCTGCTGTAACACTGTGTATTGAATTCTTCGCTGCTGTGACAGATTGGGCTTATTGGTTTTGGGATCTGGTTCTCTGGTGTCTGAAAAAATGGTTTACTTCTTCTACCTTCTTTGTGGAGAGTCTCTTTCACTGTAGGGGAATAAACTATAATATTGGGAAGTGAAGAAGGGTTAAAGTTATAAAGGTCTTTAAAAGCCAAACAGATAATTTTAAATTTGATCTTGAAATAGGGAGCAATTGAAATTTATCAAGTTGAGGGATGGCATGATCAGACCTCCACCCTACTTTGGCAGATAAAAGGAAGAATTGGTGTGAGGAGAGACTTGAAGCAGGAAGACCAATCAGAAGGTAATAGCAATAGTCCCTGCAGGATGAGAGCCTACCCTAGGGAGGTGGCTATGTGAATAGAGAAGGGGATGTATACAGGAAATGTGACAAAAGTAGAAAGGACAGGACTTAGCAACAGATTATACATATAGTTTTAGTAAGCTCAAGTGAAGAAGGGTCAAGAATGACACCTAGACTGGGAGCTTAGAAACTTGGGATAGCAGGAGGATGGTGTTGCCACTGACAGAAATAGAAAGGTTCATGGCAGGAGTGAAGGGGTGAAGAGTATAAAGTCAGTCAATAAGCATTTGTTTAGCACTATTATGTGCCAGGTATTTTGTTAAGTGGTGGGGATAGAAAAAGAAAAAGACAGTTCCTGCCTTCAATAAGCTCACAATCTAATGGGAGAAACAACAAACAAATATGCTCAAAGAAGCTATATACAGGATAAATAGGAAATAATTAAGAGGGAAAATTAAAGATTAAATGAAGAGAGGTTGGGGAAGGCTTCCTGTAGAAAATGAGATTTTAGTTGGGAATTAAAGAGGGCCAGGGATAACAGACGGCAGAGATGAGGAAGGAGAGCATTCCAGGCAAAGGAGACAGCTGGAAAAAAAATTCCTAGAGTCAAGAAACAGAGTATTTTGTTTGTGGAACACATGAAACAGCCAGGAGGATGAAAAAGTATAAGGGGTACTGAACTGAAAAAGGAGAAAGGGGGTAGGTTATAAAGGGCTTTGAATGCCAAACAGATCATTCATATTTGATCCTGAATGTAATAGGTAGCCACTGAAATTTACAGAGTAAGGGAATGAGACCTATACTTCAGGAAAATCACTTTAGAGAATGACTGGAGGGTAGACTAGAGTGGGGAGAGATTTGAGGAAGGAAGACCCACCAGCAGGGTACTGGGATAATCAAGTAGTGAGGAAATAAGGGCCTGTACCAGAGTGGTGGCAGCACCAGAGGAAAGAAAGTGGCTTGTTCAAGAGACACTGCAAACGTGACCCAATGTGGGGAGGGCCCAGAAGAATGGTGCTGCCCTCAGGAAGAAAAATAATGAGTTGTTACAGATATTATGAATTTAAGAGGGTAGGGCTGGATAAATAGATCTGAGAAAAATGTTACGTCCTCTACAACCTAATGCTAACCTACCTTTCTGGCATATTCTCACATCATACGCTGCAATGAATTCTACACTCTAGCTGAACTGAACTTGACACACCACCTCTAACCCCTGTGCATCTGCACAGTCTGTTCTCCATGCCTGGAAATCACTTGGCAACTAACCTATCAATCAATCAAGTACTTAATATGTACCAGGAACTATGCTAAATGCTGGAGAAAGAAACAAAAAAAAATTAGTCCCTGCCCTTAAGAACCTTACATTTTAATGGGAGACACCTCTCCAAGCCTCAGTTTCTCATATGTAAAAGGGAATAACAATGCTTGTAATGCCTATTTCCCAAGGTTGCTGTAAAAAAAGCACTTTGCAAACCTTCAAGTGCTATATAAATGTGAGTTATCTTCCCTTCAAGATTCAGTACAAGAGAATCAACTCTCTATGTATCCTTGTTTTCCTTAGCTGACAGTTTCTCCTCCTCTTCAAATGTTCCTGGAGTCCTTTGTATTTCTTCTTTGCCCCCATCACTCCTTATTGTGCATTAAAATGATCCTTGCTCATGTGTTCTAGGAACTGCTAAAGGACAGTCAAATCATTAAGAATCATTTGGGAGGCAGCAAGATTAGTGGGAAGAATGCTAGATTTGGGAGCAAAAAAACCAGGTCCAAGCCCCAGCTCTGGGCTCACTACCTATGTGACCTCGGGCAAGCCACTTACCCTGTCTGGGCCTCAGTTTCCTCATCTGTAAAGAGGGTTGGACTAGATGACATCTAAAGGTCCCTTCCAGCTCTAAATCTATGGTCCTATGAAGTAGAAAACAAAAAATGTCACAACTGACACAAATGAGTAATCTATTGATGCTGAGAAATGTTATCTGGTTCAGTAGACGTTGGCCTAGATGAACAACAAGGCTCAAAGAGAGAGGGTGGATTACATGGCCTCTGCAGGCAGTCTCTAATACCACGTGGCTGTGAAAACAGGATGAAACAAATTCTGAAAGCAGAGAGATGGGTCGTGGAAACCAAATAAAGCTACCTCACTACTTTAACTGCTTTTCTGTCTAATCTCTGAAAACTAGAAGATGTGTACAAGACTGAAGGGGTACAATGAAGAGGTGGGAATCAGGAAAGCTGAATTAAGTCTTAGCTCTTCCACCGAGTGACCCTAGACAGCCATTTTACCTCTCTGGGTACCAGCTCCCTAATCTGTGAAATAAGGGGGCTGTTTGAACTTAATGTCTAAGGTCCCTCCCAAGTCTAACATTCTATGATTCTCAGTTTTTTGACAATGATGCTACAAACATATCTATTAAAGAAAGACTTAGAAGAATATTCGATTTAATGAAGAATAAATTAATATTAAATGTAGATCAGAGTATCTTACCAGGCCAGAAAAATTCATGACACATAGAGTTTATCGTTGGGATGTGATTTGGGCGAACATAACAGTAATCAATCGGGGCTTCGGGCTCTGGTTTCCAATTGGCATCGTTCTTATGTAGATAGGCACGTATCTCAGCCAGAAGCTGAAGCTTAGGAGGTTTTGATTCATAGTCACGCCTTCCGGTATCGAAGGAAAAAAAAAAAACCAAAAATTAACACCACCATGAAAAAAATCCTTTATTATTGTAACCTATTTGATATCATAAAACACATGTCATGTTTGAAAATTGAAGATAACTTGCTCTTCTTTATAGGGCTGAGGCAGTAAAGAAGCTGACAACAAAAACAATATTCTCCTTTTTTAACCGAAAAGCAGCATACAAACAATACACTCAAAATTTCTTTTAAGGAAATTTTTGTCCCATTAACTTAGCACAGATTAAGAAAGTCAGACCAAAGACTCAGAAATTAAAAATCACACAACCCACAGAGTAAGTGGGGCAGAAATAATACAGACCCAAGTTTTTTCTTGCTCAGTGAGTGATTCTGTCCCTGAAATGACCAAATCTACAGATTAAGTTATTAGATCATTCAACTTCTGTTTGCTCTGCCTTTTCCAACAATAGAGCACATTATTATAAACTCCGATGGTGTTTATTACAATGTTAATATTAATATTGTCCAGTTAGGTACTAAAGTAGGATGCTTCTACGTGCCTGCCTACAACTTAATTTCCTAGCTCACTGAAGAGTCATAACCACAGAAACTAAGAATTTTAATAGAAGGACTTTTACTGACTTCATTTTCAAGTTAATTATTACTGTGAATCTGTTGGACTGTAGGTTAAAATCCTCAAATCCTTTTTAAAATCTTTGGAAAAATCAGAAAACCTAAATCATTTTCTTCCCTATTTCTTTCCCAAGGTTTTCTGACTCTCCTATCCAAAGTTACCTTTTTTGCTTTCAGGTATGGACATGGTAAATGAATGAAGCCTGAAAACACACCATCTTATGTTTGCTGAGGTGCTCTCATGATCTGGAGTTTTTATTCACTATAATGGGAGAATCCTATGGGATGATCTCAGGGGACTATGGTGCCCTACCTTGCCACATAATAATACTGTTCTTCCTCTGAGTAGGACACTAAGTAGAACTGGAAGATTTCATGTTGGTTTCAAGTTAGTCATATGACTAGATAAGTATTACAGTATTACTGAAACTTGGATGTGTGTTCAAACTCTCTCTCCCTCAAAAATATTAGATCAGTAATAAAAATTAAGGAAGAGGACATTATACTTAGTGACAAAAGGAAGAAAAGGATGAGAAAGAAATGGCAAAGTCTGGCCTTTAGATGAATGAAGAGTTGAAAAATAAAGCCACCTTCACTTTTACTTAGAAACTCTCCTTCACCTCCATTCCTCTTCTAGGATCCATGCTAAAAACAAACTGACAAGGTGAAAAGGAAAGGAGACAAGGATCACTTTCAATGACAAACATGACATTAAACTTCCGTTGACAGGTACCTGATATAAGGTTTCAATACCCGAGAAGTATAAGGGCTGACAATACTATGGTCTGCTGCCATATCTTCTGATCCTACCAATCGGGATAAAAATTTAGTCGTCTGGTGCCGATACCCTTTTCTGGATGGCAAGGCAGTCTGAGACAAAGACAAAGAAAAATCTGTTATATATTAAGATTACTAAAAATATCAATCAGCAATTAAAAAGTCTTTTCTGTGACCAGAAAACACAAGTCTTTTTGTGTTCCCCAAATGAAAAACTTAAAGATCTTGCAGATTTTACAGATTATCTTGATATTAAAAATCTATGGAAGAACAACTCCACTGCAAATATTTTAGGACAAAACATTCCAAAATTTTAAAGTGATTTTTCTTGCTGTGTCTGAAAAAAAAATTAGTGTTTTTTAAAGAGGTTGGGGATTTTACTTGCTATAGGAACTATTCTTCTGTATTTCTGCCTGTGCTTTTAAATCCTCAGCTACATGTACTTTTTTTTTAAGATTTTTTATTTTTAGTTTACAACACTCAGTTCCACATGATTTTGAGTTCCAGATTTTCTTCCCCCCCTCCCCAAGAAGGCATGGAATCCTATATATCTTCTACACATAACTTTGCATTGAACTTATTTACACAATAGTCAAGTTGTAAAGAATTATGACCAGTGGAATGAATCATGAGAAAGAAACAAAACCAAAAAAAAAAAAAGAGAAAAAGGAAAAAAAAAACCAAGAAAAAGAGAGAGCAAACAGCATGCCTCAATCTGCATTCAGACTCCATAGTTCTTTCTCCCGATGTAGAGAGCTCTCTCCATCACGACTCCTTTGGAGTTGTCTTTGAACCTTGTATTGCTAAGAGTGAGTCTGTCAAGGTTAGTCATCACAGAATCCATGTATCTGTGGTTGTATATAATGTTCTCCTGGTTCTGCTCTGCTCACTCAGCATTATATCATGTAGGTTTTTCCAAGTTGTTATGAAGTCTAAACTCCCCGTTTCTTATAGCACAATAGCATTCCATTCCATTCACATACCACAACTTGTTCAGCCATTCCTCAACTGATGCGCATCCCCTTAATTTCCAATTCTTTGCTACTACAAAAAGAGCCAATTATTTTTACATATGGGTCCTTTTCCCACTTGTGTGATCTCTTTGGGATACAACCCTAGAAGTGGTATTGCTGGGTCAAAGGGTATGAAACATTTTTATAGCCCTTTGGGCATAGTTCCAAATTGCTCTCCAGCATGGTTGGATCAGTTCACAACTCCACCAGCAATGTATTAATGTTCAAGTTGCCCAACATCCTCTCCAGCATTGATCATTTTCCTGTTTTGTTACTTTACCCAATCTGACAGGAGATGTGGTACCTGAGTTGTTTTGATTTGCATTTCTCTAATCAGCAGTGATTTAGAGCATTTTTTCATATGCCTATAGATATCTTTAATTTCTTCCCCTGAAAACTACCTGTTCATATCCTTTGACCATTTCTCAATTGGGGAGTGAATTTTATTCCTATAAATTTGGCTCAGTTCCCTGTATATTTTAGAGATGAGGCCTTTATCAGAGATGCTAGTTGTAAAGATTTTCTCCCAGTTTTCTGCTTCCCACCTAATCTTTGTTACATTGGCTTTTTTTTTTAATACAAAACCATTTCAATTTAACATAATCAAAATTACCCATTTTGCATTTTATAATGCTATCTCTTGTGTCATGAATTGCTTTCCCATAAATCTGATAGGTAAACTATCCTTGCTCTCCCAAACTGCTTACAGTTATCAGCCTTTATTCCTAAATCACGAACCCATTTTGACTTTATTTTGGTATATGGTGTAAGGTATTGGTCTATGCCTAGTTTCTGCCCTACCATTTTCCAATTTTTCCAGCAGTTTTTGTGAAATAGTGAATTCTTAGCCCAGAAGCTGGATTCTTTGGGTTTATCAAAGAATATTGCTATAGTCATTGAAGCTACATATAATTTTAAGGAAGATTGTTTATTCCTATGCTTTCTAGTGTTTGTAATAGGAATGGGTGATGAATTGCCAAAAGCTTTCCTGCATCTATTGAGAAAATCACATGGTTTCTGCTAGTTTTGTTATCTACATGATCAATTTTGCTGATAAGTTTTCCTAATATTGAACCAGCTTGGCATTCCTGGAATAAATCCTACCTGGTTGTGGTGTATTATTCTCCTGGTAAGTTGCTGCAATCTTTTGCTAATATTTTATTTAAAATTTATCATCAATATTCATTAGGGAAATTGGTCTGTAATTTTCTGTTTTGACTCTTCCCCGTTTAGGTATTAGCACCATATTTGTGTCATAAAAAGAATTTGCTAGGGCTCCTTCACCTATTTTCCCCATCTATAAAGTATGGGAATTAATTGTTCTTTGAATGTTTGATAGAATTCACATGTAAAACCATCTGGCCCTGGAGGTTTTTTCCTAGGGCGTTCATTGATGGCTTGTTCAATCTTTTTCTGAGATGGGGTTATTTAGGTATTTCACTTTCTCTTCTGTTAACCTGGGCAATTTGTATTTTTATAAATACTCATTTCCCTAAGGTTGTCAAATTTATGGGCATACAACTAGGCAAAATAATTCCTAATAATTATTTTAATTTCCTCTTTATTGGAGGTGAATTCACCCTTTTCATTTTTGATACTGGTAATTTGGTTTTCTTCTTTTTTTTTTTTTTAAACTCAAATTGACCAAGGGTTTATCAATTTTTTTCTTGTTGGAGGGGAGAAGGCACGGCCATTGGGATTAAGGGACTTGCCCAGGGACACACAGGTAGTGTGTTAAGTGTCTGAGGCCGAATTTGAATTCAGCTCCTCCTGATTCCACGGCTGTTGTTCTACTCACTGAGCCACCTATCTATCCCTGAGCTTATCAATTGGTTTTTTGTTTTTTTTCATAAAACCATCTCTTAGTTTTATTTATTAGTTCAATAGTTTTCTTGATTTCAGTTTTATTAATCTCTCCTTTGATTTTTAGTTTTTCTAATTTGGTATCCAATTGGAGATTTTCAATGGATTCTTTTTCTAGCTTTTTCAGTTGCATGCCCATTTCATTGATCTTTTCCTCTATTTTATTCATGTAAGCATTTAGATATAAAACTTCCCCTCAGAATTGCTTTTACTGCATCCCATAGGTTTTGTTATGTTATCCCATTATTGTCATTCTCTTGAATGAACTTATTCTTCCTATGATTTGTTCTTTGGCCCACTCATTCTTTATAATTAGGTTATTTAGTTTCCAATGAATTTTTAGTTTATCTTTCCATGGTCCTGTATTATAAATAATTTTTATTGCATCATGATCTGAGAAGGATGCATTGACTATTTCTCCATTTTTATACTGGATTGTGAGGTTTTTATGCCCTAGTACATGGTCAATTTTTGAGTATGTGCCATGTACCGCTGAGGAAAAAGGATATACCTTTTTACCTCCATTCAGTTTTCTCCAGAGATCTAACATCTGCCTTTTCCAAAATTCTATTCACCTCCTTAACTTCTTTGTTTATTTTGAGGTTAGATTTATCAAGTTGAGAGAGGGGGAGGTTGAGGTCACCCACTAGTATGATTTTGCTGTCTATTTTGTCCTGTAATTCCCTTAACTTCTCCTCTAAGAATCTGCATGCTATACCACTTGGTACATATGTTAAATGATATTGCTTCATTGTTTTAGCAGGATACAGTGTCCCATCCTTCCTTACCTCTTTTAATTAGATCTTTGCTTTGGCTTTGTCTGAAATTAGGGTTGCTACTCCTGCTTTTTTTACTTTGGCTGAAGCACAATATATTCCGCTCCAACCTTTTACTTTTACCCTGTGTGTATCCCTGTTTCAAATTTGTTTCTTGTAAACAATACATTGTAGGATTATGGTTTTTTAATCCATTCTGCTATCCGCTTCTGTTTTATGGGAGAGTTCATCCTATTCACATTCACAGTTATGATTACAAGCTGTCTTTTTTTCCATCCTATTTCCCCCCACCCTATTTATGCTTTTCTTTCTTTCTTCCTTCTACTCAAGAGTTTTGCTTTTGACCACCACCTTCCTCAATTTACCCTCCCTCTTGAGTCCCCTCCTCCTGTTTCCCCTTGCTACTTCTTCTCTCCCTTCTGACCACTCCCCCGTTTCTTTCCCCTTTCCCCTCCTACTGAGTGTAGGACAAGTTTGATTCCTATACTTAACAGAGTATGTTATTCTCTTCTTAAACTAAATCTGATGAGAGTAAAGCCCATATGCTACTCTTCTCCCTCCACTACGTTTCTGTGCCTCTTCATGTGATGTAATTTATCCTTTTGTACTTACCTCTTCTCCCAGAACCCTCCCTTTATATCTCTTAATTCCGTTTTTTATCATTGTATCAGTTATTTTATACTGACACCCACAGTCTATGTGTATCCCGTTTGTCATAACTGTACTATTCTCAGGATTGAGATATATATATATGTAAAAACAACATATCCTATGTAAGGATGTAAACAATTAGACTACACGATGTCTTGAGGGGGAGGCAGCAGGAGGGAAGAAAATTTGAAACAAGAACATACAGAACTCAGTGTTGTAAATTAAAAATAAAAAATCTTAAAAAAATTATCAGCTACAGAGATTAATAAGCTGGCATTATTTCACTACAGTATTCCTAACCCCATTAGATTTCTATCCATTCTAGGCCTACACAATACAGATAAAGACTACATAGTCAACTTTATTTAACCACTAAAGAAAATATTAGAAATAGGTAGGTGCAATAGAGTGCCAGGCCTTGAGTAAGGGAGTTAAGTCTTCTTGAGCTCAAAAATAGCCTCAGACACTTATTAGCTGTGTGACTACTGGCAAGTCACTTAACCCTGTTGGTCTCAGTTTCTTCACCTGTAAAATGAGTTAGAGAAGTAAATGGCAAATCACTTCAATATGTTTGCAAAGAAAATCCCAAACGCAGTCACAAAGACTGTGATAAGACTAAAACAACTGCACAACAATAACAAAGAAAACAGTATTTACAGGTTGACTGCATTAGCCAGACTAGGATTAGACTTTAAGCACAGCTGAGGGCACTTGAATTTTTTGACCAATCTTTCTCAGGTGGTTTTTTGGTTCCCCCACCTGTCAGTGTCCCCTTCCACTGTCCCCAACACTTTTGTGTGCATATTTTTAAATACAATCCATACTTCAGTATTTGCAAACCTTAAGTATCCCCAATTTCCTTACCACTCAGTAAAATGGAAGTTCCTTGAGGTTGAGGCCTACCTTTCTCTTGTTTTAGAATTCCCCAATACCTAGCACAATGCCTGGCATTTAATAAATGCATGTGATTATGTTCTCCAACTTGAAAAAAAAATAGTATTGATATAAACTAGTGTATCTAAAACAAATCCCTACTGTAGGCAGCAGATATACATTGCTATAAAGAGGACAAGAAAGTACTATAACTGAACTAGAAGATTTCATATATTTTCTTAAGAATACAAATTAGAAATATTCTGTTCTGTTACTACAATGCACTCTGAATCATGGAGATCTGAGCTATTATAGTTTTATAGCACAGAAACTCAATTCATGATTTTTAAAAGGTTATTTCCTAAAGCATAAGGGTAAAGCTTAGCAATAAGAGCCATTTCTACATAACAGTCATGCTCTTAGGCTGGAAAATACTATCTAGTTTGTTTCAATCACTAATTTTATTTTAGAAAATTCTGTACCAAAGTCACCCAAATGACACTTAATTTTTTCTAAAGTTGTAAAAGACTAACAAAACCTAAGTTATCTCTCCTTTGAAATCCTACAGCGTTTGTTGCTTGTGGTATTCAACAAGCACATTAACACCTAATATCCTTTTCATATCTTAAAATACACCTTCAAGTTTTCTGACAAGAAATGAGATTTCTTTTGATTCCAAAGGCCTAACATATTTACTTGAACATAGTAGGTGCCTACTAATTGATATATTTTCACTATAAAGCAGGAAGCATTAATAGCAATCTTTAGTCACTATTAGCTGCAATGAAGAATGCTGGGGGCATGTTCAAAATACAAAAGAGAACTTACGATGCAGAAAAAGGAGAGAAAAGAATATATATAGGAGGTGGTGTGGTAGACAGAACACTATCTTCAGGAAGATCTACGTTTAAATCCTGGCTCTTACAATTAAGTCAACCAGCATTTAAGTGTGCACTGTTTGCCAGGCACTGTGCTAAGCATGGGGGATACACAAGAAAAGTAAGAAACAGTTCCTTATCTCAAGAAGCTTAGTCTTAATGCCTCATACAACTCTTGAAAATTTGTTTACTAAATTACATACGGGTTGTAAGTTGTCCTGATGTTCTATATAGAAAGTGAAATGCATTATCAGTCATGCTTACACTATTAAACAGCTTCCTTTTACTATTTTTAGGGAATACAGAGTGAGTTAAATGTTCAAATGTCAGGATATGTCTGCTGCATCAAAACAAAATGTACCAGTTAAAGAAAAAGTTCAGCCATTTAAAAAACATATATTCTTTTCTACAGAAATCCTTAATACACAAATTCTAAAAAAAAAAACGAATTTGGGGGCAGCTAGGTGGCACAGTGAGTAGAGCACCGGCCCTGGAATCCAAATCCGGCCTCAGACACTTGACATACTTACTAGCTGTGACCTTGGGCAAGTCACATAACACCAATTGCCCTGCCAAAAAAAAGAAAAACACAGAATTTGCCCAGTTAAAGTATTTAACTGGTTCTCTGCATCTGCCACCACTCACTTGATAACGGTCAAGGATTCTGAAGTCCTGACAGGTTGTTCTGTATGTGGCATGTCCTCCTGGAATTCTGGATGCTCCTCCATCTTTGGTTCCATAGATACCATCAACCAAAAGAAGGGCAGCATGAACAACCTGGTCCAAGTCAAAAAGAGGTAATCCTCTCTCTCTTTTGGCTTGTCTGACGATCAATTTTCGCTTTAGCCTCCGAGCTTCTGGAGTCACGAGCACAGCACTGGGGCAGGCCTCAAGTCTTCTCAGGAGGAGCTTTTCTTCATAAATGCTAATGGGTGTATATTTGGGACCTTTGGGTTTGCTGTCTTTCTCTAGCTGTGGCTTCCTCTTTTCTCTCGTTCTTGTTTGTAAGGATGCACTCGAATCTTCGGTGTCTTCACTATCAGCTTCCATCCGTTCAGTTTTCTCTTCCTCACTCTCTACCTCCTGCTTGATTTGTTCAGGTGCTTTGACTTTCTTTCTCCCTCCCACCACAGCCCCAGAGCTTGATGACGCAGTAGAAGGGGGCACATATTCTATTCCAGGGTCTATAACACCATCTCCTTCCATTTCCTCATCATCTAGACAAGGCATAAAAACAAAGAATCACAAAAAAAGGAAAAAAAAAAGGACCAAAGAGAACTAAATGAAGACACTCTCTTTGAAGGTGACTGAATTTGGCAAATATTATACGGATGGCTTAATACAAAGAGAACAGACCTTAAATAGATTAACAGACCTGTTAAAAGATTAAAACAGAACACAATAATGACAGAATTGTGAAAACATGGTTAAATCCATTCATTGATTGCAGAAGTACAAACTAACAAAAAAAATCTTTTTGGAGAGAAAAATTATCATACCCTTTGACCAACAGTTTCATTCTTGGGAATATACCTTATTGAAAACAACAAAGAGCAAGCTTTCCAAAGATTTTCATAGAAAACATATAATCACAAAAAACTGGAAATAATTAAATGTCCACAATGGCAGAATGGTTAAATAAAGTGAACATTAATGCAATGGAGTATTTTAGGGGGAGGATGCCTAGACCTGATTTCAATGGCATAGGAAACTCTCAACATGGAGACTTCTTACAATGATCTGTTAGCAATTCGCGAGTAATTTATAATCTTTGAAAACTGCCTGGGATACTGAAAGGTTAAATGACTTGCTCATGACCACAAAGCTCTAAGGGTCAGAAACAAGAATCCTGAAGCACTGACTCCAAAGTAAGTCCTCTAATCCATTATGTCTGCTGCCTTCCAATCTAAGTACAAGACCTCTAAGTATAAAGACATCAAAAAAAAAAAAAAGACTTTAATGAAACAATGCAAAGAAAAAAAAAGAACAAAATACATACTATGCCCATGTAAGAGAAAAAGTGAATGAGATAAAAAAAAAATTCTAATGGGGATTTAGAGGGAGCAGCAAAAACAAATTACAATGCTTTATTCATTAAAATTAATTTAAACGTAAATATCTACTAAGTAAGTTTAGGTGGCTGTACTAATGTTCAATGTTAAGTTTTTCAACAAACATTTTAATTTTTTTAAGCAGACGCTTGTAAGAAGACCTTGATTCTAGCTCCAATTTTGACAAACAAGGCATCTAAAATCAATTAGTGTTTGTATATTTTAATGTCTGAAAAGTTCTTTATTCAAAATAACCCTGTGAGGTAGATACTATGGATATTGTTAACCTTATTTCAGAAGAAAAAATGAAGGCACAGAGGAACTGACTTAGTCCAACTTCACACAGCTATTAAGTGTCAGAGCCAGAATGTGACCTAGATTTCTCTTGACTCTTAAGTTCACTGCCCTTTCAAAAGACACCATATTACCTTACTTTATTATAGTCTATTTGTAACACAGAAGTAAGTCTTTGAAAACTAAAGGCATTATTTATGTAGGCAGTATTTTGTAAAGACATGCCCATTTGAAAATGAATTTTCCTGTTTTCAAATAGCTAGTTGATTTCTTCAAAATGCAGTCAAAGGGCCATTCAAAACCAAAGTATCAACTCCCTTGAAAGACTTCTAATAATGCAAATCTAAAATTACCAGACTTAAACTAAGTATAACCAAAAAAAACCCAAACCCCACAAACCACCAAGTCATTAGAAAAGACATTTGAGGTATCAGGTGTTAGGAATTTTTCTTGGATGACAACAAACAGTAAAGAATGGCAGCTGAATTAGTTTCTACTTGGGCAAGGACTTAATCATACTTAGCATAATGGTGCCAATGCTTTTTTAACAGACTGCAAAGATTGTTCAAAGTGAGGCTGAACTTACGTTGCCATTTTAGGCAGAAGTATCTAAAAACAGACAAGAATTCCTTCAGTGGCCATAATATATACTTTATTTTGCCTCGTTCTATGTTTCTTTATAGCAATATTGTTATAAAGGAGCATAAAGTTCAGGTCATGAATTTTCCATATTCTTTATGCCTTTTTTCTTCTCTCTCCTATCTTTCCACCCAGGGTATAAAAGTCAAACCAATTTTTTCTTGTTGGTAGTTTTTGTAAAAAGTTTGATAAAGATATTAAAACTGTTAGTTTAAAAAAGGATCTGGATATCAAATATCTTTGATGAGAACATGAGATACGAGATATAAGAGGATTAATAGAGGCATTCCCTAACAGATTAGTCAAAGAATATAGACAAATAATTCTCAAAGGAATATACAAATTACAAACCATATCAAAGATTTGCTTCAAATCAATAAAATAAATAATATAAGTCAAACATGTCTGGGGTTTTACCCCACACTTAGCAAACAGGCAAAGATAACAAAAGATAATAATCAATGTTGGAAGAGCTATATAAAAGACTAGCACATGAAAATAGTGGTAGAGGGGCAGCTAGGTGGCGCAGTGAGTAGAGAGCACTGGCCCTGGAATCAGGAAGACCTGAGTTCAAATCCAGCCTCAAGACACTTGACACATGTACTAGCTGTGTGACCTTGGGCAAGTCACTTAACCCCAATTGCCCTGCCTTTTCCCCTCCAACCCTCCCCCCCAAAATGTGGAATTATACTTAAAAAAGTGTGTAAAATGTCCGTATTTTTTGATACTGAGATTCAATTTCTAAGCATATAAAAATATGCAAAAAGGTTCCACATACTCCAAAATATTCCTATCTGCACTTTTAGTGATAGCAAAGAACTCTATATTTATACAAAGTAGATGACCATCAACCGGCAAATAGGGAGACAAAATGTCATAGGATTTAATCAAATATTACCAAAGAATACGTGCAAAGAATTCAGAGAAACGGGTAGATTTATATGACATGATACAGAATGAAGTCAGCAGAAACAGCAAAATAATATACACAAACTACAATGTAAACAGAAAAAACACTACCCCCAAACCTCGATTGATGTGATTCTAATAACCGATCTTTTTCTGGAAAAAGAATTGAGAAACTGCATGTCTCCCTCCCTTTCTTTGCATTAGTGTAAGTGACAATGGATATGAAATATTTCACACTTAACTGATATGTGATTGGTTTTGCTAAACTGATTTCCTTTCTTTTTAATCTTTGTTATAACAGATGGTTCAATGAGGAGGGAAGAGAAAGGATATATTTGAAAATGAACGTGATATGAAAACAAAAGGTATCAATAAGACTTTTTAAAAGGGTTCAAGTTGGAGTTAATGGTAGATTTAATCCATCCATTTTTCCTATAATCCTTACTTTAGGTAGCCTTTGTTTGAAAGATTTTTTTCAGAATAACCTATCAACACTTTTATAGCAAATGGTAAGCCATATCTCTAATTATTACAGAATCATCATCCCAATTAGCACACAGAAAAATGACTATAGAACTTTGGCCGAGTGTAAAATTACATAGATGTTTTTAAAAATCAAAGAAAGCGACATTTCCTGCTAAGATAGGTGCTTGGAGAGGCAGGCAACCCAGCTCCAGCGTACCGATTCCAGCAAAAACTCTTTAGTTTGATCAGACCAAATGATGATCAAGAAATTCAATGAGAAACTACAGAAAGTAACTTTCTACCCCAAAATTGCACCAACAAGTCAGCCAGAATCTTACAAACAATAAGAAAATGGGCCCCTCCATCAAAGCAAGCACTTGGGAGCATTCCAATGCCACCAGAAATAGAAAACATCTAGCCTACAACAAAACCCGATGTCTAGAGAAAGCATGAATGGAGGCGACACGCTGAGAAAGCCACAGGAAAAACACAAAGGCCTGGCAAACAGGACAGCAGTCATCAATTAGTGTGGTATCATGGCACTGAAACCTGTACAGCTCAGGGATTCTTAACACCCTGCTCTGAGATGCCAGAGGGCCTTTAACATCCAGCAACGCTAAGGATGGTTGGTGTCCACCCCTGGGAAGGGTCTAGATTTCATACTATGACTAAGCTGCCCTCTCATTCTAACACATCCTTTTTCTCTTGGTGAATTCCTTCTGGGATACTACATTTTGGAGATAGATCCAGTTAGGCCAATCTTTGCCCAGCTTTGCTTCTGACTCTCTGGACTTTGCCACCATGACCATGTTGGGGTACCTCTATCCCCATTCCACTCCCCATTTTCAGCCTATTTTTATGTACTGTCTTCCTCCATTAGAATGTAAGCTCCTAGGAGAACCAGGAGAATATCATATACAGTAACACTGTTCAATTATCAACCATGATTGACTTAGCTCTTCTCAGCAATACAATGATCCAAGACAATTCCAAAAGACACATGATGGAAAATGCTATCCACAGTCAGAGAAAGAACTGATGGAGTCTGAATGCAGACTGAAGCAAACTATGTTCACCCTTTTGGGTTTTTTACCCTTTTCTTTTTCTTTCACAATACAACTAACATGGAGATGTTTTACATGATTGCACATGCATAACCTATATGAGATTGCTTGACATCTTGGGGAAAGGAGAAAAATTTGGACCTCAAAATCTTTCAAAACATGCATGTTGAAAACTGTCTTTACATGCAATTGGAAAAAATGAAAGACAATTAAATTTTTTAAAAAAAGGAATGTAAACTCCTTGCAGACAAGAACTGGGGTTTTTTTTTGCTTTTATTTGTATCTCTAACACTTAGCATAATGCCCAAAACATATTAAGTGCTTAATAAATGCTTGTATGCTGCCTGCCTAGGAAGGGAAGTCATCAATGAAACAAAGGAATTTAGGGAGAGCATTCATGGCTAACTACCCCACCCAAAAGTACAAGGAGCAGGTAGAACCTGATCCTGCCCCAAAGCCTGAATTCAAGAATAAAAGCCAAAGAGTAAATCAAGGAAAACAGAATACTATTAAAAATTATTGCAAATCTAGAAATCCTGAAAAGAGTTACTCCATGAAAATTAACAAGCAAAGACTAAAAGGACAAAAATGGATCTTCAAGAATACCAAGAATATTCAAGAATGAATACCAAGTTAAAAGAAACAAGAGATAAAAAAGGAAATAAAACATCCTGAGGAACAAATTAGAAAGAAGTAGCTTAGAAAATGGTTACTCTTACTCAAAAAACAGACTCCTTGAAAATAAGGATAGCCCAAATAGAAAATGAAAGACTCCCTGAAGTAGAAAGAAATAATGAAAAACCAAATGGTTGAAAAAGTAAATAAAGTATATGCACTAAGCTAAAAAACAGGTCTGGGAAATATCATTTAAGAACCACTGAACTCTCTGAAAATCATAATTAAAAAAACAAAGCCTGACATTTTAACTCAAGAAATCATAGATGAAAATTGCCCATGTCTCTTCGAAAGAGTAAAGACAGAAAGAATATCAAGCACCTCCTAAAAGGAATTCTAAAAACAAGAGTCCTGGAAATGCCAGAGGCAAAATCCAGAGCTCCCAACTTGAAAAAAAAAACCCACAAAAACAAAAACGGAAACTTTTAAGATCCCAAAAACAAAGAACAAAAAACCCCAATTCAACCTATTTAAGCATTGAGGAACTAAAGTCAAGATCACAGTAAAGCCTAGCAATTTCTATTATAAACCAGAGATACTGGAATATAATATTCCAAAAGGTTAAGAGATAAGCTTACAATGGAAAATAACTTACGGTGTAGAGTAGAATATAATTCTACAGGGGAAAAAATAGACCTTTAACAGAAGAAGTCTCTCAAACATTTCAATGACAACCTATTGCCAACATTAAAATGGAGATGTGTCCCTTCAGAACCTTAATGTCTTCAAAGCAGATTAAGGGAGTTAAGAAAGAACACAAAGGTATGAAGACAAGGGAGAGTAAAAGGAGAAGTGAGGAGAAAAAAAGGGTGAGGAAATTGCTATTTCTCATAATTGTGATGGGAGAGGAGTATACAACTTGGAGGCAAGGTAAGGGAAGCAGATATCAGGTACATCTCACTTTTATCTGAAATGGACAAAAGAAAGCTGAGCATACACACAGAAATAAGTTAGTCTAGAAATACATCAAACTCAACAGGAAAATTGTGGTTTATGAATATAATGGAATAGCATGCTTTAAGAAATGATGAAAGACAGGCCATTCACATTTGCCATATGAAAAAAATGCTCTAAATCACTAATTAGAGAAATGGGAATAAAATTAACTTTGAGGTACCATCTCATAACCATCAGATTTGCTATGAAGATAAAAAAAATGCTGAGGGGCTATGGGCTAATAGTTTCACTAATGCACTGTTAGTGGAGCTGTGAACTAGTAAAACCATTTTGGAAAGCAATTTGGAATTATGCCCAAAAAGCAATTAAACTCTGCATACATTACCTTCCGACCCTCCAATTTCTCTACTATATTTATATCCCAAAGAGATCAATACAAGAGGCTAAGAACGCATACGTACAAAAATATTTAGGAGCTCTTTTTGTGGTGGCAAATGATTGGAAATCGAAGGGATGTCCATCAATTGGAGACTAGCTGAACAAATTATGGCATATGAATGTGATGGAATACTACTGTGTTATAAGAAATGATGGAGATGAGATAGTATCAAAAAAAACCCAGGAAGATTTGTATGAACTGATGCAAAGTGATGTGAGCAGAACAACTTTCACAATATTGATACCATAAGATAACTAACTTTGGAAGACAGTATTAGTAACTCATCAACACGATGAGCAACCACAGGTCGAAAGAAGTCAAGGTGAAACATACTATCTACCCTCCAGACAGTAAACTGATGGACTGAGAGTACAAATGTAGGTATATTTTCTTTTGGACATGGGGAAAACAGGAATTACATGAGTTTTTCTAATAGGCTTTATTTTTCTTGCCTTATAAATGGAGGGGGGGGCGGGAGAGAAAGAGAGAATTCACAACTGAAAATAGTAGTGAATTTGCTTAAGAAAGAAAGAAGCTGTTTCAGAGAATCTGGGGCAGAATAAAGAAAACCAGGATGACAATTTACACAAGGACAGAAACATTGTAAAGAATATCAACTTTGAAAGATTTAAAAATTAAGATCAATGGGATGACTAAGTATGTCTCCCCAAAACCTATGATGAAGTAAGTAGGTTACCCATGCACCTACTAAGAAGAGGTGCTGAACACAAGGTGCAGAGATAAGACATTTTTGAGCATAGCTATGGTTTTCTCTTTATCTTTCTTTGTCTTCTGATTTGAAAGGGGAGTTAGCAATAAGGATGCCTCCAAAAACGGGTGGCCACTAAAACTTCTTTAAGACTGCACAATAGAGAAAAATAAATTAAGGAAAGAAGCACAGACAATCAATTTTGAAAGTAACGTGTAGATTTTATTATATACTTTTTAAAAAGCAAGGCAGCATTGAAATAAGAGATTCAGTTTCATAAAAGCCATTTTATGATATTCTGTTGTGTAAACAGAAATGCTTTTTTTGGTATTTAAGTTAGGATAAAAAATTTTAAATAACAATATCTGAAAACCTGGTTTAGAATTATATTTGTCCAGTACACGACATTAAATAAATTTAAAATATATTAAATATAAATATTCAACAAATTCATCAAAGTGAAGAAAAGACTGTGAGGGTTGGCAGAACCTAACAGGTAATTCTTACCATGAAATAAGGCTTGTGGTGGCATTACATCTGGAATAAGATCGGCTTCTGACAGCAAGCTAGGAGTTGCTGAATGGGAAGCTGGAGTTCCAGGAGCAGAAAAATCAAGAGAAGGAGAAGGAGATGGGCTTGTCAA
>CM053625.1:220965390-220992457 GCA_028646595.1 Phalanger gymnotis | reverse complement strand
ACAAATTCATCAAAGTGAAGAAAAGACTGTGAGGGTTGGCAGAACCTAACAGGTAATTCTTACCATGAAATAAGGCTTGTGGTGGCATTACATCTGGAATAAGATCGGCTTCTGACAGCAAGCTAGGAGTTGCTGAATGGGAAGCTGGAGTTCCAGGAGCAGAAAAATCAAGAGAAGGAGAAGGAGATGGGCTTGTCAAAGGGGTTCGATCAGAGGAACTCAAGGATGAAAAGTCAATCACCTCTCCCTTCTCAAGAACCATGTCAGGCCGACGGCCACGGCTGATGAATTTTACTGGGGTGGAAGATGTGCTTCTATCCAAGAAACCAGCTGCTTCTTTCTGGGCTCTCCTAATGTCTTTAGCTTCTTGAGTTCGTGATCTCTTCTCCTTCAGTTCCATGGCAGATTCCACAGGATTTCGACTCACTCTTTTCCTAAGTCCTTCCACTGTAATGATGGGATCCAAAGCTGGTTTTGAGGCTAAAGAAAAATAAATACGTAACCACTCATTTACCATTAATATATCTAAACTCTTCATTGACCAAGCTGTTCTGCTTGGTTTCAACTCCAAGAACATTAGGCCTTCCCCAGGTTAAGCTCACCACCTGAAGTCTCATTATTTTGGAAACAGGTTCAGCTTTCAGAATCCATACCTCCCAACTACCTTCACTGACTGTTCCTCAGATTAGAGGACTGGAGGGCAGAAGAATAAACTCTTCCCAAGACATCCTGTTATGTTTCCAAGAAACTTCATTTACCACAAGCTGCTCTGCTCCATCTGACTCTCAAGAACCTCAGGCCCTGGAGTGGGGTACACTCTGGCAACTCCTGCCCCTCCTTTTCAGCTTCCTTTTTTATGCAGTCTTTCCCATTTCAACAGCATGCTCCTTGAGGACAGGCACAGTCTTTCTTTTTCAGAGTGGTATCCTCATTCCAATTTATATGCCAGACACAGAACTTAACAAATATGTATTGAGAGTCACTCAAACAAGCATTCAACTTTAGATCCTTTGGCTACCCATTCAGCTATGTGCTTAGTACAATGCTTTATACTCAGAAGATGCTCAATGAGTGCCTAATTATGCTAAAATAAGGCTTTTTAATGTCTTCAAAGTGTGAATTTAAAAAGTCAAAGATACTTAGAAATCAGATTTTGAGCAAGAAATTTTCAAATACTTGAAACAAATTACAGAACAGGCACTTTTATCAATAAAAGGACAAAGGTATTTAATTTTTTTAAATAAAGAGGTTATCAAATTTTGTCATACAGAACATACCAATACTTCCATGTACAAACATGGACACAAACTAGCTATTCCAGTTAAAAATAGGCTCTTATCTTTAGGATCTCCTATCTTTAAACTTGGTTGACCTTGGCTGGCCTGGCACTTCTTGTACTGTTCCAGATACCTTTTACTTTCAGAGCAGAAGCAGACAATTTCTCTCCTTCAGGTTTCATTGTCGGAGGCTTGTTATGAACAAGTTTCCACCATCCTGGTTCTCCAAATTCCTGAGCACCTGAGCGGAAAAACACTGGGCTCCCCACACTAAGGCAACCTGCTACTGTGCTCCACCAGGTGGAAGTCTTTTTCCTAAAAGAAAGGACAAAGAATATTTAAAATTATCAATTATTTGATTTCCTAATTGACAACTATTTTTAGGTGCATATAAACCATATTTCCTGTATATTTCAGCAAATGTGACTTTCTGACAGTCAATGTTTAAGAAGCATTACTGAGATGTTCAAAGAACTGAAATTTTAATTCATTTAAGGGTCTTAAAAATACATGTGATATTGCACAGATGTCAAGAAATTAAACAGGTATTATAACTCTACTTCTAGAAGCTTGGGAATCAGTGGCATAGAAAGTTCTTTTGCCTCACCAGTTCATTTTGCCTGAGGGCTTGTGCATCTTTGAAAAACACCCATTACACAGGTTTTCAAGTACTGAAGCAGAACCAGAACTGCACAGCATGTACCACAAGCTGAGAGTTTAAACTTCAGGGAAATTATTGACTTCCAACTTCCCTTTTGTGAAAATTGTTATAGTTCTAAAGCATGATTGAAAAAGATTGTCTCAGGAGTCCTAAACTGTTAACTTATTTAATAGGGGAAAAATTTTTTTTCAAGGTGTGCGTTGGCAATATTATTAAAGAAGCAATCAAGAGAATTCTTTAGTATTTTCTTTTTAAAATTTTCAATGTAAAGGCCATGGTCTGCTCTCCAGAGACTAAATTAGAAGATCGTCAAGAAAATTATCTTGCACAGTAATTGTATTCTACTACGTGGATAATACACCAAAGCAAGTTAAAGAAAGAAGGCAGCGAATAGGGGTAAAGAGAAATGGTTACTTTAGAAACTCTAGCTAATCAGAAAATGCAAAATGGTTATTTTTCTCAATGAATATGAGAAGTATTTGAGATAAGAATACCCCTCTGCATTTTCCTCTCTTCTTTCCCCTTTCCTACCCTTCAAAGTCCAAATGAGTAGAAGAGAAAAAAAGTTTAGGAAATACTTCTAGTGATATTCCCACTCTCTGAAACCCTCATACACACCAGGGTCTGGATGTAAAAATGAAATAAATCCACTTTCTCCAGTCATAGTCCTCTTCTAAAACACCTTTTAGTGTTCTGTGACACCATGGGAAAAAGAAGTCACACACTGATATCTTTAATACAGATTAGAAAAGACTCAAAAGATTTGTACCTCAACCTTTCAGGATAAGAGATTAGGAAGTGTTTGGTGAGCATAACCCCACATTTCTTCTTATTTGCTCAGGTGTCTAATACATGTAGGTTGAGTTAATAGGAAATAATATGGAGAAGTAAACTTTTTTGTTTCTACCACAAAGCATGGAGGATCACTTCTCCACTTCTCTGAGGAAAAGGGAGGCCCCAAAGAGAAAATAACATGAAATTCTTTCTGAAACTGTTATTTGATAATGTTCACAGCAGTGAAAAACAATTAGCAAATTCATTAATTATACTATGTACTATCAAGGATATCTACATATAAATCTTTTTCTGTCATCATAGCACACTGTATTTTACTGAAACTAACATCCTGGCATAAACAAATTTTAAATTATTTTCCCATAGTAGGAACATTAGCCAGGTTATGGTGTTTTGTCATGAATTTCTTGTTAAGACATACACGAAGTACTTCCATATTCTGTGTGTAATTAAAAAATGTACTTTTTTAGAAACAGACATGTTCAAATTACATATGGAAACTTAGAAAACGAAATTGTTACTAGTCAAGTTTTCATCGACTTTCTATAATCTGTATATACACTGATAAAATCACAGGTCTAGTCAAAAAAGAAACCAAAAAATAAAGGTTTTAAAGTCTGGAGCTAAAAAGAAGTATCTCACATACCATGTACAATCTTCCTAAGTGTACTTTCAAATTTTAATTATTTAGGTTCTAAGTATTCTAAAGGCAATTCAAAAATTTCATTTAAAAGCAACTTAAGACAACATTCTTATTTCAGATCCTGTGACAAAGGAACAATTATTCCCAAAAGCACTATCATATAGCTACGAAAGATCACAATGCATTTCAGCTGTGAAGTAAATTTTTGCAGTTTTTAATCTCTCTTAAAATCTCAATTACTAAGACTTTTAAATTGGACAAGAATTTTATGAAGACCCTTTATATCAAGGAGTGACATCTCAAAAGAAGGTCAACTCAACAAGTATTTATTGAATGACTACTGTGTATGCTAAATACTGGGGATACAAACAAATCAAAAAACAGTCCCTGTTCTCAAGGAGCTAACAGTCTAATGGAGGAGAAAATATGCAAATACCATATACAAAAAAAGGATAAATAAAGGATATGTTAGAGATAGTATGACAGGTAAGGCCATAAGATTAAGGACAACTGGGAAAGGTTTCTTTTAGATAGTGAGATTTTAGCAGACTTGAAAGCAGTAGCCAGGGTAAAGAGAAGGCAGCTGGAATGTTAGATTCAATGGCCAAAAAACAAAACAAAACGAAAACAAACAAAAAAAAAACAAAAACAAAAAAAACCCACAACACTAGAACAGAAAAAGAAAATAATGTCAGCTCTGAGCAGATGACGTTCCAAACAAAACCAGGTTGTTAACTCAGTGTTAGCAAGGACAAACAAATGAGCAAATTCCATCAAATCAGACATTTTTAAAAACAGACAAAAATTTGGCAAAACACTTTTTACAAAAAGATAACATTCGTAAGAAAAAAAGCACCCATAAAATCCACAGAAACATTTCAAAAACATAATTTCATTTTCTTCTTTCTTGACACACAGCAAAGGTACATTAAAACAAGTTCCATAAAAAATGCCAAATCATTATAACACTAAGGCAATAGGCCTCCTTTTAATGAATAGAGCCCTTTGTGTTGCCAACTCCTTTCTTAACACTAATAAGTAAGTTGGGAACCAAAATGATCCCTATAATAAAAGAAGACTAAAATATTCTCTAACTTAATTTCTTTTATTACAAGGTCTCATAAGGTCACACACTACCTACCAGTGACTCACTCACTTCAAAGTGTTCTCAGCAACATCAACAAAACCTGAAAACGGTTTTTTTTAAACTAAATCTATTTGGTAAACTTATTTCACTACCTTGGAGAAAACATACAAGAGATTACATCAAACAGGACAGCAGTTAATAAAAATACTGCTCTGACTTGATCAGAGCCTTTAGTCATATCTATAGTTATTGAATTGTGCAAGATTTATTCATCTTATCCAAAACTTGATACACCATCATAAATTCAGAATCTTGAACAAAATTCAAACACAGGTAAGTAGATTTAACCAATTTCAACAACATAGTAAAATGTCACAAGGGCCCGATAAACTGATTGAATGGAAAAAGTTTAAGAAAAATATAGTTCAGTGGTAGTGACACTGTTAATATGAAAAAAACAATGAAACAAATATTCAGTGTGCCTAGCACGTACCCAGTAGGGAATATAAAAGAAGCATAAAGACTGCCTTCAAGGTACTTAGAATCTAGTTGAGCAAGTGTAAGTGCCAAAACAATAAATACAAGTAATTAAACTGTTGTCAGAATTTAAAGGAGTAAGAATAATAGGACCCAACCTCGTGAAAAAGCACATTTAATACTCTAGATATCACCCTTTCCTATTCAGAAATTCACCATGGTTCCTTTAAGGGTTCCTCTGGAAAAACTGTTTTTACCTGTTCTTCCAGTTCAATAAATGCCGTCAACAGGACTTTTAGAACCTACAAATATCACTATAATAAACACAATAGTCACTGTTAATCCCACACTATTATACCTCATTTGAGTGAATAGGTTAAGATAACAAATCTAGAAATATGGTTTGCCTTCTACAACTTGCAATTTCAAATAATTTTTACCTGTTTCCTAGTAAAAAGGTCCAATGTTTCTCAATAAAAGCACAAATATCTTCTTTCCATCTGAAATAACCTTGGCGTCCAGTTCCTTCCAGAGACAAATTATACATTGCCAACATGACAACCTGGCACACAAATGGGTAAAAAAAAAGGAGTGAAAAAGAACATAGGCATTTAGAACTGCAAAGGAGCCGAGACATCATCTAATTCAATGCTCTTTTAAGGGGAGAAAACTTAATTCCAGAGAAGTTAAATGATTTGCCCAAGGTCACAGAGCAGTGCTAGGACCTAAATCCTTGTCTCATCTCCCCTCAGGCCAATATTCTTTCCATTATGTGATACTTATTTCTTTTCAAAGAAATTTTGAAATCTTTAAAAAATATTTTAGCCAAATTTTTTGGATCTAAAGAAATGCATCCTTTTTAACAGTTTGTCAGATCTCGAAAGGATTTCTATAAAGGTTATTTTGAGAATATAAGAGGTTGGACACATCGCAACTAACCAACAGTGCATAATCATTCACAAAATTAAATAACCATTGTTACCAAACAGCATGCCCAACAGGAAGACCTGTTGATGCACTCCTTACCAACTAGCTCTTTAAATGTGATGCTCCAAATAATCTAATTTCAACTTTCTTTGACTTCCATAATTTCTGTATGCAAGTATATCTGTTGTACACTGGGTCTTGCTCTCAGGATCTCAGAATTCTTAAGAAAACAGAACTGGATCCCAATTTCGTAGATCTTAGGTTTAGAGCAGGAAGACACCTTAGAGACCACTGAGTCCAACCCCTCCTTTGATAGATGAGTAAGAAGAGTGAGATTAAGTGACTTGCCCAGGGCTAGACAAAGAAAATTAGAACTCAGACCTTCCCCCATTCTCTCCAATGGGCCACCTAGCTCCCCAATCCAATATTCCATTGACTATAGTAAGCTGCCAACCCTATGCTATTCCAGAGAAGTGCAGAACAAATATTTCATTTCTATGGTATATTCAAGCTATAACCTAGTGCACTGCTATGCACCTCTCTAACAGCTGTTTAATCTGTCTCTACCCAAGGCCCTGTCGTCATCATCCTACTCACTTCAGCCCCACTTCCTTTATACATGCCATTCCCCATGTTTCAATGAACTCCTCCCCTTCCCAACTCTGATTTTCAATCCACTGAAGTCCCTTCTGACCTCCAATAAGCACCAAGTTTGACCTTCTTTGTCACCAAAACCACAGCTTCTAACAATTTATTCCAAAAATAATCTGTCTTCAAATTTCTCACGACACATCATGTGGTCCTTTCCTTTGCCTGATAACATTTATATACTATCCTAATAATATTAGCATCTAATATGTGCCAGGCACTGTGCTAAGTGCTTTACAAATATGATCTCATTTGATCCTCAAAACAACCCTGAGGGGTAGTTGTTGTTATGATCCCCCTTTCACAGCTGGAGAAACTGAGGCAAACAGAGGTTAAATGGCTTGCCCAGATTCACACAGCTAGTAAGTGGATTTGAATTTAGATCTTGCTGACTCTAGTCTAGGCCCAGGACTCCAATCACTGTGCCACCTAGCTTGTCTATATCATAGTCATTTGTGTAAATTAGAATGTAAACTTAAGAACAATATCTGTTGTCTTGAGAATAGTACTGGTACTTTACACATAATAAAGGAGTTTTATTTAACGAAATTACCTACAGTGTGCAGGATAGTATCCTAGGAGCTGGATGAAAAGCAAATTTTACATTAACAGGTAATACCTGCTCTCATGGGATTTATAAAATAACACAGAAATTATAATATAAAATGATACATATGGTTACAGAAATGTGAGCACAGTGGAAGAAAAGGTTATTACTAACTGAAGGAGGAGGAATCAGGGAAGGCTAAAGAAGTAGCACTGGCCACTCAGACCAGTTCAATTTTTTGTTTTGTTTTTTTTTGCAGGGGGAGGGCAGGGCAATCAGGGTTAAGTGACTTGCCCAAGATCACACAGCTATTAAGTGTGTCAAGTGTCTGAGGCCGGATTTGAACTCAGGTCCTCCTAAGTCCAGGGCTGGTGCTCTACTCCCTGCGCCACCTAGCAGCCCTTCAGTTCAATTTTTTTTAAGAATAAAGAAAATAACGGACATTTATACAGCACCTTAAATTTTCCGAACAGCTTTATCTAATTTGATTATCATAACAATCCTTTGGGGCAGATACAAGTATCATTCTCTTCCCTTCACACCATTATATCCCACCAACCCCCAGAGCCTCGTCCACAAAACCGGCATGTATTTATTTTGTATATACTTTCATGTATAGCTGTTGTCTTTCTCCTATAAAATTTAAGCTCCTTGAGGGCAAAGATTATTTAATTTATACCACTGTATTCCTAGACCCTTTATTAATACTTATTTGGTTAGCTGCTTGATTTTACAGAGGAAGCAACTCAAGGTAAGAGAATTTAAGCAATCTGGCTTATCATCACAGAATGAGATTAGAAACAGATCTTACTTGACTACATTCAGCATTCTTTCTACTCTAGCATCTTGCCTCTTTATTTTGTATAAATAAGAATAACTTATCAAAATTAATTTGATGGAAATTTTTTTTTTACTGCTTTTGTTTTTCTTTTCAATTATAGGATCACAGAACAGCCATTAGAAATTTATCTAGTTCAAACTAAGGCCCTCCAAGAACTTGCTCTAATTAGAATGTGGGTCTTCTAGGTTGTAGTTTAGCACAATTTACACTATACCAAACAAATACTCCAACTTTCTGCCTACTCCTTACGTACTTATAACTTATGGCACCTACAGACAAAGCATAAGCCCGATGATGGCACAGATGACCAAAAGAGGTTTCTCACCCATACATAAGGAGAAGTTCTCAAGGACTCATAACTCAGATGTAGGGTCCTTATCAAAGAAATAGCTTAACGACTGCAGCATGTGATCAGACACCAGTCATTCGTCTTGGGTAGGACCCTAAACATATAGGGTTCCACCCCTGCTGACACCATGCCTTCCCACTAGTAAGACCACCACACACACCTGCCAAGTGCAGCAGAACACTGCAAACCTGGAGGGCATCTGGAGGCTACATAACTCAAGAGTTCCTAGAACAGGAGCTGAGCACTGCAGGAAGGGCAGAGCAGCACACTCAGAGAATGGATAAACTTCATCATCACTTCACATATGCTGCAAGCCAAGGACATAAATCCAAGTATGGAACAGGAAAGAACAACTGAAAGACAAAACAGATATCTTGAACTGCTTCAAAAAATATATAATCAGCTAAGAGTTCCTGCAACTATCCAAATAAATCAGATATCAAAGCTACACTGCTGAGACTTTAATGGTAAAGAGGGAAAAAAATTTCTACTATGACTTTCGGCTAGCTATGCTAGCCAAAACGCCCCCAGAGAGAGTACACAATTTAATAGTTTCGGCTCAAAGTCTTCTCTAAATCCAAAGTAGTCTCTCCTATGTGCTATCATATCAGCGAAAGCTAAAACAAAAGGACATGTGAGGGACTCTTTACATTAAAAGTTAGTTACTATTTCAACCTCCAGAAAAGGTACACATCTAGCTTAGAAGGACAGATCAGTTGTGCACAACTGATCTGTCCTTCTATTGCCTATACCTTCAGCAGCTCACTTAACCATTCTCTAGAGCGTCCGCATCAATAAAAAGTGGGAATAAACTAGATCTTTAAGGCTCCTTCCAGTTCCACATTCTAAAATATTGCAAACATAGAAATGAAATTGTTGATTTCTTTTTAAAAGAAAATACAATGTTCTGCTGGAAAGTCTTAATAAGGATTTAATAACAGGATTTTGAAAATTTGGATTAAGTGTGGCACAACTCAGGCAGGCAGAAAGGAGCTGCAAACTACATCTTTGGTGGGACTACCTACATCAGTGAGATCACGTATCCATATAAGATATTGGTTTTCTTAGTTGTCTATACTTTTCTAGGGCAACTGATATTTACAATGTACAATACTGGATAAATAGCATATCTACCACATTAGAATTTAACTAATCATGTAATCATATTTATAACATATTGTAGGCTACTGTTATTTCTTTATTCTTCCAATTTTTTCCCCTAGAAGAATAAATTTGTTTTTGGAATGACAGTGAGAAAAACACCAATCATATTTTTCGTTAAAATTACAAGATCATATTTACATGAGAAAAGAATCTTTTAGGGGTCTCTCATGAATCTCCAAATTGAAATATTCACATTTTTAAGAGCATACATTTTACATAGGTCAATCAATTAACATTTATTTATTTAACATTAAATCTATTAAACAACAGGCAGAGCTGCACTAAGGTTACAAAAAGTGGCAAAAGAGCCCTGGCCTTCAAGGAGCTCACAATCTAATGAGGGAGACAACAAACAAATGTATACAACAAGCTATATACAGAATAAAGACAAAATAATTAACAGAGAGAAGGCACTACAATTAAGAGGACCTAGGAAAGGCTTCCTGCAGAAGACAGGATTTTAGTTCGGAAAAGAAGCTAGGGATGTTGATAGGTAGATATGAAGGAGGGAAAGTGTTCCAAGAATAGTAGAAAACCAGAGCTGCTGAGAGATGAATTGTTTTTCACCTGGAACAAGGAGCCAGTGTTACTGGATTAAAGGGTATGTCAGGGAGTAGGCAGGAGAGTGCTAGATTATGAAGGGCTCTGAACACCAGAAGACATTGTATGGGGGAGGGGGGACAGCATTGACAGGGAGCCACAGGTGTTTATTAGTAGGGAAGTGACATGGTCAGATTTGCATTTTAGGACAATCACTTTAGTGGCTGAATAGAGGATGGATTGGAACAGGTAGTGGAGGTAGGCAGATTCACCAGCAATGTCCAAAGTCAGAGGTGATAAGGGCCTGCACCAGAGTCGCAAGAGAGGGAGACATCCACAGACCTTGGATATTGTGGTGGTGGGGAGTAAGGGATCCACATAACTCCTAGGTTATAAGAACAACTAACTAGGAGGATGGTGTTACCTTCTACAGTAATATAAAAGGTTGGGGGAGAGGGGATAATGAGTTCTGCTTTGGACATGTTGAGTTTAAGATGTCTACTAGATATCCAGTTTGAGATGTGTGAAAGGCAGCTGGAAATGCAAGATTGAAGGTCGGCCAAAAGGCTGAAGCAAAATGGGCAGATCTGGGAATCATCATCATCATCGAGGTGGTAATTAAACCATAGGAGCTAAAGAAGTCACCAAGTAATAAAAGTAGTATAGAGGAATGAGAGGAACTAGAACAGAACCCTGGGGGGCACACCTGTGGTTAGAGGGCATATTTGGAACAGGATCCTGAAAAGGTACAGGTGGTTAAATAGGTAGAAAGAAAAACAAGAGTCTTGTCCAGAAAACCTCAAAAACAACAACAAAAAACAAAAAACAAAACAGTATGAAGGAAGAGGGGGTGATCAACAATGTCAAGCTGCAGAGAGATCAAGGAGAATAAAGATTTAGAAAAGATGACTGGATTTGGCATCCAATTGTTGGTAAATGTGGAGGGAGCAGTTTCAGTGGAATGTTAAGGTAGCAAGTTGGATTGTGAAAGCATAGGCAGATAGAGATAGGAAGACGGTTAACAGCAATGGAAGGATAAAGTAAGGGGTTTTTTAGGATGGGGGATACACGGGCATCTTTGTAGGAAATGAGGGATAAGCAGGAAAGAGAATAAAAGTAAGTGACCACTTGGGGATGGAGACAGGATGCAATGAGATCACTTAAACACACAGAAGGGTTAGCCCTGGGAAGAACTAAGGTCACCTCAACATGTGAGACAGGGGTGAAGGAGAAGATGGTGGTAGAAGAACATGAATCACTTGCAATGAGAAAAAATGGAGAAGAGAAAGTTCAGGATGAATGGTTTCATTTTTTTCCCCCAGTAAAATAAGAGCTCTAAGGTGGGGGGGGGGGGGGGAAGAGGAGGAGGGAGCCACGGGAAGCTTAGGGGGTGAAAAGGTTTGGAAAAGCCACTGTGGAGACAGTAAGACATTAAATACAGTTCTTTTCAAGGCAAAAAGATTATAGTATCATAGGATTTAAACATGAAAGGAACTTAAGAGATGAACTAGTTCGACCTTTTCGTTTCCTAGGACAAGACAGGTAGAACCGTTAAAGATACACATTTTACCATTTTTATGATGAAACTCCAAAATTCCTTAAGTAAATTTCTTCAATTACCTAGAATTCTTTCTTTTAATATTATTTCCATAATAGAACCAAATTTTCATGATATTTACTGTCACTCTTTTGTAATATTTTTACTCACTTGTTGCCATGTCAGTCTCAGCCTTTCAAATTGCTCTTTACCATCCTCTGAACAATCTGAACAAGTAAATCTAAAAAAGTTATCACCTTTGAGGTAACTGAGCTGTTCCCTCAGCTGACCTAAAACAAAGTGAAGGACAAACAAAACCAGATTTTAGTTTTTGAACATAACTAGAGCAAAAAAACTGAGTCCCACTTGATCAGTTCAATTTTTCCTACTTTGTTCCTTTGATCTTATCTAAACTTTTCCAGTGACAGAAGAGTTCCCTATGATACCAACCTTTCATCTTGAAACTTTTTCATTATTGTGTGCAAGGAAAATTGTGGTTAAGAGAAAAAAGGGTGACAAGGACACATGTTATCTCCTTCTCCCTTCAATGATCTGTCACTGGAAGTCTTATCCTCAAAACTTCTATATACCTTTACTGATTCCTCCTAACACAGACTAGTGGGAAAGAGATAAATGACAAATTAAGCAAAGTTTTCAAGACAAAAATGTTTGAAGTTATTTGTACAAAAAAGATAAAATCCATTTTAACAAATACCATTATATCCAGTTCTACAGGAATACACTACTTCAATATTCTAGCAAATGATGAATCACTGTACAACTTTTTAAAAATTCTATTAAACAAAAAGTCCTGTATAAAAAAGAACTTATTTCTATTCAATGTAAAACATTCCTAAAAATTGTTTTGCTCAAGCTTTTGAAGTAGAAATATATATGTAATTTGATTTTCATGTGGCCTCAAAGGATGACAGTAACAAGGTTAAGATTATAGTAATAATTCGTTAAGGGGAAGAGGCCAAAACACAAGACCACTCCCCTTCCCAAACTGAACCTACAAACAATATACCCCTCTGAGTATTTCAGATTTCGACTTTTTCTAAGTTATAATACAATGGAATAATTTTTGATCCATTTAAGACACAATACTACTCTAAAGTCCAACAGAAGAATCCCTAGCTCCATATTAGAATAGCTAATTACTTAGTAAAGTGTGATGTTTGATTCGTGAAATAATTGCTACCAAAAGATTTAACTACTTTAGCAACAAGGAAAAATAACACTAAGATATTACTTGAACCTATGTTACTTATCAAAAGTCTCCTTGAAAACTATGAAATTCGATTTAGTCAATGAAATTAATATCAGTAAGATTTTCATTTAGTTTTCAATTAATAGTAAGCTTTAGAAAAGAAAATGAATTAAACAAAAAAAACAAAGGATTCTTACTGGCTGATATCCATTTTTGGCATTTATCACAGAAGTAAGATAGTTGTTCTTCCATCCATGACACATCCCCTTCATCACTATTCAGTGAATCTCCACTTTGATCATGAGATAAATCCACTGAGCCTTGATCCTCAGATTCAACAATCAGGAGGGTTTCACCTTCCACTTCACCTTCCTCCAGACCTTCAGAGGTGGATGTTCTTGTAGCATCATCATCATGACGACTCATCAGCCCACTAATGTGGACATTATTATCCATCCTTTCTTGCCAGGAAGATTATTTTTTTTCAATGACAACCCTGGGGTATGGCTACCCAGTTAATATTGTTCATAACAGATAAAAAGGGGTTGTCTTTAAAAAAAGTGAATGATCACAATTAAAATCCTAAATAGAAGGAATTTTTAAAGCAGTTTTAAAACTTGAATGATATAAATCACTATTCTTTTATTTAAATGTTTAAAGGGCAGAAAAAATTATATTGGTGGAAGCAATCACTTACTTAACTTATGCCATTATATAGCTTAACAAAAAAATTCCAAAACAATCCAAACCTGTTTCATTAGTATTTCATTCACTTCAAAACTCATGTTTTTTGAGAACCTTTTGCCAATAACATCTTCTCTCTTTCTACTTCAAGATGCTTAGTCAAAATAATCTGTTCTTCCAAAAGACGAACATTTTCTTTTTTCCGATTTTGCCTCTCTATATCTCTGAGCACTCCGTCTCGAAGCCTCTAAAACACAAAGAACAAACTTAAGTAACACCCTGAACATGATTCCCATCCACTAGTATTAGTACAAGGAAAAGTACCAAGATGCACATCAGACTTCCAAATTTCTAAGTACAAATCCAGAGAGTGTTTGTTTTAATTCACCTAACTACAAATATGCACTAGAGGATACTTTTAAATAAACATGACATAAATCTTGCGTTTTAACAAACACAACTACACATTTTTAACAAAACATTTTTTGGGGGCGGGGAGAGGGCAGAGCAATTGGGGTTAAATGACTTGCCCAAGGTCACACAGCTAGTAAGTGTATCAAGTGTCTGAGGCTGGATTTGAACTCAGGTCCTCCTGACTTCAGGGTGCTGCCCCCAACAAAACATTTTCATAATATTCCTGGAAAACTCCTGAAGGTTTAAGAATTAACTGAAAGTAAAGGATAAGGCTACCTAGAATTTTTTTTTTTTAAGATCTAGCAATTTATGAAGCACACTGCTTTCACTATAGCTTAAAATTACAATAACTGGGTACCAAGAATTCGGTTATCATAAATTATCCTCACTCATTAGTAAACAAGAATTGGGAAAATGAACATATTTTTATTTATTACAACAATCAAGTATAGTAAAATCTCCTTTAGATGAAAGAGTTGAAAAAAAGAGAACGTGTAAAAATTATGTAAGAAATAAAGAATATCAAAAATAACCTCCCCCCCAAAAGGTGACTTCCTATATTTAGAAAAAGAGTACCACATAACTCTATAAAATTCATCACCAGTAATCATTTTGTTAATCAAATGAAGAGAAAGTTACAAGCTTCAGTATTTGAAAAAAATTCATATGTAATCAAACAAGTATTTATTCAGCACCTATCACTAGCCAAGCACTATGCTAGGCATTGGGGATACAAAGAATATAACTATTCCAATTATCAAAAATCTTATTTTACAACAGAAGATGTAAGTATGTGTATATTATATATGCATATACATATACACTCACGTAATGTGTTCTCTAGAAGCATTAAATGTATGTATAAAGCACGTTTATTACATATACCTATGTATAAATACATGCATGTACACATAGAAACACAGAATAGTTAAGAGTACCTTGGGAAGAATACTAGCAGTTGTGGATTAGTAAAAGGAGAATAAGCTGTTAGTGAGCATTCCTTCAAGTCATTTACTTATCAAGCCAATACTGAAAAATTACTGAACGTCTCAAGTTATCTCACACATACTTACTTAAATGCTATATCCCTTTGCAGAGTATTAATTACCTCCTTTAAGGCAAAAACGTGGTTTCCATCGTCTTTGTATTCTCAATGATTAGTACAGTTCCTGACATATTAGGTGCTTAGTAAACTTTTAATGGATTGGATTGTTAAATCTGGAGAACTCTCTCTGCCCTAGGAGTCTTAGGCCCATCATATTTTATAAGATTGAACGGTCTTGAGATTATGCCACTTGAGTATTTGCTAAAGGAACTAAGAGTCTGGAAAATAGGGGCCCTGGGGAAAACGAAAGCAGTTTCCAAGTATTTGAAGGACTGTTGACGAGAAAGAAGGATTGGATTTGTTCTTTTTGGTAAGAAGGAAACAATGGGAGTTGTTTAAACTTTAAGTGTGATAAATCTGCATGGAGGGCAAGTAGGTGGCACAGTGGCTACAGCACCAGGTCTGGAGTCAGGAAGACCACGAGTGCCAATCTGGCTGCCAGATACTTACTAGCTGTGTGATCCTGGGGCGAGTGACATAATAGCTAGCCCATAGAGCACGATAAAGTTTGTGAAGATCTTTACATTTTTACCTTATTTGATCCTCACAGCCTGGTTAAGTAGGAGCTATTATAATCTCCATTTTACAGATGAGGAAACTGAGGCTGGTTAAGCTTAAGGGACTTGCCCAATGTTATGTATACCTCTACTAAGCCTGTGAGACGAGATTCAAACTCGGATCTTCCTGTCTAGCACTCCGGCCACTGCTCCACTTAGCTAAAACGTAATAACAATAAATAATAAGTTATGTATTGTTACAGTTAACCATACTCAAGGTTTACAAAACACTTCATAACATTTACAAAAACCTCACAACAGAGAGATAGGCGCTGTTATCACCTTATTTTACAGATAAAGAAACAGGCAGACATAAGTGGCCCGCGCACACCTAACGAGCGCGAGGCCGAATTTGGACTCGGGTCTTCCTGATTCCAGGTTCTATCCACGGGTATATCCTGAGTTTTGGGGGGCTTACACCCTAGCAAGGAGACGAGACACAAACACACGTAACAGGACTCACGTTCATATAGCGTTTGGGGTGTTACAGGCCCATTCTTCACAACAAACCCCCAGACCGGTAATACCAAGGCTCGCCCCATTTTGTAGGTGGGTAAAGGGAGATTCGGAGAACAAAGCAACACGACGACGGCGGTAAAACCTCACTACGGACTCCTGGGCTTTCGGCGGGCGCAAAGGCTGCTGGAGCGCGGGGCCCACGCGGAGAGGAAAAGGAAGTAAAAGTGGCGGGCCCGAGCGAGGTCAGTCCGGGAGGCGGGGCCCCGGAGTGCGCAGCCGCCTAGTGCCGGCGGACCGCGTGCTGGGAACGTCCGGAGACACCCCGCCCCTCCCAGGACTGGAGATTGGGGGAGGGGAAAGCCGGGCTATATCACGTGGTCCTGACCTGTTGGTCCTGCTTCTGTCTAAGATGCACCCCAGCGACCGTGCCCACCGTGAGCACCACAGAGAGGCCCAGCACCACCTTGGAGCTCCTCGACATCCCTCCCGGCAGCTGGCCGTGGAGAGGCGGCGGAAGCAGCCGTTCTCCACAACAGCGAAGCACCGGACGACCAGAAAGCGGGAGCTGGGCTGCGGCGACGAGCAAGCAGGACGGTGGCGAGCCCCTTCCGGCGTGCGCGTCCCCGGGCCTCCTTCAGGCTCAATCTCTCGAACGCCGAAAGTTCTCCCTCGCACGCGCATTCCAGGCGCAAGCAATAGTAAGCTGAGAAATCGATCGCGCTTGCGTTTTTCTCTCTCTCGGTTTAGAGCGGCGTGTTCTGATTCCCTCTGGCCACGTGGTTGCAGCAGGCAAGGACCCTGCGACTCATCTTTTCCTTTCTCATACTCCCACAGCTCCTTCCCCTTTTCCTCCACATAAAGAACTCTAAAGCTACTCTAGGGAGAAGATTAGGGAAACGAAACAGGACTCGAAATTAGAGTTATGCGGCATGGACATTGTATAAACTTTTAAAATTGTAATTTTTTAAAGCAATGCACACAGTTTGCGACCTGAGTAGGCCCCAGATTAAACAAAGGTCCTCAGAGATTGAGTCTTCCTTCTACCTTTCCTAAGGCGCATAATAAAGAGCCACGGGCAAAGGGAAGATTTGCCATTTCACTCAGGGTAGGGAGACCTGGTTTAGACTTTGTCCGTGGTCCAGTTGGGGCCAATGTTCAGTTTTTTTGTGTTTTTATTATTATTCTGGGAGACCTAAAGCGTTGACTTTCCTTCCTTTTTCTTATTCACCATTGTCTGAGACTTCATTCCACTTCAACAAATGAATGAATTTTTACAATGTTTTATTAAGTACTTAACTATGCCACGTTGTGCTCAACCTTGGGAATATAAAAACTGCAGCTAAAACACACCTTGCTTTCTGGGAGCTTTCTTTTTTGATGAGGTGACAACGTAAACTGGGAACTGATGTGACTGGTGGGGAACAGGGCATTGTGTAGAAGGGCATTAGGATAGTAAGTGGCACCTTCACGGATACGCCTTTTTCAGTAGCAACAGCAGCATTAATTTGGTTATTCCAAAACTGGGAAAAGGGAAAATTGGGGGGGAAGGGGAAGGGAAGGAATAAGACGGCAAGTGTACTTCTTCAAGGTTCATAATGGTTGACAAAATGACCAAAGCTGGTTGTTCCAAGAATGAGATTTCTTAAAATATCACATAGTCTCACAGGATTGAGAATTAAAATAGACCTTAGAAAGCATCTGTTACAGCTGTATCATTCTATGATGAGGAAACTGAGTCTCAAAAGAGGTTGTTATTGCCCCATGTCAGAGAGCTTAATAAATGGCAAAACAGATTCTTAAACCAAATCCAGTACAGATTGGAGCCAAATTCTGCGATAATTGTGTTCTGCCTGGGAAAACAGCATTGTTCTGAATCTATTCCTGTCACCACCACCCCACTGTCTTTGGGCTAGGACTGAGATGAGAGCCATCTCAGGAGCTGGAGGAGGGGAGTCTAGATTCCCTTCCTCCCACCTCCTCTCACCCCCATTGAGAAAGAAAAAAAACTGTAAACATGTGTAGTCAAGTAAAACAAATTCCCACCTTGGATAAATAGATAGATTTGGACATGGACAGTGTGAGAATTTGTCTCTCACAAAGTCTAAGCTTACCAGTGGTTTGGTGTGAATGTATGTGTGTAAACATATGTAAGTAAATTATATATACATATGTTAATTATATAAAGAGTTTTGGTTCTGGACATTTCATTTTTATCAATAAATATCGATTTATCAATTTTAGTAATTATTACTATTATAGTGTCCCCAGGTTTATCTGAAACCATCCCTTTCATCATTTCTTACACAACAAGAATATTCTATCATACTCATTTAGAAATTCCCTAATTGATGAGCATCCTCTCAGTTTCCAATTCTTTATCACTGCAAAGAAACTGCTATAAATATTCCTTTTATGCTTTTTTGATCTCTTTGGGTAATAGACCTAGTAGCAGTGTCACTGGATTATGCACAGTTTAATATCTTTTGGATATAGTTCCAAATTGCTTTCTAGACTGGCTAGACTAGTTCACAGTTCCACCAACAGTACATTAATGGGCCTATTTGTCATCTTAGCCAATCCGATGGGCTTGAGGTGGTATCTCAGGGAGTAATTTGCATTTCTCTGTTACTGGTTTAGAGCATTTTTTTCACATGGCTATTGATTGCTTGTATTTCGTTCTCTGAAAATTGCCTATTCATATCCTTAGACCATTTATCATTTGGGGAATGGCTGCTATTCTTGCAAATTTGACTTATTTCCCTATACATTTTAGAAATGAGACCTTTATTGGAGAAACTTTATGTGAAGATCCCCCCCAGTTTCTTACTTTTCTTCCAATCTTAGCTACATTTGTTTTGTTTGTGCAAAAACTTTTGAATTTTATGTATTCAAAATTATACATTTTATCTTCTGCAAACCTCTCTTTCTTGTTTGGTTATGAACTCTTTCTCTATCCAAAGATCTGACAGGTAATCTCTTCCATACTCCACTAATTATGATGTCATTCTTTATGTCTAAATCCTGTACCCATTTTGAATTTATCTTAGTATAAGGTGTGAGATGTTGGTCTATATATAGTTTCTATTTTCCCAACAGTTTTTGTCGAATAGTGAATTCTTGCCCAATAGCTGGGTTTATCAAACACTAGGTTACTTTTTTCATTTGGTTTTGTATATTGTGTAACCTGTTCCACTGATCAAATTCTCTATTTTTGTTTTTTGTTGTTGTTGTTGTTGTTGTTATGGTTCAGTCGTGTTAGATTCTTTGTGACCCCATTTGGGGTTTTCTTGGCAAAAATGGAGTGGTTTGCCATTTTCTTCTCCAGCCCATTTTACAGTTGAAGAAACTGAGGCAAACAGGGTTATGTGACTCGCCAGGGTCACACAGCTAGTAAATATCTGAAGCCAGATTTGAATTTATGAAGCTGAGTCTTCTAGACTCCAGGCGGGCACTCTATCCACTGTGCCACCTAGTTGCTATTTCTAGCCCAGTACCAAATTGTTTTAAAGATTACAGTTTTGTAGTATAGTTTAAGATATGTTACTACCAGACCCTCTTCCTTCCCATTTTTTCCTTTGATTTCCATTTTATTCTTCTAGCAACTGGGGTTAAGTGACTTGCCCAAGGTCACAAGGTTAGTAAAGTGTCAAGTGTCTGAGGCTGGATTTGAGCTCAGGTCCTTCTGAGTCCAGGACCGGTGCTCTATTTATTGCGCCACCTAGCTGCCCTGATTTCCATGATGTTCTCGATCTTTTGTTCTTTCAGATAAATTTTGTTATTATGCTCTATAAAGCAGTTCTTGGGTAGTTTGAGTACGATAGCATCGAATAAGTAAATTAATTTAGGCAGTATCATAATTTTTATTATATTTACTCAATCTATCCATGAGCAATTAATATTTCTCCAGGTATTTAGAGGTCTTTATTTTTGTGAAAAGTTTTTCATAACTATGTTCATATAGTCCCTGTGTGTGTCTTGGCAGGTCTTGTACCTTTTAGAAAAATATAATTTCTCTGTTTATCTCTTTTAATTAATTACATTTTTATTTTTGCTTTGTCCGCGATCATAATTGCTACCCCTGCTCTTTTTTTTAAATTAAGCTGAAGCATAATGGATTCTGCACCAGGCCCTTATTTTAACTCTATGTATCTTTCTTTTTCAAGCTTGTTTCTTATAAACAGCGTATTATTAGATTCTAGCTTCTGATCCTTCTGCAGTCTCTTCCATTTTGTAGGTGAGTTCATCCCATTCATATTCATAGTTACGGCTGCTATTTCTTTCCATCCTATTCTCTTACCCTTTTCCTTCTCTTCCTTTCCCTCTCCCCTCTTTAAGACTCTGTTTTGCTTCTAACCACTGCCTGCCTTACTCTACCCTCCCTCTCATCCTCCCCTACCTAGACTTCCCCCTTACTCTTAACCCATTTCCCTCCTGCATCTGTGGGCAAGAATTTCTGTATCAACTGTGTTTGTGTATGTATTCTCCCCTCCTTTAACCAGTTATTGTGAGAGTAAGGTTTGATTCTGTTGGTTTGTGCATAGTTGAGCTTCAGTTAACTATATCAAATTACTTGCCTTCTCAATTAGAGGGAAGGGGAGGGAGGCAGGGAGAGAATTTGGAACTCAAAAGTTTAAAAAATGAATGTTAAAAATTGTTTTTACATGTTATGGTGCGGAGAATAAAATATTAAATAAATGTATTCCTCATAGTTGAGCTTCAGTAGATTACTCCTGTACTCATTTACAGTTAGCCCACTAGGAGGGTTCTGAGTGACTGAACTTGTGGCTGCCCTTTGATCTGGGACTCCTTCCCTGGCCATTCCACTGTATGCTTATGGACCAAACTAAAGGTTAAAATGCAGACTGCTCTTCTTTGGGCTCAGAGTCACCTTGCTACATTTTCAGAACTTGTTCCTTTTTCAGTAATGAACTAGGGCCCTACTTGCTCGTGACCACTCCTCTCTGCCCTGGATCTGTGACCCAGAACTGGGTGAGAAGTGATGGAGCTGCCAGATGGCACATTGTTCCCAATTCTGGATCTAGTCCAGGGATCTCCTTTTGTTCTGGTGCTTCTGGTCCTGTTGCTGTGTCTTGGTCCCCTTTCCATCCCTGCGCTCACACACTCCTCCTTTATTGCCCTGCTGCACATTCCTGGCTAGCCCCCACCCAAGTGTCCACAGACCTCTCTGTCTCCTGAAGCTTCCCTGGCCTGGAAAAATGACTCACTGTGACTTCTTAACTTTCCTGATCAGAATTCAGCCTGGCATATTTTATAGGCAATTGGTGACACAATGAATGCACTGGGCCTGGAATCAGGAAGACCTGATTTCAAATCTGACCTCACATACTTACTAGCTCTGTGACCTTGAGCAAGTCACTTAGCCTCAGATTGCCTTAGTTTTCTCTACTGTAAAATGTAGGTAATAATCATACCTTCCTTACTGGGTTGTTGTGAGGAACAAAGAGATAATACATATATTTTTAAAGTGATTAGCACAGGTCCTGGCACATAGTAGGCACATATAAATGCTTATTCCCTTCTCCTTGTCCCTCCTTTCTAGTTTGTTTTAGAAGGAGACATGCTAGGGGAGCTAGGCAAAAATGCTTCCTCTCACTGCACCATCTTGACTCTTCCCTCGGACACCTGTTATTTTCAATGCGTCCTGTAGTAGAGAGAATGCTAGACTTGGAGTAAGGAAGTTCTGGATTCAGATATAGCCTCTAATACTTACTAGCTGTTTAATCATAGGCACGCCACTTAATCTCACTAAGCTTCAGTTTCTTCATCTGTAAGATGGTGATAATAAATATCTATAGATCTACCTCTCTGGATTATTCTCTGTCTCAACCCCACCCTATCCCTTGTTTCCATTTCATCATGGACATGTTTTAACTCAGCCAAGGATAGGCTTGCCTTGGATGCAACGACCTTCAGGCAGGAGAAGGAAGGGGTGAAGGGGTCAGTGAACCTCTAAGAAGCTGTCTCCTGGATTTGGCATACCTTAGTTATGTTAAGCTGTTTTCACTCCTAGTTTAGTTTCTGAATGGCTGGGCTCTGTCTTGCACAGCCCAGCTGCCCAGTAATGCAGATGGAGACCAGGGATTTTATAAGAACTTTTACCCAGGTACAGCTCCGTTGTCACAAGCAGGTAAGTGCCAGGAGATGGCTACCCTGCTAAGGAAAGCATGGGGCTAGAAGATATGGAAGATTCCAGAAAAGGTAAGACATCTTAAGCTGGAGGAAGAGGTTATGTGTAAAGCAGAATCTTCTTTTTAGCCCAGGTATCAATCCAGGTTTATGGATCTCAAGCAAGTTTTTTTTTTTTCAGGTGGAGAATCTTGAATACAGATCATAGCTACTCACAGACAAGAGATTCTCTACTCCTTGAAGTGAGCAGAATACTTTGTGCATCCAGAGCTCATAGGTTATCTAGTCCGAGTCCCTCATTTTTACAGATATAACCAAGGTTTCCAATCAAACCTAGGCCATTTTGTCTGAGATTCTCCTAATTGGTACAGAGAGTGATGATGTGACACTGCTGAGATGAAGGGAAGAGTTTGTACAATAGATTTGGGGAGGAAAGGTATTGTTTTTGACAATCATACATGGTGGAAGACTCTCCTCAGGACCAACTTCTGACCCGTGGAGAGACAGACACAGAAAGGAGGGAGGAGAGCGAGAAGGGGGAAGGAAGTGGAAAGAGACAAAAAGAGAAAGTGAAATTCAGTGAGAGAGAGAGAAAGAGAAAGGGGGAGATGGGAGGAGGGGGTAGAGGGAGGAAGGGAGAGAAAGACAGACTTTGAAAACTGCAGACATATATGGGAAACTGGTTTTTCTACACGTCCCAGATTTCTGGTTTGCTGCCCAAGAGACTTCAGGGAATTTTTCCATGGGTGAGGTTAAGCCCTCTTTGAGCTGAGATCTCATTTCATGCCTGTCTAAAGAGATCATTCAAACATTCTGGTATATTCTAATCTGAAGAATTGATCTAATTTCTGTTTACTTTTTGCTTAGATAAATGGGTTAACTCACTATTCGTGATGGTTTTTGGTCTATTTAGCCTTTGGTGAGGAGTTAAGTCTATGGGTTGAGATAGGGGTTGTTGTTGAGTTGTTCAGTTGTGTCTGACTTTGTGACCCCATGGACTTTCTCTACAGAGTTTTTTTGGAAAAGATACTGGAGTGTTTTGCCATTTCCTTCTCTCCTGTGTCCCCATTTTACAGATGAGGAACCAAGGCAAATAGGGCTTGTGCAGACTCACACAGCTATAAATGTCTGAAGCTGGATTTGAACCCAGGTCTTCTCGACTCCAGACCCAGTGCTCTATCTAGTGTGCCACTTAGCTGCCCCATCAAGGAATAATGACCAGGGAAGTAGGTTTTTTGTTTTGAAGCTAAAAATCATGTCCTTAGAACAGCAATATTTAAAGGAATAGATAGATATATATACTTCTAGTGCAGTATCCCTCTGATGGGCTAGAGAACAGAAGGGCCCATCTGGTGGCCCCTTTCACCTGGTCTGCTCAAGGTAAGAATCACAGTCTCCCTTGGTGAGGGCTGGGCAGGATTCCAGAGATCTCTATCAATCATTGCCTCCTGTGAGCTGCATTTAGACAACCCTCATGGATATACACATTGTATGGGGGCAGGAGCATCCTATATAGACAAGGATTCGAGAACCAGGGGCTCTTTCTGTGCTACTCTCCTGCTCCCCTTCAATTTGATTTAATTTGGTCTTGTTAGCAGTTGAAAAAACAGACTGATTACTCACGTAAGAACAATTTTAAAGGAATTATAATGCTTAAGTCTACTGTCTAGGTAAACTCTAGGCCTCAGGAACTAATGAACCTTTCTCTCAATCCATATGTTTATTTTTCTTCCACCATTTTGTCTGTTTTTCTTGTCCTCTGTCTGTAGTTTCCTTTTTCTTTTCTTTCTCTTTGTCTCCTTCCACTGTCTCTTCTTTCCTCTCACTCTCTCCCTTGCTCCCCTTCCTTACCTAATATGGATGTTAATTTGTTTTTCATTGTATTTCTTAAATGAAGTTCTCTGTTTCCTGTTCTTAAATTTAAAAGCAGAGGACTAAAACATTTTATATTTCTCTAAGCAAAACATTAAATTTTTTTTTTACTTAAATGTGTCTCAGGGTTGGTCTTTCTTTTTCATGGATTCTCAATAGAAAATAGCTTCCCCAGGAAGAACAGCAGACCATGCAATTACAGATGCTTTTCCAACTTTTCATTTTGGAGCTCCATTATCCTCCTTTTAAAAAAAAACAACTATTAAACATTAATCATGTAAGAAAAAAATGAATCATCTATCCTAGTTTTTATTTTTCCTAAATTACATTGTTTCTTTTAATTTAAAATTCTCTAATCCTAAAATGTTGGCTTATAGCAAGATGATCGCAGACTGTGTGTGCAGGTCTTGAGAAGCAGCTGTTGATTATTTTCCCATTGATTTAATTCAGCTATAATGAAAGAAAAGTTGTACTTCGTTATTTTTTAAATAGTGATTAATTTGAACTTGGGCTGGGAAATTGAGAGGGAGTAAGGAGGTAGGTAGGGGATGATCAGCAAACACTTGGCAAGTTTCCATTTACCTGAAGCTTCTCTAGCAAGGAAAGAAAAATTGGGGTGGGGGGGGACAATAAGGAAAGGGAGATACCCTGGCAAAATACCCTTGAGGGCCCAAGCCCAAGAAGAATGGGAATATTACAGCCTCACTGCTCAGCTCTTCTCTGCCATGGGATTACATCGGCCAGGGAGACAAAATTTCTTTCTTTATGCTACCACCATCTCATTGCAGTTTCCACCCAAAAGCTATTCTTCCCCAAAGTCGAACTGAAGCCATGGAACCTACTCCTGCTGTTCCATTATCACAATATTTTGAGACAGGCTCAAGACTTGACTCTTTGTCTTTGCTTTTTTTCCCTCAAGCAGCCATGCTTCTGGCTCTTCTTTCCTTCTTCAACTCCCAACAGGTGCTGGGTTTTTATTTGTGTCGTTTGACTCTAAGCTTACCCGATCATCCAGAATCTTTAGTAAGATGTGTGTGCCACTAAGAGAATTACTCTATGTAGTTCGATAGAGAGGTAACCTCTAGTGTAGGAGTTTCTCTTGCAGAATATTACACCAACCAAAGGAAATCAATCAAAAAGAACTCATAAAAGGACAAAGAAATGTAATACTATTGGTTTGAGATGGGGGCAGGGGTTGTTTGTGTGTGTTTCTGGGCTTTTTTGTGATTTTTTTTTGATAGTGGCAAAATGAAAAGGTTACAATGCCAATAATTTAGAGCCCTATGCTAGGTGTTAGGGGAGAGACAAAGTTTAGATAAAACAGAAGCCCCTGTGCCTTTGAAGCTTGCAGTCTAGTGGAAGCTGTAGCTTGTTCGAGGTTCTCTCTCTCTTCCTTCTCCCTTTCTTTCTTGCCATAGATTTCAGGAACTTAAATGGAAAAAAAGTAGATCTTTATTTTCACTAACCTTTGGTTTTCTTTGTCATCCTACGTATTTTATGCCTTTAAAAATACTACTCTTTGAAGAAGTCCATATGGTTCGCTATACTGCCAACGTATTCCACGACACAAAAAAGGTTAAGAACCCCAGGAGAGAGTGAAGAAAGGAAGGCCTGAGCAGATGTTGTTGCCTCTACGTATATGGGCAGCCAGATTTGAACTCAAGAAGATGAGTCTTCCTGTATCTTTGCCAAGAAAACCCTCCAATGGTGTCACAAAGTGTTGGACACGCCTGAAACAACTGAACAACTATCACAACAATACAGGTTGGTAGTAAAGAGCCTGCGTTAGGTTGGTCAGATTTAGGTGTTGACTGTTGGCTATATAAGTCTGAGGCTCAAAAAATAGATAAGAATATGAGCTATAAAGGTCAGGAAGAAGAGAAGCAGTCATCATAGGAGAACAAGAAATAAAGAGACACAAGAACCAAGAGACTGATAACTTTGAAGCCAAATAAGAGAGTACTTGGTAGGCATAGAGTACTAAAGAATGTTAAATGATTCAAAGAGGTTTTAAAAAAATCATTATCTTTTCCCACAAAACCCGACTACCAAACTTCCCTATTTCTGTTGAAACACCACAATTCTTTCCAGGGGGTTTATAGCCCGAGAACAATCCTTGATGACCCTCTTAATTTCCTTCATTCTCCTATATCCAGTTACTTGTAAAGTCTTGTCACCTCTGCCTACTCAACATCTCTTCTATCTGTCTCACTCTCCCCATTGACCCAGCTACCACCTTATTTCAATCCTTTGTCATCCAAATAGTTGTAATAACTTCTTAATTGATTTCCCTGCTTCTATTTCCTTTCCTTTATATCTTTCACTCCTATTAACAAAATAATCCCCTTAAAGCATAGGTCTAAGACTTAGCTACTCAAAAATCTTCAGTGACTCCCTACTACCTTCAGGATATAATATACATATTTCTCAGTTTGGCATTTAAAGCCCTTCAGAGTCTGACTTCAGCCCGTCTCTCCAGACTCTCTAGCCCACCTCCCACTTCTATAACTGCACAGATTGTTCCAAAGTCTGGAATGCATTCCCCCTTTACTTACTCCCAGAGGTATGCTGTTAATGTTTAATAACCAGCTTGGGGGTGGGGGGAGGAGAAAGTGTACCGCACACTTTTAAACTTAATCTGCTAACACTTTTTAAGCTTAATTTAACATTTCTCTGTACTTTCTCAAATCTCGATAATCAACACAACAATAAACCAAGCCCTGGTTAGTAGCTTGGCAATTTCTATGGTATAAATGTACACATTGAAAATTTAACAATGGGCTCTACCTGGTTCAGGCTAGCTCCAGCACACTCCTTTTTCCACTTCTTAGATTCCTAAGCTTGAGCTTCAAGGCTCAAGTGAAGTGTAACCTCCTATGGGAAGCTTCTCCTGATCCCCTTAGTACTTTCTTCTTCCTTAGCTTACCTCGTACTTGCTTAGCTGTATTAAATGTTGTATGATATTGCTGGTGGAGTTGTGAACTGATCCAGCCATTCTGGAGAGCAATTTGGAACTATGCCCAAAGGGCTATAAAAATGTTCATACCCTTTGACCCAGCAATACCATTCCTAGGGTTGTATCCCAAAGAGATCACACAGGTGGGAAAAGGACCCATATGTACAAAA
>CM053625.1:220925637-220964890 GCA_028646595.1 Phalanger gymnotis | reverse complement strand
ATTGTGGAAGGGTTATACATAATGATACACATGTGGCCTATGTTGAATTGCTTGCCTTCTTAGGGAGGGTGGGTGGGAAGGGAAGAGGGGAGAGAATTTGGAACTCAAAGTTTTAAAAATAGATGTTCAAAAATCAAAAAAAAAAGTTTTTGCATGCAACTAGAAAATAAGATACACAGGCAATGGGGTGTAGAAATTTATCTTGCCCTACCAGAAAGGAAGGGAAAAGGGGATGGGAGGGGAGTGGGGTGACAGAAGGAAGGGATGACTGGGGAACAGGGCAACCAGAATATACACCATCTTGGAGTGGGGGGAGGGTAGAAATGGGGAGAAAATTTGTAATTCAAACTCTTGTGAAAATCAATACTGAAAACTAAATATATTAAATAAATTAAATTAAAAATAAAAAAATAGAGCCAACAAAACCTCGCAACTGATTGAATATGAGGGGTAAGGGAAAGGGAGAATGTAGTTAGTTCACAGAGGACCTAACATTTGAATTGGGCCTATCAACAGGTAGATCCAGGGGGAAGGCTTCTTCAATCAAAGATAACAGCTTGAGAAAGTTCAGAGAATATTCTGTCCGGCATTGTTAAAATGTTTGTCGGTTTTACTGAAATAGAAAATAACTTCCTTATTTTCTATTTTTTTTTTCGTCATTGTTACAAGTGATGGCTCTTGGGATAGGAAAAGGGGAGGGATATATTTGGGAATGAGGTGATATAAAAGAAAATATATCAAAATAAGTTATTTTGGTTTTGTTTTTTAGATACATGGAATAGAAAGTAGGAAGCTTCTTGGGATAATTAATCATCATAATTATAGTTTGACTGAAGAACAGGTTGTGTGAACTTAAGTCGTATGAACTAAATCCAGAAAGATAGCTTAGGGTCACATGTTGGAGCCACATTTGAACCTTAAAAATGCCCATTTAAGGCCTCATGGCGGTGGTGGCAGTGGTGGCTTTGGGATGGTGACAGAGAGCGCGAGCCCGGCGACCCCATCCCTCCCCTGCACCCCATGTTGTGCCGCCCCCTGACACTGCCCCTACCCAGACCCCCCCCCCCCCCACGATGGTGAAATTTCCTGGGGCAGAGCATGCCTCGGAGCTCCTGGGACCAAGTGTTTGCCACCTTCTGGCAGAGTTACCCCAGCCCCTACAGCAAGCACGTGCTGACAGAGGGCATCATGCACCGGGAGGTGACTCCTGATCAGAAGCTGTCGTCCAGGCGGCTTCTAACGAAGACCAGCCCGATGCCCCTCCGGGCAGAGCGCTTCTTTCCTGCTAATGTAGCTCACTGGGTGGACATCCTCGAGGACTCCATCGTGGACCTACAGAACCAGACCGTGACCACCTTCACCTGGGACATCAACCATGCCGGGCTGATGGCGGTGGAGGAAAGATGTGTTTACCGTGTGAGCCCTGACGGAAATCCGACCGGAGGCCAGCATCTCCTCCAGTTTGTTCGGGCTGGAGGGCTGTGCAGGAGTTGGGCCTAGCTAGATTCAAAAGTGACGTGACCAAGACATCAAAGGCTTTGAGTACATCCTGGCCAAGCTGTGAGGTGAAGCTCCTTCTAAGACACTTGTTGAAACAGCTAAGGAAGCAACTGAGAAGTCGAAGGAAACTGCTCTGGCAGCCACGGAGAAGGCCAAGGACCTGGCCAGCAAGGCCGCCACCAAGAAGCAGCAGCAGCGATGGCAACACTATGTTTAAAGAAGTCACCCTACTGCTTCCCCTGCAACAAGAGGCCCTGCTGCCCTCCCAGATTACCAGTACCCAAGGCCGAGAGCCTCTTGGGGAGACTTGGCATTGGGCCTGGAGCTCCAGCCCCTGAGACCATCAATGTAATGCAAAGCCACAGAAAATCCTGCTCTCGTCCCATTACCCACCCTGTGTCTGAATTGTAATTTATCATTAAAAATCAATTTTCAGTGCTGTCAAATAAAAAATGCCCATTTAAGGAGTTATACTTTATTTGCTAGGCTGTAGGAAGCCATTGAAGGTTTTTGATCAGGGATTTACATTATTATTCTATAAATCTATCTTCTTAGCTCTATTTTGTGACAAATACTCTAATATCAGTATGTAATATAGATTGGAAGAGAAGAAACTAAGTTGTTAGTACAATAATCTTGATAAGGTGTGGTAAGAGATAGTGTGGACCCAGATTAGGGTAGTAGTAGTAGGAACAGAAAGAATTGAGAAATATTCTGGAGATAGAATAAACAGAATTTAGCAACTATGACTCCTAACAATTGTGCTGGAAAAGCATATACAGGTTATAGGAATATATATGAGGGAGAAGGAAAAGTCAAATATGGCTATAAGATTTGAACCTTGGTCACTGGGAAGATGGTAGTGCCTTTAACAGTAAGGTTTTGGGGAGTGATTTGGGCACATAAATTTGACTCTAGACATATTGAATGCCATGTAATGGTGTGACATTCAGATAACAATATCTAGGAGATAGTAAGAAATATGGGTTGGGAGCTTAGGGTCATTGCTAGAGATGTGGATTTATCTCTATGGAATTATCTGTATAGTCTGTGGGACCTACCCATTCTGGATTCACATGGACTTTGGTTCAAATAGTGGATATTTTTTATGGTTATTCATTTTTTTGCTCCGACCCAGTTTGAAACTGGGAAGTTTTGAAGTCAACTGAGGTCTGCAAATTCTTCATAGTAAAACATCTACTCACAAATAACATCGAAGCAGAAAACATTTGAGTGAGATTGAAATCAGTGACTAGAGCAACAGGAAAATAATATCATAATTCCCGAATAAGTGGAATCTCATTCCTTTCTGAGTGTTTTGGGAAACGTATCCCATCAAACTTATTATTCTAATAATGCAGGTAGGCGAATGGTTTTTCTGTGACTAAAATGAGGGATAGTGAACTCACTTAATGTTTGCAAAATGCTTTACATACATGCCGTCTGATCTCCCTAAAAATAATAAGCATTGGCTCTTTTTGTGTTGGCAAAGAATTGGAAATTGAGAGGATGCCCATCAATTGGGGAATGGCTGAACAAATTGTGGTATATAAATGTAGTGGGATATTACTGTGCTATAAGAAATGATGAGCAGATTGATTTCAGGAAAACCTAGAAAGACTTATATGAGCTGATGCAAAGTGAAGTGAGCAGAACCAGGAGAAAATTGTACACAGTAAAAGGAATACTGTACAGTAATCACCTGTGAATGACTTAGCTATTCTCAGCAATAGAATGATTCAATACAACTCCGAAGGACTCATGATGAAAATGCTATCAAACTCCAGAGAAAGAACTAATGGAGTCTGAATGCAAATTGAAGCATCCTATTTTTCACTTTCTTTATTTTTTCGTGGTTTTTTTTCCCTTTGGGTCTAGGTCTTCTTTTACAACATGACTAATATGGTAGCATGTTTTGCATGATTGAACATGTACAACCTATATCAAATTGCTTGCTGTCTCGGGGCGGGGGGAGTGAGGGAGGGAGAGAGAAAATTTGGAACTCAAAAAACATTTTTAAATGAATGTTAAAAATTGTTTTTATGTGTAACTGAGGGAAAATAAAATATTATTTAAAATAATAATAATAAGCATTATTAAGTATCCACTATGTGTCAGGCAAAGAGCATGACACAACTCCCAACTCTCAAGGAATATATTCTTTTTAAAATTACATAACATTCATTCTTTATTTAAATTACAAAACCTCCATTTAGGAAGAAAGCTTTATCTTTAAAACTTTTGGGAAAAAAATCCTGGGAAGCAAGCTGGGTTGTTAAGCCAAATATAACAGCTCTGACTTTGTTGAAGGATACACTTTAATTGTAAATTGCTGAATCTTTCAGCTTCCAGGTAAAAGCAATAGCAGAATTCATCACCATGCTTTACATTGGGAAGTGCTTAACTGTTTTCTTTCCAAGATTTTTTTTAATAACTTACTTATTTTTAGTTTTCAGCATTTACTTCTGTAAGATTATGAGTTTTAACTTTTCTCTTCTTCTCTCTCTTCCCCCCTCCCCAAGATGGCATGCAATCTGATATAGGTTCTATTTATACATTCATATTAAACATATTACTCATGATGTAAAGAAGAATTAGAACTAATAGGAGGAACCACAAGAAACAAAAGAAAAGGAGAGCAAATAGTATGTTTCCATCTGCATTCAGACTCCAAAGTTCTTTCTCTGGATGCGGATAGCATTTTCCATCATGAGTCTTTTGGAGTTGTCTTGGATCCTTGCATTGCTGAGAAGGGCTAAGACTATTAGAGTCAGTCATCACACAATGTGGCTGTTACTGTGTACAATGTATGAATATATTTTCTAATGGTCAGGCCTGAGTTCTTCTAGCACTTAGTTAATGTGTGACCATGGACAAGTCTTCCTTGAAGGCAGAGATTGTTTTTGCCTGTCACTATCTCAGTGTTTAGCACACAGTAAGCGACTGATAAATTCTTATTGACTGACTTTTCAATTGACCACCTTAATGAACTATACTTTCCTCATCTGTAAGATGGGAATATTAATATTTGTCACAACTACCTCACAGTGTTTTCATGAAGATCAGATGGTGAGGGTATGTATTTTGCAAACATTATTATTATTAGACTCCCCCAAAATTAGATCACTTGAAGGTATATAATATATAATCACATAAAAAAAAGTTCAATACTTTTGATTGTATATAAATTCCATCTATGGACACTGTAACTTCTTCACCTATTTCCTCTGATACATAATATGTCAACCCAGTCACTACCCAGATGGTCCTAATACTTCTGCAGTGACCGTATGTCACTTCTGCATCCCCAGTTCCTACACCTTCTGTGTGTAGGTCAATGTTATGACACCCACTGACCTGCCATACAAATCCTGAGTTTACAATACACAGTAGTAGATGATTATAGTAACCTTGTGTTTGACAAGTGTAAAGATTTAAGCTTGTAGAATAAGAATTCACTATTCGTAAAAAAAAAAAATTGAGAAAACTGGAAAGGAGGCTGACAGAAATTGGGTATAGACCAATATCTTACACCATTTACCAAGATAAAGTCAAAATGGATACATGACCTAGATATGAAGGGAGATATCTTAAGAAAATTAGTAGAACATGGAATATATTACATATTAGACTTATGGATAAGAGAAGAATTTATGAATAAGAGATAGAGAACATTGTGAGATATAAAATGGGTAATTTTGTACATTAAATTAAAAAGGTTTTATATAAATAAAACCAATGTAGCCAAGATTAGAAAGAAAGTACAAAATTGGAGGGAAATTTTATAGATAGTTTTTTGGATAGAGAACTTTGTTAAATTGGTAAGAATATGAGCTATTCTCAATTGATGAAATGGTCAAAGGATACAAGCAGCTGGTTTTTTGATGAAGACATCAAAGCTATATATAATTACATGAACAAATTCTCTAAGTCGTTGTTGTTTAGAAAAATGCAAATTAAAACAATTTTGAGGCATCATCTCATACCTATCAAATTGAGTAAAATATATATAGAAGGGGAAAATGACAAATGTTGGAGGGGATGTGGAAAAATTAGGACACTAATACATCATTGGTGGAACTGTGAAGTGATCCAATCATTATATGCCCAAAGAGTTATAAAACTGTAATGTCCTTTGACCCAGCAATATCATTTATTAAGTCTGTTTCCCAAGGTGACCAGAGGAAAAGGAAAAGAACTTATATATTCTAAATGAAGAGTGAAATGAGCAGAACCAAGAGAATGTTGTATATAGTAACAGCAGTATTGTTCAAAGAATAACTATGAATGACTAAGTTATTCTGAGTATTATAAATGCCCAAATCAACTACAAAGGACCTATCAAGGAAGATGTTATCTATCTCCAGAGAAAGAACTGATTCATAGAAGTATGTGTGGTATGGTTTTACATTTTATATATATATGTGTATATATATATATATATATATGTGTGTGTGTGTGTATGTATATATATACACAGATGTGTCTGTGTATGTGTGTGTATACACACACACACACATACACACACACACACACGTGTCAAATGGTTGCCTCTAGTGCAGGGAGGGGAGGGACGGAAGGAGACAATTTGGAACTTAAAATGTAACAAGAAAATAAATTAAATTTTAAGAAGAGAGAGAAATACTGTAGAATGAATGAACTTGACAGAGGCTCCAAAGAAGTGGCATTTGTAATTGTCAGCAATATTTCAATATGTTCTTCCAATGTCTTTCAAAATACAGTGAGCTCATCCAGATAGAGTAACACTTCTAAGTAGTTTGTATAAGCAACCACCTTTCCCAGGAGCCACTGAAAATTGGCTAAGGTTCCAGAAAGGCCTGATAACCAGTTATAAATGAACAGTTGGTACCAGACAATGGTCCATATGGGAAGTATTTGATTTAACATTTGGTTGAAGAACATATTGAATGTTAGTTCTCTCTTGAGGATTAGGAAAGCCTGCCCCAACTATACTGACCTGAAGGTGCCTACTCTGTCTACATGGTAGGGGGTTGGGGTAGGACTGAATCCAGAAGTCATCTCTTTCCTATCTTTCCTACTCCACCTGTGTAGGCCTCAAGGGAGCCTACATTCTACTGGGGAAATAACATACTGCACCTGGGTCCTGAGGCCAGGGCCAGCCAGCCAGGGCCCTGAAATCTTCCCTGATTAGCTCTGATCTGTCTGTGGGGTGAAAGTTCCTGAGGCCAAGGTTGCTGTTGCACTGCCCCTGGGGCTTGTTGTTTGTTAATTTGATGGTTATCTGCCAGGAAATATCTGCAATTCAATCAGGCCAGACCACCCTACTGGGAGGTCAGGTCTTTCCTAATATCCTCCCAAGTTGTTTTATGCAAGTCAACTGCTTTACTCCAACTTTTAATTGTTTCTGCCACTCTAAAGTTCACTTGAAGGCATTATTTTAAATTATTTGTGAGGGAATTTGGGAGAGCCAGGTAATTTCCTGCCTTATTCCATCATCTTCCCAGAATTCTCTAGGAGTGAGAACTGACCCTTAGAAAAGAGAACCGCTTATCCCATGGCCACTTTCATGGAATTATTGAGAGCTAAAGGTATTCCTAGGGGTTAGCTGTTACTCTTGGTGATATGTGAAGGCTTGTGCCATGACTGCAAAGCCTCACAGTGGTCTCACTCATGGATGCATGGTTACAAGAACCAAAAAGAAAAGGAAAAATTTGCAAAATTTGCAAAATCTGTTCTGATCTCTACCTCTACCAGGTAGACATTGTAGGACAAGAAAAGTGAACATGGGTTCAGAGACTGGTCAGTTGCCTCACACCTGCAACCTTTTATCTTCAAATGGCTTGAGGGCTCAGGCCAGATTGTTCAGCACCAAAACCCTCTGACAACTTATGGTTCCCATGTGGAAACTAACCAGAAGATAGAAGACAATGCTGGCAAAGCAGTAAAACACTGAACGTTTTAATCCAGGGGTAGACCTATAGAAACTTGGTTTTGGAGTAGTTTGGTTTGGATAGTGTCTATCTAGAGGCAACTGGTGCCCTATGGATAGAGCAGTGAGTCTGGAATCAGGAAGACCTGGATTTGAATTCAGCTACAGATAGTAGCTATGTGACTCAGGGCAAATCTTATCACCTCTGTTAGTTTTAGTTTCCTCAAGTATAAGAAAAGGGATAATAATAGCATCTACTCTTCAGGATTGTTGTGAGAATCAAAGATTATATTTGCAAAAAGTACTTAACAGTGCCTGGTACATAGTAGGTACTATATAAAAGTCCCTTCTCTCCCCCAAGAAATGGAACGATAATTGAGGGTTGAAATTCAGCACTAGAGTTGGTATATTCCCATTGTATGAATGGGATGTAGAATATGCCCAAGGAACAATGCAGTCAGTCCAAATCAGTAACTCCTGATTTTCCCAATAATGGCTCCCTAAATCATTCTCTCTTTGAATGAGAAGCTTAGAAGTAACCTGAAAGAACTGTTATCTCTAATCAGTATGCCTCACCCATGATAGTAGTATGAAAGAAGACTGGGAAGAGTGGCGTATGTGTGCATTATTGGAAATCTTTTGGCAGCATATGCTAAAATGCATAGCATCCAATGGTTAGAAGGTAAATTCTTCTTTATCTTCCTCTACCATTGGGATAGTATCTATTACAAAATTCCAACATTGAGAATCACTAGCTACTTACCACACATTACAGCGTAACTTGAACTCATGGCATGGTTTACCAATCCATATTAATCATGAAATGTACCATTTCCTTTTAATGGACTATAGGTGCCAATTGAATATGCTGTAATACATAGTCAGTGAGTAGATTTATTTTGTTTATTTGTTTTAGAAGTGTAACTTAGCCAAGCATGAAACATTTTGCCCCTAAAAGGGGGAGAGGATGGTGACACAATACTCCTCTGCGTAAGGGGAGAATTTGACAGGAGATCTCTGGAGAGACAGTCTTCATTTTTCCTTTGAGAGACCCATGTGGTTGTAGACTGTCTTTAAGATTGACTCTAGGAAGAAGAAAGAGTAAGACTCTTTTGTAGACAGGTAGAGAAAGCCAGCTTTTCAACATGTTTCTGATTTCCGGTTTGCCTCTCTAGACACTTTGGGGACTTTCTCTTTGGATGCGATCAAGGCTACTCTCATGATTGTATCTCACTCCTAGAGGGAGAACTCTTTCTTTGTATTTTCTGTTATATTCTAATCTATATAACTTTTCTGATTTATGTTTGCTGTTTTCTTGGATGAATAGGTTTACTTGCTATTCACTATTTACAATAGTCTTCTGGTTTTGGTGGGAAGGGACCAAGCCTGTAAGTATAACAAACCAAGGGCAACCCTTCCTACAATAAGGGCTCGTGACCAGAGAAGCTAGCAGCTTTTTTTTCCTGAACCAATCATGCCACCAGACTGGCAATATTTAGGGGGTCTCAGAGATACAATTCTAGTCCAGTATCCCTCTTTCAAAGGACAACAGAGAGGCCAGCTTCATAACCCCTTCTCTTGTGACAAGAATAACAGTCTCCCTTGGAGAAAAATGAGCCAGATTCCACAGATGTCTTTCAATGTCCCCCCCAAGCTGCCGGTATATATGTTTAGATATTCCATTTGGAATACATATTTTAAATGAGAAGCACTTATCTTACATAATGGAGGCTTCTGCTGGGGGACAATGCTGTTGAGAAATCACTGTAATGTAAATGTATGAGAGGGATTGATCAGGAATGCTGATTGAGTTCTTCCCAGTCCACCTCCCGAATTCATACTAGGTAAGTAACAGACAGAGAAAACAAAGTGTCATGGTCTTAAAGAAAGTGAAAGGAAGTTTTTATACTTTATTCTTTTAACCAATTAACATCAATTAGTTTTTTCCAAAGGGATATGGACAGAAAAGATGTAAAAAGAACCAAAGTACAGTACAAACTATTCCTCAGAATTGGGAGCATATTCTCCCCTCTAACTTTTCAGTCCCTGGGAACAGTAGGCTCAAATTAAGATCAGATGCTACAAAGTATATTTACTTCTGATTGCGGAACAGCCAATGGATGAATTTCTCTACTGTGGCACGACAGATTTCAGGTTGATTCACTGCTGGCCTGGGTCATATGGGTCATTTCCCAGGGCTGAGCTGGCACATCAGGCTTGACTGGCAGCATATTCTAGTTTGGATTCCTATCATCGGACCTATGCTTTCCCAATGTTTTAAAGTCTCATAAGGCCCTGTACCAAGGGAAAGAATGTGTAAACCGGACGCTGCCATATCCCAGACACAAGTATATCTAGAAGGCCGTGATCTTACAGGCCAAGCTAGTGAGAAAGGAAAGGTTATCTCACTTCCCGCTGCCCCCTAGAGCCGAGAAAGTTATCATTATTCCTCACGGCCTACAAGAAATAAAAAGAATGTTTCTCCATTGGTGCCTTTGGAATATACTATAAGTTACCTCAGTAGTCAACCAAAAGGCCTTTTCTTTACAGGGCCCATTCTTTTATGTAATCATGAACCTCCAGAAGTAGGTTCCAGGCTCCCCAATATCGACATCAGTCCCTTCCACACGCTCCCAGGATTGGGCCCTCAGTGGCTAGTCCCTTGTTATTCTAGCTTTTCTAGAAATAGCCAATTAATTAATAAATATTTTTTAAGCAGCTATCATATGCCAGGCTGGGCAATGCACTGGGTGTACAAAAAGAGGCAAAAGACAGTTACTGCCCTGAAAGAGCTTACAAATTCATGGGAGAGACAACAAGCAAACAAATATATATAAAGCAAGCTATATGCAGGATAAATAGGAAATAATTAACAGAAGGTAAGCAATAGAATTAAGAGGGATTGGGGAAGGTGGGATTTTAGTTGGGACTTAAAGGAAGCCAGGGAGGTAACTAGTTGGAGTGGACAAGGGAGAGCTTTCCAGATATAGGGGATAGCCAGAAAGAATGACTGGCAGTATCTTGTTCTTAGAATGTCCAGGAGGCCAATGTCACTGGATCAAAGAGTACATGTTGGGAGTAAAGTGTAGGAGTATTGGAAAGGTAGGGGAGAGCTAGGTTGTGAGAGACTTTGAATGAAATAGAACATTTTAGTGGTTGCTCCTGGAGACAGTAGGAAGCTACTGGAATTTATTGAGTGGGGAGGTGGAAGTGAATATGACATAATCATGTGGCTTTGGATTTTTTATATTATTATGTTAATTGTTTTCCTAACATTGAACTGTATTTGCATCCCTGGTATACAACCAACTTGATGATAATGAATAAGTTTTTCACATGTTGCTGTATGATTTTATTTTTAAATTGTAATTTATTTTGATGACATTAGTCTATAGTTGTCTTTTTTGCTTTGTCCTTCCCTGGTTTGGATATTAGAACTAAATTTGTTTAATAAAAAAGAGAATTTGGTGGAAAATGTTTCCTTTGCCTTTTTTTTTTGAGAATAATTTTCAAAGTATAGGACTTATTCGCCATGCTCATCTGCTATTTTGTTGATTTGATTTTCTGCTCTCCTCTTTTAATATATTCATTAAAGGTTTATCGATTTTTATTGATCTTTTAAAATAACCATCTTTAAGTTTCTTTTATCATTTCTATAATTTATTTGACATCCAGTTTATTTCTCCTCTAAGTTTTAATATCTTCTCTTTTGTGCTTAAGTTTTGTTTGTCAGCTTTCAGTTTTTTAAAAATATATATCTAACTCCTTAATCTTCTTTTTTTCTATTTTGTTAATATATATTTATAGGGATATGATTTTTCCCCTGAAGATTTCTTTAGATGCATCCCAGAAATTTTGGTATATGGTTTATTCATTATCATAGTTATTAATAATGGCTACGATTTATTCTTTGACTCATTCATTATTTAGGATTTCATTGCTAAGATTCCGTTTGGGTCAGTGTCTTTTGTTTGTGGTCCCTGAACTAATTACTATTTTTATCGCATTATGGTTTATAAAAAATATATTAAGTAAAAAAAAAGTATAGGTCTTAATTATTCTTTAAAAGTTTATTAGAATTCACTTGTAAACCAGTCAGGTTTACTACTTTTGTTAATAGTGCCTTCACAGCTAGTTCAATTTCTTTTTTCAAATCTGGATTAAGAGTTCAATTTGTGAACTGATCTTCCACAGACTTTTAAAGATGGAAGCAAGGGCAAATAACTGAGGACAGATACAAAAGAGTAGCAGAAGTCTCTAGGAACTTTATCAGGAGTGCTAAGAATGAGCTGAAGGGGGCAATGAATTTTCAGGCCAACAAAAGATTTTTAAAAAAATCCACGTTGAGAAAATGGTATGATCAAGGAAGGAATAAGATTATTTCTGGGAGTGGGAAGGCCTGTGTGGATAATGAGGAGGCTGAATCACAACTTTTATTTTGCTTGTTCTCTTTTTCAAGGACAATGGTATTAGGACTGGGCAGGATAGAGTCAAAAATGGTTAGCAAAAAGTGGAAACCCAGGGTAAGTGAGGAGATGATAAGATACTATCCAGTTGTCCTCAATGAATTCAATTCACCAGGTTCATATGAACTACATCTCAAGGTTCTGAAAGAATTGGCAAGTGTGATCCAGTATCAATGATCTTTGAAAGGTGTTGGATAATGGGCAAAGACCCTTATGACTAGAGAAAGGAAAATCTTGTCTCAATTCTTTTAAAAAGGAGAAGGGAGTGAAATCTGAAAACTATATGCTAGTGGTAAGTTTAGTTTTAATCCTGGCAAAATTCTATTACTCATTATTGAAGGAATGGTTTGTTAAAGCCAGCATCACTTTTTCAAATACAGATCATAAAGACCAACTTCACTTCCTTTTTCTTTTTTTGACAGGGTAACTAGTTAATGAGTCATAGGATCATTGATTTAGAACTGAAAGGAACCTTAGAGTTCATCTAATGTAATCCTCTTATTTTATGGGAGAAGGAATTGAGGCCCAGAGAATTTAGGCAACTTACCTAAAGTTACATAGGTAAAAAATAGCACAGCCATATTTAAAACTTAGACCTTTCAACTCCAAATCCTCTTTCCACTGAACATTCTGCTGCAGACACAGAATAATTAGACTTCAGTAATGTATTTGACAAAGCGTCTTGCTTTCAAACCAGATGGAGACATGTGGGCTAGAAGATTACACAATTACCAGACCGAAAATGTAGTCATTAATGGCATAATATCATTTTGGAATAAGGAAGGAGTATCCTGAGAATCTATGGTTGGCCCTGTATTATTTAGCATTTTTATAAGTTGGATGATGGCATGCTTATCAAATTTCCAAATGACACATAATGGATAACACAATTTTTAAAAGATTTCAATAGGCTAAAAATATGGGTCAAATCAAAAGAGAAAATTTTTAATTGAGGCAAAAGTAAATTCCTCTACAATTTCTTTTTTTAATTATTTATTTTTGGAGAACATTCTTTTCTTTTTAAATTTTGAGTTCCAAAGTCTCTCTCTCTCTCCTCCCTGCCCCCTGCCACTGAGGTGGGGAGCAATGTGATATCCATTATACATACCTACACTTAGTTTCAAAAAAATAAATTTCACTATTATAATATGAGGAAGCCTGGCTAGATTATAGTTCTTCTGAAAAAGATCTGAGGATTTGAGTGAATTGTAAGCACAATATAAGTTATAGCGTGACATGGCAGCCAAAAAAGCTGCAATAAGAGTAGCTCAGTGTCCAGAATTAGCGATGTAACAGTTCTGCCATACGAAAACTAAAAATAGTAGAAAACTAACAAATCAGAAACTCCCAACTAAACACCAAAATAAAAATTCTGAAAGTCAAAGAAGAAATTAACATAACCTAAAGCAAAAAAAAGAGTCATTGAATTAAAAAATAATACTAGAATGGAGTACTATTATGGTTCCATAAGAAATGGTGAGCAGCTGGATTTCAGAAAAACCTGGAAAGACTTACATGAACTGATGCTGAATGAAATGAGCAAAACCAAGAGAACACTGTACACAGTAATAGCAACATCAGAAACCTAGATCTAGAATTATCTCTAATGGGAATAAGTAAGAGGCCTTTCCAATAAGATCATGGATAAAACAAATATATATCCCTTATCGCCAGTACTATTAAACATAGTGCTAGAAATGCTATCTACAGCAATAAGGCAAGAAAAAGAAATTGAAAGAATAAACATTGGGAAACAGGAAAGAAAACAATAATTTTTTTGCAGATGATATGATTTACTTAGAGAACTCTAAAGAGTCAACTAAAATATTAATAGAAACAATAACTTCTGCAAAGTTATAGGATATCAAAGAAACCCATACAAATCATTAGCATTTCTATGTTATTAAAAATATCCATCAGAAAGAGAAATTCCATTTAAAATATCTACAGACAATTTAAAATACTTGGGAATCTGCCTTCCAAGATACACATAGGAACCATATGTACACACTTACAGAACATTCTTTACACAAAGATATAATTGAAGAAATATTAATTGCTTGATGGTAGGCTGAGTCAATATAATAAAAATGACAATATTACCTGAATTAGTTTATTTATTCAATGCCATACCAATCAAACTACCAAAGGATTATTTCATAGAGCCAGAAAAAATAATAACAAAATTCATCCAGAAGAACAAAAGGTCAAGAATATCAAGGAAATTAATGGAGGGGAAAAAAGCAGAAAGGAAGTAGGCCTAGCAGTACCATATCTCAAACTACACTACAAAACAACGTATTACTAGCTAAGAAATGGAAGGGCTGATTTGTGGATGAGATTAGGCAGCCTAATACTTGATAAACCCAAAGATCCCAATTATTTGGGGCAAAAACTCACTATTCAGCAAAAACTGTTGGGAAAACTGGAAAGTATCTGGCAGAAGCTAGATATATACCAATATCTCATACTTGTTTTTTAACCAAGACAAACCCCAAATGGATATATTATTTAGACATAAAGGGTGGGATTATAAATAAATTAGAGGAGCATGGAAGACATTACTTTTCAGATCTATGGATAGGAGAAATATTCATGGCCAAACGAGTGATAGGGAGGTTCACAGGAAGTAAAATAGACAATTTTGATTACATATAATTAAAAAGCTTGTGCACAAGCAAAACCAATGCAGCTAAAATTAGAAGAGAAGCAAGAACCTGAGGGGAAAAATATCTTTGCTCCAAGTTTCTCTGATAAAGGTCTAATTTCATATATATGTGTATATATATATACATATATAGAGAACTTATTCAAATTTATAAAAATTAGAGCCATTCCTCAATTGATAAATGGTCAAGGGATATGAAAAGACAGTTTTCAGAGGATAGAATCCAATCTATCAATAGTCATGAAAAAATTCTCTGAATCAGAGGTGTCCAACACATGACCTGCAGATTGTATGCTGCCCACAATATTCCTGAGTGTTGCCGGAATCAGATTAAAATGTAATTGGGAAATATTTAACAAAATAAATAAAAATACAATAAACATAGATAACATTACATTTTAAAACTTAGTCAATATGCACCCTGCAAGAATCCTTATGTACATATTAGTGGCTCCATTTCTATTTGAGTTTTGATACCACTGCTATTAAATCACTACTAATTAGAGAAATGTAAATTAAAACAACTCTGAGGTACCAGCTCACACCTGTCAGATAAGTAAAGTTGATAAAAAAAGGAAAATGACAAATGCTAGAGAGATGTGGGAAAACAGGCACATTAATGCACACTGTTGGTGGAACTGTAAACTAGTCTAGCCAGACTAGAAAGCAATTTGTAACCATACCCAAAAAAGCTATTAAACTGTGCATATCCTTTGATTCAGTGATAATGCTACCAGGTCTATAAAAACCCAAAGAGATCAAAGAAAGAGGAAAAGGAATATTTATAGGAGCTCTTTTTGTTGTGACAAAGAATTGGAAACTGAAGGGATGTCCATCAATTAGGGAATGGCTAAACAAGTTATGGTATATGAATGTGATGGAATATTATTGTGCTGTAGGAAATGATGAAAGGGATGGTTTCAGAGAAACCTGGGAAGACTTGTACAAATGTGGAACTTGTGGGAAAAAAAAATTTTAAGGACTGGTCTATTTCATCGTTGCTAATTTAGGTGAGGTGAGAGGGAAATAAATGTCTTTACTAGGGCCATTTAATCCCACCTGCAGTTTTCACCTATACCTGGGACTAATCCAGCCATGATGCAGGGGAGATAAAATGATTTGTGAATAGATTTGTTACCCCCGTGGCTGGCATTGTAAGCTTTGATGCTGATCTTACCCTATCTTTGTAGTCTGGTTCTAGCAACTGGGTTTTTCCTTTGTATACTATAAGTAAGTCATCACTTTGTCTTGCTTCCCTAGAGGGTTTCTTTTTGCGTTTAATTTTTTTTCAGTCCTAACTCTTTATGCCAACCCCATTTGGGGTTTTCTTGGCAAAGATGCTGGAATGGTTTGCCATTTCCTTCTCCAGTTAATTTTACAGATGAGGAAACTGAGGCAAACAGAATTAAGTGATTTGCCCAGGGTCACACAGCTAGTAAGTGTCTGAGGCCAGATTTGAACTCAGGAAGATGAGTCTTCCTGACTCCTATCCACTGCACCACCTAGCTGCTCCTAGAGGGTATCTTAGAGCCTGTTTTTTGGTAACTACTACACTTCCCCATTCCTGTGGTCTTATTCTAGCCTACCTTTCCAGGGCCCAGGGCCCAGATCTGAATGGTAGTCCCTAGGTATGAGTCACTGCTACCCACTACTGGGGGTGGAGTGTAGGGAGTGCATCCCTCCCTGATACTACCAGCCTAGTGAACTTCTACCTGCTTCCTCTGATCCCATGATCTGCCTACCAGGTCAACCATCTGCTACTTCTTTCTAGACACCATTGATAAACCACCACAGTCCCTCAATATTTTCATATGCTACTCTCCTAATGAGGCTTCTTCTTCCTGGTGCTTAGTGCTGGGATCTCCCTAGATCTCCTGACCTAGCCCAATGTGTCTATCTCATCTCCATCCTCATCATCTGACCTGTCCCCCTGAGCTCAGATACTGTTTAAAAAGAGGATGAAAGGAATGGGCATGAGCAAGATTTTAATGAGGGCATTACTTTTGTTCTTGGAATCTACAAGTCCCTTTTGTATTTGTAAGCATAGCCCTACAGTGTTCTATGTGGTGTGGGCATAAATGAGGTCTTGCTCTAGGTTGCTGCTATTGGTAGCTGAGAGTGTGCTTCCTTCTAAGAGGTCATACTTCCTCCTCATGGTGATGGGTTGCCATCTCTTTGCCTCTTCTTGCAGTCTTCCCCCAGCTGATTCTATCATATGGTGCAAGTGACCCTAAGCCTAAGTGACTGTATTTACAATCTGACTCTCTCCTTGTCATCTGAGCTGCTGCCACCGCCTCCTGACTGGTCCTTGGACTACCTTCTTTGCTGCCAGCATGGTGGAGGGTGGGGGCAGGGAGTTCCTCATTCCACTCTCATTTGTTTCTGCATTGCAGAATTCCTGGTTGTGGCCCTGCGTCCTTTTGGAAAGCAGTTGTTTCCACAAAACATCAGCATCATTGCTATGAACAGTAATAATAGTTCATTGCTATGAATAGCTTATTTTTGCAACTCAAAGTTTGTTTTGAAATATAATTTCCTTTCTGGACCTAGCTTCTTCATCTACACTGTGTACGAAAGGGAACACTGGGTTCACTAGAGATAGCTAGGTGGTGCAGTAGACAACGTCCCTGGGGTCAAGAAGACTTGAGTTTAAATCCAGCTTCAGACACTTACTATCTCTTTGACCTTGGGCAAATCACTTCATCTCTTACTACTCTCAGTTTCCTTACAGTAAAACGGGGATCATAGCACCTACCTCATGAGATTATTTTGAGGATCAAATGAAATAATATTTGTGAAGCATTTAGCACAATACCTGACATACAGTAGGTACTTAATAAATGCTTGCTCCCTTCTCCTTCCTTTCACATTTAGAATATATGGAGAAGGCAAAGCCAAGACAGCAGATTGATAGAAAGCAATATAGCTGCGCTCCTCTCCACAAACTCCTCATAATAAATCTAGAAAATATGCCAGACTGGATCCTGATGGGAAAATCCAGAAAAAGAATATTACAGTGAGAATTTTGTCCAGCCCAGCACAGAATAGTGAGTTAGAGAAGTCTCTGGACATCAGAGTCAGGAGCTGGGCCAAGAGTGTACTGCCCATGGAGCACTCCATCACCAAAGAAGAAGCTGTATATTAGGGCAAGAGGAGGTCTCAAACCCATATAGGACATCCCCACAACCATCCTGGGGCACTGGGACTGTCAGCTTTGTCACTCACTACCCAGTTCCAGGTCAGAGATCTGGGGTAGAGTGAGAAGGGCAATGGTGTTCCCAGGCAGGAAGGTCCTGGGCACTATATGGAGAAAAGAGGAAGCTCAGAAGCTGGCAATGGCAGCAGCAGCATGACTCAGACCTCAGGCGCAAAGCAGGGTCTCACTTCTAATGTCTAGCCCAGACTGCAGAGGAATTACCAGGGTATGAATCCCAAGCCAAAAGGAAACCTACAATTCTTAGTTCTGAGCAAACAGAGCTTTCCAGCTGACTGATGGGATCAGAGTCCAGTGGCAGTCTTCCCTTACTCAGATCCAAATCCAGGTAAGGAACTTGCAGAGTTGCCAGAGACAGCAACAATAAGACTTTGCCTTAAATCAGATCACTTTGGCAATGATGAAAGTTTGTAGGTCCCCATACTGTCCCAGAGGTTCTAGAATAACACAACACTCCATACCCCAAGAAAGTGGTAACAGGACCAGCCCAGACCTTCCATTCAGAAGTGTCATAGAGCTCAGGCCTAACATCAAGTCTCTGAAAGAATGGGCAAACTAAAAAAGAATCCCACCATAATGATTTGTTTTGGTAGCAGGGACGCTCAAAATACAAACTCAAAAGAGAACAGTTCCTAAATATCTATACGCTTTGCCAAAGAGAAAAACACAGTGTGGGCACAAATTCAACTAAAATCCTAGAAGAGATGAAGCAAAAGTGTTTTTTTTAAGAGTTTTTTTTTTGTTTGTTTGTTTGTTTTACAAAAGGAATGAGTGCTTGAGGAGGAAAATTGGAAAAGAAATGAGAGCTATGGAAGAAAGAATTGGAAAGGAAATTAATACCTGGCACAAGAAGTACAAAACCTTGCTTACACAACAAACTAACTAAAAATCAGAACAGGCTAAATTGAAGCCAAAGACTCTATGAAGCAACAAGAAATTTTAAAACAAAGTCAATAGGCTGAAGAAAATCGAAGAAAATCATATCTCATAAGCAAAAGCAACTGTCTTAGAAAACACAGATTGCAGAGAAAAAATTTAAGAATCATTGGATTATATGAATGCCATGACCAAAAAAACCTCCAAAAACAAAACAAAGAGCCTAGACAAAGCATTTCAAGAAATTTTAAAAGAAAACTGCTCAAATCTCTTAGAACCAGAGGGCAGAATGTAAATAGAAAAGATCTCTATCTTAAAAGAAACCCTCAAAAGAAAATTCCCAGGAACATCATAGCCAAAATACAGAGCTTCTAGGTCAAAGAAAAAAATACTATAAGCAGCCAGAAAAAAAAAAAAAACCAAAAAGAATTCAAGTACTGAGGAGCCAAAGTCAGGATTAGCCATGATTTAGCAGCTACTACTGTAAAGGATCAGATAATACAGAATACAATGTTCCAGAAGGCAAAGGATGTGGGCTTACAGCCAACAATAACCTACCTAGAAAAACTGAGTATAATACTGTATGGCAAAAAGCATTCCAAGGATCACTGATGAAAAGACCAAAGCTATGGAAAAACTTGAACTTCAAACACAGGAGTAAAGAGAAGCATAAAAAGATAAACATGAATGAACAAAAAGGACTAAACAAGGACAAATTTCTAATATTCTAATGAAGGGGGCTGGTCATACTGCCCCCTCTGAATTGTATCATCATCAGGGTTCACAGAGAGTCCAATTAGACAAGAAATGGTTCTGTTATGTCTTGATGATCTTAAGAAAAGAATGGAGAAAGAAAAAGGAAAGTTAGGGAAAATTATTTCATATAATAAAGGTGTACAGGTAGACATCTATACAAACAAGGACAAGGGGGTAGAGGGGAGTATCTGACACTTGAACCTTACTGTCATCTGAACTCATCAAATTAAGGAAGAATACACAGTTGGGTCTCACTCAACAGTGAAATCTGAAGGAAAGCAGAGAGGAGCAGATAGGGAATTAAGGAAGGGTGCATTAAGAGAAGGATTAGTCTAATCAAAACAAATTCTAAAGATGTGCAAAAACATTTATAGCTCTTTTTGCGATGTTGAGTGGGAATCTGAGGAGGTCCCCATAAATTAGGTAATAGATGAGCAAGTTATGGATGTAATAGAATACTGTTGTGCTGAACTTTTATCAGCATAATGACCAACTAGGATTCCAGAGGACTGATGATGAAACATGTTACCCACCTCCTGATAGAGAGGTGATGGACTCAGAATGCAGAATGGGACAAGTATTTTCTAGAACATGATCAATGTGGTAATAGGTTTTGATTAATAATACATATGTCTGTCTTGGTGGGGAAGGGGAAAGGGAAAGGGGGCAAGAAGGAAAGGAAGAAGAAGGAGGAGGAGGAGGAGGAAGAGGAAGAGGAAGAGGAAGAGGAGGAGGAGAGGAAGAGAAGGAGGAAGAAGGAGGAGAGAGGAGGAGGAGAAAAGAGGAACAGGAGAGAAGAGCAAGAGGAGAGAAGAGGAAGAGGAGGAGAGGAAGAGGAGGAGAAGAAGAGGAAGAAGAAGAAAAAGAAGGAAGAGGAGGAGAAAAAGAAGGGAAAGAAGAAGAGGAAAGAGGAAAAGGAATGAGAAGGTGGAGTAGGCAGAGGAGTTGAAGGAGGAGACAGAGAAGAGACTTCCTAGCTATGACTGTGGGCAAGTCATTTAACCTCTCTGACCTTCATATTCCTCATCTTAAAAGTGGATATAATAATACCCAATAGTACTGCCTACCTAAGGGAGCTCTCCCTAATAAATCATAGTGATAATCACTTCAGTGATCAGAGTTGGAATGGAAATCAGAGGTTCTCTAGTTCAATTCATACCTGAACAGGGAATGTTCCCTCTATCTCTAACACCTCGATATCACACCCTGTGACCTTTGCTTAAAGATCTCCAGTGAGCCTATGACCTCCTAAGTTACCTCCTTTCACTTTAAGATAGCTACAATTATTAGAAACTTCTCTCTTTACAACTTCAACCCCGTGGGAATTGACCAGGGAAATTCTTTGATCAACTTGATGAGTTTATAAGGAGGTGAGTGAGCTTTTAAAAGAGACTTTGATTGCCTCTCCATGTAAAGGGGGTGGACCTGTCCAATTGTGGCCTATTCTGGACCCAGTAGGGATTGACTGGTGATAAATTGTCTGGCTGTTGTGGAAAGAGCTTACACCTGTTGACTGGCCCTATTAAAGAGGGGCTTGGTAGTGGTTGATCCTTTTCTCCTCTTTTCCCAGTTTGCCTTTTTCCCCCCCTTTTCTGTTTTTAGAAGATAGGTCAGAGAGAAACTGAGCTAAGAATTGACTAAGCCTCCCAAGGGTGGGATTCCCTACCCCTGAGACCTTCTCCTCTAGGAACCACTAATGACTGCCTTGGGGCAGAAGCCCAATGAGAATTGGATGTACCCTTGTCTGTAAAGACTGGCAAAAAAATTTCTCAACCCAACTCCTTCAACTTGGAGTGCTTGGATCTGCCATGAAGATACAATGGCAGAAGCACAAATACTGTGTGTGGCAGCTGTGGAGAAGGGAACCAAATGGGTGAACTGGTGGGAGCTGCTGAATCTCTGAGCTGTAATAGTCTCATAGATAAAAGAAAAAGGAGGAATTCATAACAATACAGTCCCAGAATCCTGACTTCTCACAAGAGGAGGGGGATCGCCTGAGCAGTGCTGGCTCTATGATTGCCTTTCTAGAAACCTCAGATTTGAGAGTACCAGGACCTAGCCTTCTAAAAAGAAGAGGGGAGGTTCTGGGCAACACTAGCTTCTTGGAGAGAGAAAACAGTTGTATATGTGGTCACTGGAGCTGCCTCTAAGGGACAAAATCTTTAATAATAATAATAATAAATAATAATAGTAACTGATATTTATATGGTGCCTACTATGTGCCAGCACTATGGTAAGCGGGAGGAGAAAGTGAGGCTGGTGACCTTGCACAGCTTTCCCTCGCTCAAATCAAAGTCAAGTGGAAGTCATGTCACCATTTCCCTGATGACACGTCCTCTTAGAGAATGAAGGACAAACACAGCCTATGAGCTTCTCCCTCCCCTCCCCCATTTCAATGGCTGAAGGCTGCCTCCTTTACTTTTGAGTTTACTGGCTAGATTTCTTTCTCACAAACTAAGCCTTAAACCCACCTCACTTTGGAGTTCATAGATTGGACAATAGGTCCCTGCCCTCCTAGCACAGAGTGAATGTAAATTCTAAATAGTAACTGTCTCTCTTTTGGGCAGGAACTCTGACGGTCTTCCCCTCCCAGTTTGATTTTTAAGTTTTTTATTAAAGGGGCCATCCTTTGATTATATTCTTAAAGAGGCCTGTTCACTGAATGAATGTTACCTCACTCACGGTGAGCACCTGAAAAGACCTTAGCCTAAAAGGGCCAGCATCTCCCATTGCATCCAGTCATCCTAGTGAATATCAGGCCACTGGACCCAGATGGCTCTGGAGGATAAAGTGAGGCTGGTGACCTTGCTCTGCCCTCCCTCACTCAAATCAAAGTCAACTGCAAATCATGTTTCCCTGATGTCTTGGTTCTCTTTGAGAAGGAAGGACAAACACAACAACTATTCTAAACACTGCAAATATTATCTCATCCGATCCTCATAACAACCCTGCAAGGTAGGTGCTGTTATTATCCCTATTTTGTAGTTGAGGAAACTGAGGCCTAGTGAGGTTAAGTGACTTGTCCAGGGTCACACATCCAGTAAGTGTCTGTGGCTGCATTTGTACTGAGGCCTTCCTGATTCCACATCCAGCCTCTATCCACTTCCATATGTAGCTGCATTAAAGACTTAGGTTTTGCTTTCCATCATTATTCTTAAGTTATTTGAGCTGTGTAGGTCCAATAAGGAGGAAATTGTCTCTTTGAAAATGCTAAATTCATTTCCTTTCTAAGAAGAGTTTAAATCCTAAGGGCAGAACTGTAAGGCTGAGTGCCCATAGGGTCTCTTTGAGGTGATAAAAAAAAAAAAACTCACTGGGGTGTCCAGATGTTTCCCTTGTGGCAAATCCAAGGTTATTTCTTGTGCTAGGGGAATGCAATCCGCGGGATATCTCTAGGAGCTTGGAGAGAGCACTAGATGGGGTGTACCAAAGAGTAAGCAGAATTCTATCAATTGCTTGTAAGCTACTATTAATCTTTTTAAAAACACTTTTGCATTTCCTGTAGGGTGGAATAAAGGCTGTCCTGTAAGTACTTTACATTGTTAAGTCCATGCACAGTCTCCAAAAATTCTATTTTGGGTCTGACTCTTACTAATAGGGAGGAACTAGTTGCAGGGGTAGAAATGATGGACAGCTTGAGGGGAGTGAACAATCCCTCCCAGATTTTGTGATCAAAGAGAGGAGATCTAGGCATAGTCTGACATGTACCCTAGAGGTGGAAAGAATGGATTTTGAAAGGTTCACAAGAAGGTAGGATTCTAGCGACTAAAATTCTACGGGGAAGGTAGGGATGAGAAACTCTCAAGAATGAAATTTTTAATTCCCTAAAGGAAACAATTCAGTCAACTCTCCTCTCTCTAACAGAGAATTGATACCCAAGATAAGTAAGGAAATGGAAAGAGAGCACCTTGCTGCCCTTGACAATGAAATCTAGTCACCTGGTGTATCCTCAGTTATTTAAAGAGCTGGCTGATAGAAATGCTCAGCAACTGCCAGCGCTAGGGTGGTATTTTGAAAGATCATGAAGAATAAAAGAAGTACTCAGAACCAGAGAAAAGTAAATGTTGCCCTCATTTTCTGAAAGGGAAAAGAATCAAGTCTGCAAACTATAGGTCAGTGAGTTTGCCTTTGATTCTTAGAAAATTCTAGAACGGGTTGTTTAAAAAGTTGATTTGTTAATATCTAGAAACAGAAGTCATAACTATATAAACGGCTAGCTCAGCTTTGTCAAGGAGAGATAATGCCAGATTATCTTCCCCTTTATGCAAGAATGCTAAAGGGAAATGCTGTAGAAATATTTTATGTTGATTTTAGCAAAACATTCGGTACAGTATCTCATACTATTCTTGTAGAAAAGATGGAGATATAGACTAGATCAGAAGTTCTTAATCTTTTTTGTATTATGGACCCCTTTGGCAGTCTGGGAAGTCTACATATGGTTGCTTTCACAGAATACTGTTTTTAAATGCATAAAATAAGTTAGAGTTACAAAAGAAACCAACTATGTCAAAATACAGTTATTATATATAAGTATATGTATATATATACTGCTTTATTTTTGGAGGCAATCAGGTTTAAGTGACTTATGCAGGGTCGCACAGCTAGTAAATGTCTGAGGTCACATTTGAACTCAGGTCCTTCTGATTCCGGGTACTCTATCCACTGAGCCACCTAGTTGCCCCTTAGATATTTTTAAAACATAAGTTCATGGATTCCAGGTTAAGAATTCCTGGGATGAGATGATAATACAGTTATCGTTAGCTACATTATTACTATAGATGACTATATAGTTGGATTCAGAACAGGTCGGATGACAACATTCAGAGTCTAAGTTCTCCTCACTTCTCATTTGTACTGTTGCAATAATGTCCTAATCATTCTCTCTAAGTCTCTCCGCTTTATAATCCATCTTGCATGAATAGAGAACAGGCCCTAGAATCAGGAGGCCCTGAGTTCAAATGAGGCCTCAGATACTCACTAGCTGTGTGACCCTGGGCAAGTCACTTCACCTTGATTGCCTCCAAAAAATAAAAATAAAAAATAATCCATCCTGCATATAGTTGCCAAATTGATATTTCTAAAGTAAAGGTCTGCCCCTGTTACTTCTCTGCACATGGACCTTCAGGGTCTGTCTCCCTGTTGCCTGAAGGATAAAATACAAATTCCTCTGTCATTCAAAGCCCTTCACAATCCAGATTCTATTTATTCCAGACTGATTCTCAGGGTTTTGACCTGCCCATCAGTAGTGATTGGTGATGGCAGCGATGGTGGGTCTCTTCTTTAGAAGGGATGACAGTGTGGGAACTGGGCTGGAAGCTGGGCCGCGGCGCAGGACAGGTAGGCACCGCTCTTCCTGAAGCTCCTCTGAGGTCTGAGGGGAGGTGACCGTGGTGGTTATGAACTTGACCTCAATTCCTGGAAAAACTTTAGAACCAGTCACTAAATAGATGGCTAGTAAACCTCAAGGAAACAAAATTACTCATATAGTACCCATTCTGAGGCAGCTAGGTGGAGCAGTGGATAAGAGGATGGGGCATGAAAGGCTCAAATCTGGCCACAGACACTCACTATCTGTGCAACCCTGGGCAAGTCACTTGACCCTATTTGCCTCAGATTTCCTCACCTGTAAAATGAGCTGAAGAAGGGAATGGCAAACCACTCCAGTATCTTTGCCAAGAACACCCCCAAAAGTACAACCTCTGGGCTACTCTTCCCAACTTGCATTTGCACTCATCTGATAAGTTTCCACCTGGTAACTTCTATCTTGGATTTTAGACAGGAGTGTGCTAGAGCCAGCTTGAACTAGATTGAGAGAGCTGATTGTTGAATTTTCAGCATGAACATTTATTTACACCTTGGAAATTGGCAAATTCTACAGATCAAGGCTTGATTTGTTGGGTTGTATGTTTTTTTTTTTTACTGTGGACTTAAGAAAGTGAAAACGTTAAAAATGCAGATTAAACTTAAAAGTTCTTAGCGCATACTCCCCACCCACCTACCCACCCAAAGACAATTGTTTAAGATTTACCAGCTCACCCCTGCAGCTGGGGTTCCTCAAGGGTGTGTACTTCTCATATTATAGCTCAACAGCTCCCAAAGGTGTGCTTCCACTAATAATCAGCCCGTAGATAGAACTAGCTCTAAGATGGGATCACTAACATCAGAATAAGTGAGATGTCTTAGAACTGTGAGAAGTGTGGCCCCCAAACATTCCTGCCAGGTAGCCTGGGGCACTCTCCCACAAATACCGAGAGCATCCATCCAGGGGCAGAGCCAACACTAAAATGGTAGTTGAACATAGGAAGCCAAGGGAACATACAAAGTGCCACAGGGCCTCCAAGTCCTTCCCTCCCCTTGGAGTCTTTGTGCTGCTTCCCTCTTAATCGCCAAGCCTATTATCCCACTGAGATCATATCTTTCTTTTTTGCTGAAAAAGTTCCACTCTTTGAAGTTCTTTCAATGCTGCTTCTCTATGTTCATATGTGTCTGGAGAGCATCCTTCTGACTCTTGCCTGAATTCTACATTATGAAGGAATTCCTCAAAGTATTGAATGGAATGTCTCCTTTGGGGCGAGTAGTTCTGCCACCAGTGGGGGAAGGACAGGAGAGGTGAGAAAAAAGGAGTAAAAAATCTCACCCCAAGAGGTAAACAACTGAATGCTTCCCCAGCTGTTAACTCTTTTCCACTACTGTCTCCAACTCTTGAACTGCCTTGATGGCTGGCAGGCTTAGCTGTTTAAAGCGCCCCTCTGAACCCTTTTAGGGAAGCTAGGTGGCCCAATGGATAGAGGGCTAGGCCTGGAGTTAGGAATACTCTTCTTAGAGAGTTCAGATCTGGCCTTAGAAACTTACTAGATGTGTGACCCTGGGCAAGTCACTTAACCCTGTTTGCCTCAGTTTTCTCATCTGTAAATGAGCTGCAGAAGGATATGGCAAACCACATCAATATTTTTGCCAAGAAAACCCTCACAAAGAGTCTGAAATGACTGAACAACAACAAAGAAACCCTTTATGAATCACCAATTTGTCTGCCCTTCCAATGACCAGGCTTCCTTTAATTCCATCAAAGAAAGGTATTCACACCTGCAACAGTCCAACAGAGCATCAATACTATATCTGCTCCTTCCTTTCTATAAGCGTACCCATCACTTGGGGGTGGGGGGATGGAGTGGGGAAAACTATCTGTCAAAGACCCTCTATCTCTACATGATAAGAAAGAGCCAGAATGGATTTATCAACAAGAAAAAGTCAGACTAACCTCATTTCAGTTTGTGTTAGAGTTTGCTGTTGTTTTTCAGTCCTGTCCAACTCTTTGTGACCCCATGTTAGGATTTTCCTGGCAGAGATACTGGAGTGGTTTGCCATTTCCTTCTCTACCTCATTTTACAGATGAGGAAACTGAGGCAAACAGGGTTGAGTGATTTGCCCAGGATCGCACAGTTAGTGTCTGAGGCCAAATTCAAACTCAGTAAGAGGAGCATTCCTGAACCCCAGGCTTGGCACTCTATCTACTATGCCACCTAGCTGCCCTTGATAGAGTCTCTAAACTGGTAAATCAGGGAAATGATACAGATATTGTTCATATAAACTTTAGTAAAAATGACAAAGTATCTCCTACTCTTCTCGTGAAAAAGAGAAGAGGGCTAGATGATAATGCATCTGGATGGATTTGAAACTGCCTGAATAGCAGGACTCAAATATAATTCATTAGTGGTTTATTATCAGGACTTGGCAGGAGTTCCCCAGGGATATGTGCTAGGTGCTATAAGCTTTAATGTTTTTTATCTGTGACTAGTATGAATACATAGATGCCTGCTCATCAAACTGGAAAGTGACACAAAGCTGGGAGAAATAGCTTGTACACTGATTAACAGTCAGACTCCGAAAGATCTTTCATAGGCTAAAATATTGGGTTTGAATGTAATAAGCTGACATTGAATAGGAGTAAATGCAAAATCAGACTTCGGGTAAAAAAAAAATCAATCAATAAACATTTATTAAGTGCCTACTATGTGCTCAGTCACTATGTTAATCACTAGGGATTCAGAAAGAGGCAAAAGACAGCCTCTGCCCTTAAAGAGGGGAAGGATCTAATGGGAGAAACAACACACAATGTATATGTGTGTGTGCATATATTATATATACATGCATACATATATGTATAATGTATACGTGTATAATATATATGTATGTCTATGCATTATACACATATGTATGTATACATATATGTGTGTAATATATGTATATACATGCACATACATATATCTGTATACATACAAGCTATATACAGGATAAATAGAAAATAATTAGCAGAAATAAGGCACCAATTTCAAAAATACGAGGTGGGGAAAGCCTGGTTAAACAGCAGTTTTTCTGGTAAAGATTTGGAATTTTCTGCAAGTTCAAGAAGTGTTAACTGTGCCAAAAACTGTTATGCTATAAGAAATGAAGCAAGGGATAGTTTCAGAGGAAACTGGGAAGACATAAATTGATGGAAAGGGAAGTGAGCAGAACTCAGAATAATTTATATAATAACTATAGTACTGTGAAGACAAACAACTTTGAAAAATTTGGGAATTCTGATCAACGCAATTCCAGAGGACTCAAGGTGAAACACAATGGTTTCAGAATAGAAACACACACACACCCCATGGCCAGGGCTGAACTGTGTTTTGTTTAACTCTACATATTTGACTTTTCTTGCTTTATCAATTGGTTGGAAGTGCATGGAGATGGGAGAGACAGAATACAGATCTGAAAATAAAATAAAATTTAATTTAAAAAAATAGTTACCAGTGCTAATGTAATCTTAGGGCCATTGAGAGGATACACAAGGTGATAGATATAGCCCCACTGTTTTTTACCTTATTAGCCCACATTTGGAATTCAGTTTTAGACATTACATTTTAGGAAGGACGCTACTAAAGTAGAGAGTTTCCAGAGAAGAAAACTAGCATGGTGAAGGGCCTCAAGTTCTTGCCACAAGAATGATGATTGAAGGAACTAGGCACATTTAGCCTGACAAGACAAGACACAGAGGGGGCTTGGTGGACATCTTCAAGTATGTGAAGGACTGTCAGGCATCTGGTGCTGCAGTGGATAGAACACTAGTCTTGGAATCAGGAAGACCTGAGTCCAAAAAAGGCCTCAGACACTTGCTAGATGTGTGACTGTGGCTAAGTCAGTTTACTTCTCTTTGCCTCGGCTTCCTCAACTGTAAAATGGCCCTAATAACAACATATACCTGGCAGAGTTGTTGAGAGGGATTATATCTGTAAAAGGGCTTAGCAGAGTGTCTGGCACTTAGTAGGGGGGTATTTAAATGCTTATTCCCTTCCCTTCCTATGGAAGAGGGGATTAGCTTTGCTCTGCTTGGCCACAAAGGGCAGAATCAGTGAAAACCTGGGAAAGCTGTTAAGAGGAAAATTTAGACTTAACGTCAAGCAAACCTTCCCAAAAATCAAAGCTCTCCGAAAGTAGATTGTTGTAGTGAAGATTCTTGTTCCGGTGTGGCTCAGACTAGATAGACCTTGAGGTCCTTTCCCACCTGCAGATTTTGTAACTCTGTCTCAATAATCATTGGTGCCACTTCCTGTAGCACTCTAAAACGTAGTCTTCTGGGCTCGGTAACTTGGACACATGTAAGATGGCTAGATTGTCTTACCGTCTCAGCAATCTTGGGTATCCCACTGCAGCTATCTGTTGTTGTTCTGTTCTTCCCAGCCTAAAGCTTGTTCTTCTTGGCAAGGAAAAAAGGCACAAAATAAAAATTTCTGTAATTCACTCTTCTCTCCATCAATGCTTGTCATTATGCTAAACCACCCAAGCAGCATTCCTAGCCTTTCTTTCATTCTGCTCTTGTCCCAGAAGTTAAAGGAGATTGTTGGTTCATATCACCCTCACCTAGATTTTATTCTGGGATATATCGTCTCTGAATTCCCATCTAGATATGTAAAGACAACAGTTTAAAAAAAAAAAAAGCAGTCCACAGATCCTGTCCAAGAAGGGAACCAAAAAATACTGGGTAAAAGAGAGTTTTATTTCATCTACAGAAAATGCAAGGAAGATTTGGGAGTCCATAAACAAATTCAGAAAAAAAACCAGAACTCATAACAACCCATCAAAAAATCAGTACAGTTCTCTTCCTCCTGCAGTTCTATATTTCTTTTACTTTTTTCAATATTCCTTTTTTATTATGAAATTAACAGTTATCAACATAAGTATTTCAAAATATGAAGAACAAAAAAGTATTGTTTATTGATCCATATTGTAAAAAATATTGTTTATTGATCGATATTGTTTACTGTTCCATACATTTTGATACTTTAAGGGCATATTTAATTTAACAAAGTGGTAACAAAATCGACCTTCTGTCCCTTCTGTGTATTTTCAAAATGTCTTACAGATACTCTAATCTTTTTTTTTTCTATTTATATCACTACCCACTAACTCATTCCATCCCTACCCCTGCCTCTATAATAGATAGCTAGTCAAGCAAAACAAATCAATAGATTGGCCATGTTTGGAAATGTAAGCTTCATATCTATAGTCATATGAAAAAAATGCTCTAAATCACTATTGATTAGAGAAATGCAAATCAAAACAACTCTAAGGTACCACCTTACACCTATCAGATTGGCTAATATAAGAGAAAAGGAAAATGATAAATGTTGGAGAAAACATGGGAAAATTGGGATTGTAATGAACTTTGGTGGTGAACTAATCCAGCCATTCTGGAGAGCAATTTGGAACTATACCCAAAGGGCAATTAAACTGTGTATACCCTTTGATCCAGCAATACCACTACTAGGTCTGTATCCCAAAGAGATCATAAAAAAGGGGAAAAGACCCACATGTACAAAAAATATAGCAGCTCTTTTTGTAGTGGCAAAGAATTGGAAATTGAAGGGGTGCCCATCAATTGGGGGATAGCTGAACTAGTTGTGGTATATGAATGTAACAGAATACTGTTGTGCTATAAGAAATGATGAGCAAGCAGATTTCAGAAAAAAAAAAACCAAACCTGGAATGACTTACATGAACTGATGCTCAGTGAAGTAAGCAGAACCAGGAGAACATTGGACACAGTAACAGCAATACGGTATGATGATCAACCATGATAGACTTAGCTTTTCTCAGCAATACAATGATCTAAGACAATTCCAAAAGATTCATGATGGAAAATGCTATCCACTTCCAGAGAAAGAACTATGGAGTCTCAATGCAGATTGAAGCATACTATTTTCACCTTTTTGTGGTTGTTTTTTTCATATTTTTTTCCTTTTGCTCTGTTTCTTCTTTTACAACATGACTAATGTGGAAATCCATTTTATGTGATTGCACATGTATAACCTATATCAGATTGCTTGCCATCTTGGGGAGAAGGGGCAGAGAGAATAATTTGAAATTCAAAATCTTTCAAAAAATGAATGTCGAAAATTGTCTTTACCTGTAATTGGAAAAAATATACTATTTTTAAAACCCTAAAAAAAAAAATGTGAGCTTCATAATGTGCCTTTAGTCTAATCACTTTTGTCAAGAAACAGAGGTCATGCTCCATCATCTTTTTTGTCCTTGTATCTCCAGTGCCTAGCATAGTACCTACTGACACACAGAAGTGCTTAATAAGTCCCTGCTTGCTTGATCAGTCTATTAAAGTCATAATTGGTCATTGTATTAATCAGATTGCTGATGTCTTTCAAAGTTTTCTTCCTTTATTTTCATTATTATAGTCATCATGCAACCTTCTCTTTTCATTTGCTAACTTCATTCTGTATTAGTTCATTAAAGTCTTATCAAGCTTCTCTGAATTCTTCATATATTGTCTTTTATACTGCAATAAAATTCCATTATATACATCTACCACAATTTTTTATTCATTCCTCAATTTAATGGGCACCCTTTTAGTTTTTAGGTCTTTGCTGTAACAAGAACAAAAAAGCTGATTTAAATATTTTTAGATATATGAGTCTTTTCTCTTTGTCTTTGCTCTCTGAAGAGTATATGCCTATTAGTGGTAGTGCCAGGTCAAAGTGGCTCCAAACAGTTTTTTGGGAACGGCTAGACACAGCTCCAGGACTATTGCATCAGTGGCCTGTACTCCCACACTGCCTCCAACAATTCAGATCTCACTTTTTCACAGTATCATAAAATCCTTGGGAATCACACCATCCCATGATTGAGGCTCCTCCTGGACAGGGACTTTATTTGAGGTTGTAGTGAGGAAGCTTCCCCTTATTCTGGGACCTAGATTTCCCATAGGGCCCTATGTGATCCCCACCTTGTGCTGTCTATAGGCCAGAGTTCTTTGAAAAAGGAAACACTCTGGCATGAATCCACCCCACAGAAACCTTCCTAGGACTTCCCTGGAAGGAAAATGCACTTAGAGCTCCTGGAGAGGCAACCCCGCCTCACCCTCCAATGAGATGCACATGGGCCAAATCACTCATTGTGATAATTGACTGCAAAGTGCAGAAATCTCGCTCCTTTATATCTTGGCTTTAGTCCATTACCGATGCTCCTCCTAGCTTGACATATAGTAAACACTTAATTTTTTTTTCATTCTCTCACTAGGGTCACATGCTTGATCCTCTTTTCAAAGAAAGGCTTTCTTGAGAAATTCCTCTTCTCTTCATAGGAGAATCTTAACACAATTCCCCCTCCCCCACTCCCAATCTTCTGTCCAGTGACACCGGCCTCTTGTGTCTGTTCCCTGAACACGACACTCCATCCCTCAGCTCCAGACACTTTTGATGGCTGTCCTCCATGCCTGGAATGCTCTCTCCCTTCTCTTTTCTGCCTCCTGGCTTGCCTTTAAGTCCCAGCTAAAATCCCACCTTGTACAGGAAGCCTTTATCAATCTCTCTTAATTCTAGTGCCTTTCCCTCAGTTAATTATTTCCTGTTTATCTTGCTTTGTGTGTATTTGTTTGCCTGTTGTCTCCTCCATTAGATTGTGAGCTCCTTGAAGGTAGGGGCTAGCTTGCCTGATCTACAAACTCTCAAACTTAAATTTACTTGTATGGAAGCATATTAAAGACCTCCTTTTTAGTAAAACTGAGAATATTAATAAATAACATTTTCTTCTAAGGCCCTTTGCAAAATCCTTTGTAAAGCCCCTTGGGGGGAAAAAAGCTTTTCTTAAAAGAAGTGGATTAAGGGTAGTACCAAACCTTTTAACAAAGATAACTCTTGGTCTTGTTTACATCATTGCTGGTTATTAACTCAGCTCTGGGCTGTGCTCTCTTTACCAGCATACCTGAATTGATTGGTGGGCTAGCACTCACCCTTCTCCACTGAGAAAGGATTAAGCTATCCTAGGAAGGGAAGAGGTCACTTTGTTTAACACTAAGAATGAGGGAGTGTTCCAGAAGGAATGGGATAGTCACTTGGTCATATGGTTGCTAAATTCTGAAATGTTAATGTGAGAGGGTATGGAGTGGTGGGTGGGTAGAGATATGCCAGGTTGGCCATCTCTCTCTCCAAGTTAGAAATGACTTGGATATAGGTTAATGTTAAATGAAATAAAATTGTTTCTGGAAGACTTGATTCTAAATCACAGTATGGATGTTTTTCTTTGATATCTGTTAGGTGACCTCTCAGGCTAGCACTAGCCAAGAAATCCCTCTGGAGGAAGCCAATACTCAAGAAATGACACTCAGGAAATGCCCTCCTGATCTACATAGCAGTCCTAAATGACTTCAGCTGGGGGTGAAGGAGGCTGGGGAGAGTTGGTCAATAAACATCAAGCACCGGCACACAGGAGAGACAAAGGATTTAAAAGATTTAAAAGACTCCTGAGGAGCTCACAGTCTGATGGGGGAGACAACATACAAGCAATGATGGACAAACAAGATGAATACAGGATGAATTGGAAATAGTCTAAAGAGGGAAAGCATGAAGGGGGATAGGGAAATGCTTCTTGTAGAAGGTGGGATCTTAGCTCGGACTCGAAGGAAACCGAGTAGTGAGGAGGGAGAGAATCCTGGGCCTAGGGAATAATAGCCAGTGAAAATTCCCAGAGTGGGAAGGTGTGGTATTTTTTGGCCGGAGGTGTAAGAAGATGAAAGGGAGGTCAGGTTAAGAAGGGGTTTAAATGCCAAATAGAAGATTCTGTAATTTGATCTTACTGATAAGGAACCACTGGAGTTTGAGCACGCAAGTAACACAATCAGACCTTAGCTTTAGGAAAATCACTTTGACAGCTGTGATGGGATTTAGACTGGGAACCCCCTTGCAGCCCAAAAGAATTTGGGTCCTATTTGTTTGAGGGGAGAATGATGAGGGCACAGTCTCTGGGAACCCCCTTGAACTCTCCTTGAATCTTCTCACTTGATCTGACCTTGGCCTGAGGCTACAACCTTACATTATCATTAGGTCCAGATCTCTACCTAGCCTTGCCATTTATTGTCCAGCTACTTCCCAACCTTGATACTATCAATATCCATGCCTTCAGCTACTTCCCACCCTTAATCCCATTCTCTTGGTTCCTGGAGTCTGACCTCATCCCAGTCCCTTCAAGCTCCTCCTTAGACTCCTCCTCAAGACCCTCCCTAAACCCCTCCTCTAGTCACCTCGGACCACTTCTCAGTTCCCCCCACAATCTTTGTGTATATAATCTCCATCTTGTCCCCATGAAGGTGCTCAATCTAGCTCAGCTCAGATTGAATCTGGCCCCCTTGTGAAAACAGGCGTCACAAAGGGTGGGTTTTCTTAAGACAACCCATTATAGTGAATCTCTAATAAACTTTGTCTTTTTCCTTGGCTGAGAAGGCTTGGGTTGAATTCTTTCAGCAGGACCTGCCATGTCAGTACTTTGGGGTCTCGTACCCTAAAAATCTGTGGTTCCCTACCATCATTTTTCTTTAACCTGTTCATTTGAATGGACTGGAGTGGGCAGAGACTTGGGGTAGGGAAACCAACCAACAGGTTGCTTGCAATAATCCAGGCATGACGTGATAGAGGCCTGCACCAGAGAGGGGGGCATACTGTATATAAGGGATATCATGACAGAGAGATATGGACAGGCCTTAGCAATAGATTAGATATGGGGGGGGGGGGAAAGAAATGACAAGTCAGGGATGATACCAATGTTGCAAGCCTGGGACATTGGGAGGATGTAACAGGGAAGAGTAATAGGGAAATTAGGGAGAGGGGAGGGATTGGGAGGAAAGATAATGAATTCTGTCTTGGGCATTTTGAGTTTAAGATGTCTACAGGACATGCAGTTCAGGATATCCCATAAGCAGTTAGAGATGTGAGACAGGAGGTCAGTTAAAAGATGAAGGCTGGATATGTAGAGTTGAGAATCATTAACATGGAGATGATAATTGAATCCACTGGAGCTGATGAGATCCACCAAGTGAAAGAGGGAGAAGAGGACCCAGGACATCCCAAGGGGTAGTCCCAAAGCATCCATTTCTCTTGGGGGTGGTACCAGTCACTGAAACCTAATCAGATCTCTTTATTCCTCTCCGTAAAGTGCCAGTGGGTATTTCCACATTTAACTATAGGGAGAGTTTTCAAAAGTCAAGAACAGGGCTGTCCAAGATGCAGCCCACAGACCACATGTGGCCCGCAGTGCAATTTATGCAGCCCAGTCTACAAGCATAGAAATTTGCATAAGTGCTTTAGTAAAGGAAGCAGAGCTACCTCAGAGCTCTCACTAAAATGGCAAATCAAAATATATTGTCAATTGTTTCAATAAAAACCTAAGGTTGGACAGCCCTGGTCTAGAACAAAGGCTCACCATCCTGTAAGTCATTCTCTCTTGATTGGAGAACTCCTCTGACCAATTCTTTAAGTATATATGTCTTAAAAATCTAAGTTACTTGATACATTTCCAGGGCATCTACATCAGTATCTTCAAGAACTCCACTCTTTTCCTTTCTATCAGAATAACTTCTGCTTATATCTTTAGAATTCAATCTTGGGGCAGCTAGGTGGCAAATTGAATAGAGCACTGGCTGTGGAATCAGGAGCACCTGAGTTCAAATCTGGCCTCAGACATTTGACACTTACTAGCTGTGTGACCTTGGACAAGTCACTTAACCCCAATTGCCTTGCTTTCCCCCCTCCAGATAGAAATAAATTTAATTCCTAAATCTCCTAATTTAATGACACCAGTGATACGAATATCAGTAGTATCGATAGAATATTTGTTTTCATTATTTATTTATTTCTTATTGTTATTATTTATTTAACCTGGATCATAATCCTTAATGGTGCCTTTCAGGTCCTTTCTGGCTGTATCATTTATCCCTACATGAACAATCAAAAGTAGGTAGCTGTTTGACTGCATGTTTAATATGTCTCAGGAAGTTCTCTATCAAATCCTGTATACATACGTGCCCCAGTTGTATACAGTTGACTTCTCTGCTGTTTATATCAGGGTTTTAAGTAGTTGCATTGATAGCTTTAACAGGGAACCACCAGCCACCACTAGTCTTTTTCCTCTGACCATTCCTAGATGAATTTTCACCTTACTGCTACTTCGTTCCTTCTTAGACTGTCTCCTCTTTATCCTCTATATATCTGGTTTGTACATTTTGTTTGCCCATTGTCTCCTCCATTAGACTATGAGCTCCTCAAGAGCAGGGGTTGTTTTTGTCTTTCTTTTTTATCCCCAGTCCTTCGCACAATGCCTGGGACATCGCAGGCTTTTAATAAATGATTATTGACTGGATGACACCTGTAGATCCATGCATCATAATCATTCTTTCAAGCCCAAGAATCTGCTTTCAACTGGGACTCTCCAGATCCCCCAGTTATAGGAAGAACTTTATACCTCTGACTTACTCCCAAATGACTTACAGTTTTTCTTCTTTGTTTTTTTTTTCTGCCATCAAACATTCTTTCATTATCAAACTTTTTGATACAAGTTGGGACTGTCTTAGATAAGCCCACTTCTGGGACAGCTAGATCATATAGTGAGTACAGTGCCAGGCTTGGAGTCAAGAAGGCTCATTGTCCTGAGTTCAAATCTGGCCTCAGTGTATGACGCTGGGCAAGTCATTTAACCATGTTTGCCCCAATTTCTTCATCTGTAAAATGAGCTGGAGAAGGAAATGGCAAACCACTCCAATATTTTTGCTCCCCAAAAAAATGCTTCACAAAGAGTCAGACTCCACTAAACAATAATGGATTGTCCTCTTCACGTTTCTTCTGTTTCTTCACATCTTTTTTTACCTTTTTTGGTATCTTCCTTGAAGCCCTTCTTCTAGTCTTTCAAAATAACATGGTCTAGTCAGGCATAGTATTAAACAACTGTAATCCCTACTATAGGAGAAGCTGAGGTTGACAGATCTCCTAAGGTCAGGAGTTCTCAGTCTCAATGATGGAGGCCGATAGGGTATCCCTACAAAGTTTGGCTTTCATATGGTGATCCCCCCAGAATGTGGGGGACACTAGGTTACCTAAGAAGGGGCAAAGTGGCTGACTTTGGAAATGGAGGTGAAAGCTCCAATGCAGATCAGTAGTGGGACTGGGCCTGGGAGCTCTCAGCTTGAGCAGGACAAAAAGGCCTAGTCCTAATAAACAAATAATTAAGTGAATGAATGATAAGATAAATAAATGGATGAATAAATAAGTATATATACTAAAAAAAAGCCCTGAACTTAGTGTAAGGAAATGATGGGGTTTAGACAGTGGGAGCCCCTTTGAATCTTCCCATTAGATGAGGCTTTTGCCTGAGGCCATAAGCCTTTCATTATTGCTAGGCCCAAATCTCTAGGCTAGGTTACTCTACCCTAGCCTAGCCCTCCATTTTCTGGCTAGTTTCCACCCTTGATCCTATCAAAAAAGTCTGCCCAAATCTATTACCCTTAAACTAGCCTAGTCCTACATTGTCCTGTCTGTTATCTCCAGGTAGCCTTCAGCTACTTCCCACCCTTAATCCATTCTCTTGGTTCCTGGAGTCTGACCTCACTCCAGTCTCATCAAGCTCCTCCTTAGACACCTCCTCAAGACCTTCCCTAAACCCCTCCTCCCATCACCCCAGGACCACCGTAGGTCCCTCCCACAATCTTTGTGTATATAAATTTCATCTTACTTTCATGAAGGTGCTTAGATTCTATCTACCTCAGATGGAATCTGGCCTGTTTATGAAAACAAGCATCACAAATGGTGAGATTTCTTAAGACAACCCATTATGGCGAATGTGTAATAAACTTTGTTTTCTCTTTGGCTATGAGAAGGCTTGAGTTGAATTCATTTGAGCAGGACTGGCATGTTGGTAATTTGGGGTCTTGAACACCCCTAAAAACATATAGCTCCCTGACCTCATCAGAAAGATTTGGTCCACATCTTGTCTCTGACATATGTGGCATAAATGACTTTGAGGTGTTTTTTTTTTTTTAAAGGCAATGGGGTTAAGTGACTTGGCCCAGGGTCATACAGCTAGTAAGTATCTGAGGTCACATTTGAACTCAGGTCCTCCTGACTCTGCGGCGTCTATCCACTATGCCACCTAGCTGCCCAGATAAATAACTTCAAGAAAATCATTTAGCCTCTCTCACCTATTTTCCTCATGTGTAAAACCCAGATACTAATGTATATACCAGGTTGTGAGATTCAAGTGAGATAATAAATGTAAAGTACTGGGTGAACATTAAAATACCACAGACACAGGAGGTATTTCTTTTGCTCTTGCTGTTGTTTGATTTATTTTGTATGGCACTGTCATTTGTTGAGCTACGTCCCCGCTATTCCTTGCATTAACAAAATGGTAACGGGGATGTGCAGCAGTGGATACATTATTCTGTACCCAAGTTTCTCCATTTTTCTACCAAGACTAGGGGTAGAGGGTTCCATTGTGTACTCCCCAGGGCCATGATTGTTCCTTGCAGCTAATCTGCATTTGGTTGCCATTAACATTGTTTTAGTTTACTTCTAGTCACCTGCCTCAGACAGTTAATAACGGTGACCCTGGGCAAGTCACTTAACAGCATTAACTATGTCACGGGTTTTTAACCTGAGATTGAAGAACTTTTTTTAAAAAATCTGATAATTGTATTTCAATATAATTTATTTCCCTTGTAATCTTCTGTATTTTATTTTAAACATGATTCTGAGGTATCCGTAGGCTTTACCAGGCTGCCAAAGGGGACCATGACATAAAAAGGGTTTAGAACCTCCTATTATCCTCTTGATTCTGCTTAGTTCTACCTCACACAAGTCTTCCCCTGTTTCCCTGAGTATCTTATTTCCATCAAGGGTAGTTGAACCACAACACTTGGATGTTACCATCACAGTCTTTCAGAGGCGGGGAGCCATGTAGGTCACAAGGGCCTATGGGTAAAACTCTTTGCACTAAAGTTTTAATGTCTTCTAAGGCTTGCTCAAGTCTCTACTCAAATGGGCAGTTCTCCTATTTAATTAGTAGATTGGGGCTGGTAGATGGCCTGGATCTCTCCTCCCAAGCATAAGAAGCCATCAACAGCCCCAATATTGCTTTCAAATGAGCATTAAGGAGATCCATTAATTAAGCCTGAACTGTTTTAGTTTATTGTAGGCATACTCAGCTCTCAACTCAGAGCGACTCAAGGCAGAGAAGCAGCTGCAGAGCTTGCCCCAATCCAGGCCTGCCTCCTCTCCTGCTTCTGTGGTATGTTCCAGATTTCCTGGCTTGGGCATCCAGCCCTCTCCCACTGTTGGGGCATCTCCCAGAACTGCCCACAACATTCCACAGGGTACCACACACAAGGATGGTCAAGAGGAGGTCTGGTCCACCGATAAAGGCCTCATTTCCAAAATATACAGGGAACTGAACCAAATATATAGGAATACAAGTCATTCCCCAAATGAGAAGTGGTCAAAGGATATGAACAGTTTTCAGAGGAAGAAATTAAAGATATCTATAGACAT
>CM053625.1:220848150-220925137 GCA_028646595.1 Phalanger gymnotis | reverse complement strand
TTCAATGCCAAGTTATACATGGAAGTTATATGAGATTCCATGCCTTCTTGGGGAGGGAGCAGGGGAGGGAGAGAAGAAAATCTGGAACTCAAAATTATGTAGAACTGTTTGTTGCAAACTAAAAATAAAAAAAATTAATAAAAAAAAACAAAAACAAAAAAAGAGGAGGTCTTGTCCGGTCCTCTTTGTTCCCTTCCCTCTTTCTAAACCAAGAGGTCCTTTGGATTGCATCTTCCCGACAACACCAAATGAAATTGCTGCTCATGGCCTCAGGTTTATAATTTGGCTGTAAAGAAACTAAAATCATACTAAATAGACCTCTACTAACGTTATCCCAGAATTAGTGACCCAGGATAGAAGGAATAGTTAGATGAGATAACAATTGGGTGGGGCCTCTCTAGTTCCCCACAGAGTCAGGCCCTCAATCCAGGAGGTAGCAATAGCCTGGCCAAAGTGAGGTCTCACCAGGTCAAAGGAGCAGGGATTCCTTTCCTCAGTTTCCTTTTATCCCCTCTGAATGCTAGGTGTCACATCAGATTGGGGGTCACAGCAAAACAGATTCTTCCCAACTGAGCTTGAGTCTCCGGTTCTCTATTTTTAGAATCTAGTTTCTCACACAGTTAATTTTCCACTGGGCTTTTGCCCTAGAGATACTTCCTTATCTAAATTCTTTGTATACAATAGGGACTTAGTTGGGATTGTGGGAGGGTCTGGTCAAAGCCTACAACAATTAAAACACTAGGTTAGTCACTGGGTTCAGTTGCTTCTGGGTCTTGCTTATCTAGACTGATTTACTTTTAAAATTTGGTCACTAGGACCAAAGAGTCTTAATGATTACAGCCCGATAGTTTGAGGCCTGGTAATTTTATGAGCTCTTCATGCCTTCTTTTTTTCATTATTTACCTTGAGATTCTAGAAATGTCAGGTATTTCAAAGAACATGCTATTCTTCTCGATAACTTGGAGGGTAACGAGGAATTCCACCAGTCCTTTCACTTTCTCCTCTAGAATCAGGACCAACTTGCACTTTGTGCAAACAATGATTTTATAACTTGGCAATTCAGCAGCTTACACAAAGCAGTCTCTGCCAGTCACTACAAAATTCTCTTTTCCCTCTATGTTGGCAGTGAGATTCACTGCCATAGGATCCTAGGACCTTGGATTTAGACCCAGAAGAAATTCAAAAAGTCATACAGTCCAACCCCCTAATTTTAAAGATGAGGAAACTAAAAAAAAAAAACAAAAAAAAAAAGATGAGGAAACTGAGGTACAGAGAGGTTACGCAATTTATAATGCCCAGGGTCGTGTAGCTAGTCTCTGAAACCAGATGTTCCTTGACTCCAAGGCCAGGGCTCTGCTGCCTCTGTCTTCTTTTTGGTAGCTCTTCTGGCTAAACCTTATGAGTCAAAAGACTGAGTCAAACAGCCTATTATTTGCCATCACTTCTCATTCTACACCAGGGGTGGGAAACCTGTGGCTTTGAGGCCACATGTGGTCCTCTAAGTCCTCAAATGTGGCCCTTTGACTGAATCCAAACTTCACAGAACAAATCCCCTTAATAATAAAAGGATTTGTTCTGTAAAACTTGGACTCAGTCAAAAGGCTTCACCCAAGGACCTAGAGGGCCACATGTGGCCTCGAGGCTCAGGTTCCCTACCCCTGTAAATCTATATTATTCTCGTTTATTGCTTTTCAGTATCTTCCCTATAAAGGATCTACCTCTTTTGGTTTATTAAAAAAATTTCTTTCTAAAACATTTTTTAAAAATTTGTGGAAAAAAAAATTGTTGATACCAAAGTAACACTTAGGCTATTGTTGTTTTATGTTTTATACCTGTTCTGGAAACATGACTGTCTTACCTACTGTCCTTGATGATATCTTTTGTGGCCCTTCTTGTGTATGTATGCACGTAGCACTCCATTTAGCCACACCTAAGTCCCTGGCACTGTCCCTGCAGCATTGTTCTTTTTTTTCCTTCTTCTCATTTATTTTTCCACTCAGTAGTATTTTATTTTCTCTAATTACATGTAAAGATAATTTTCAATATTCACTTTTATTATAAGAGTTTGAGTTCTAAATTTTTTTTCTGTCTCCCTCCTTTCACCAAGATGGTGGGCAATCTGATATAGACTATATATATACAATCATATTAAACGTATTTCATGGCACTCTTCTTGTTTCATCACCTATTCCACATGTCCAAGCAGCCTCCAATATCTCTGTATGCCCCATGCCACAAGTTCATGAATTCAGAATGAAAGGCGTTCAATGAAAATGAATAGCAAGGCCAGTAACAAGGAATTAAATCCAACAATAAGTGTTCTCTGCTTCCACTTAAAGTGACTTCTACTTCCCAAGCCTCCAGGGGAGCCCTGGTCACTCCCCAAATAATCTCTCTGTCTAACCCACTCAGTGGAAAAGGGTCATATTCAGATCACTCATGGTACTAGGTTAATGATTAAAGTCTAGGGCTACTCTGATTAATCAAGTCCCTTTCACTCTCAGCACCACGGTCTAAGGAGCATTGGCTTCCCTCAGCCTGGCACTCTTGAACTTTTTTGAACTAGAGTTACCAGATGAACCTGAAAACTTCGTGCTATAGCTCCCACTGCTGTTAGTGGGAGACAGGCATGGTGGCCATTTTTTTCCCATTTCCTATCTCTGTGGCTGCCTGCATCTACCACTTGGTTACCCCAGTGGGCACCTCACTCACCAGGACAAGCTTCTCCACATGCTTTTTAAACCACCCCTGCTTTCGAGGGCCCATGCTCAGAGCTGTGAGTGAGTGACTTCACCACATTTTGGTTCATGTGTAACTTTCTGGGAAATGTAGTCCAAAACCTTTCTTCCACAAAGTGAAAGTTAGTCCCAAATATTATCGTCCAGGAAGAAAGGAAACAAGCATTATTACGTCCCTACTATGGGCCAGGTGCCGTATAAAACACTATAAATACTTTCTCATTTGTTCCTCACAACCGTGGAAGATTGTTATCCCCATTTTACAGTTGAGGAAATAGAGGTAAATAGAAGGGAAGCAATTTGCCCAAGGTCATACAGCTAGTAAGTGTCTGAGGCTGGATTTGAACTCAGTACTTCCTGACTCCTGGCCCACTGCTGTTTTTTTCCCCTTTGTTTTTCCTTCCCATGTGTTTTTCCTTTGCCTTCCAGATTATCTATATTTTTTCATTCTTTGTTATCTTTCTATCTATTGCATTGCCTAGCTTCCTCTCTCATATTATCTACCCCTCTCTACCACTGCTTGGAGAAACAGTAATGTTTTGGAATGGAGGAAGAGGGAGCAAGAAAGGACATTTGCCACAGGAAGTGGCTCACTAGAGCCCCAGCAGCAGAATTGCAAGGTCAGAGCAGAAAAAGACACCAGAGTAGCATGATAATGGCATGCTTCCTCATTGAGCTGGATATTGGCCTTGCTCACCCTACTCTACAATGAGCTAGTCTTGGCAAGAAGCATTTAGTGGCTCCTTTCAATGACAGACTGAGAAAAGCATCAGCTGAGGGAACTTGTCTTCTAGCCCACATTGGATTCCAGCTTCCCTGCCCTGTGCTGAGTGAGTCCTGGGTCTAGAGTTTCCTCATCTTCATTTAAAGATTGGCCCTCTTGGAAGCATGAGCTGAAGAACTCTGAGTGTTAGCTGTACTGTATTGTCTACAACTCCCTTGACCACTCACAGGATTATTACGGGGAAATTAGTAAACCCAAATTGCGTTTTCTTGTAATGCCTTGATTCAAAGCAATTTCTGTCCTATCCTGAATGACCAGAATCTAGACCAGCAGGTGCACAGTCACTCGGTAGGTGTTTTATTGTGTATTGTTTTATTGTTATTTAATACTATTTATTTGCTTATTGATTGTATGCTGAGTTTTTTTTTAACTGTATACAATTAAGTGTATGTCTGCTTCTGTAGAGTTCTTCCATTCTGCCAAAGTTACCTGATTAGGGTTGAGGAAAAAAGGAAAGGGAGAAGAGAAGGGAATAAGCATCTATATAGTGCTTATTATGTGACTGGAACTCTGCTAAGCACTTTACAAATATTATCTCATTTGGTCTTCACAAAACTCTGCAAGTTAGGTCCTTTTATAATCCTCATTCTGCAGCTGAGAAAACCGAGGCAGACAGAGGCTGAGTGATTTGCCCAGAGTTAAATGGCTAGCACCTGAGGCCTGATTTGAACTCAGGTGTTCTTGACCTCAGGCTCAGCACTCTATCCACTGTGCTGCCTAGCTGCCTCCACAGCAAGTTTAGGGAAGAACTGGGGCTTGCCAAGGGTAGGGGCTTGGGAGCTGATTTCTGTTTGGGTAAATTCTTAATGATCCCTACCTAATCCTAGATAATAGCTGGTGGTGTCCCACAGAAAGAAGTCAAGCTAAGCAAACTAAGAAGATAGCTCACTCTCTGAGACTCAGAATTTAGGACCTCCTGAGGATTTTAACCTAGTGCAGTGGGTGCACTTAAATTAACCATGACAGTGAATGTGGGACCATCCTACTTTGGAGCCTTCCTGTTGAACAGGATCAGGAGAGTGGCTAACATTGCCTCCTGGTGGTTACAGTTGGAAATGGATACTGTAGCCACAGACACACCAGCCTTCTTACAGCTTCCATGTATTTCTGCTTTTCTGACCATCTGTGTTTTTTCCATTCTTTGTAAATCATGTTATGCATCTATACAGCATCACTCAGAGAATATCACTTTTTATTAATATTATTTTCTATTTTATTTATTTGTGTCTGTGTCCTGTCTCATCATTAGACTGTAATCTCCAATGGGAAGAGACAAGGTATAATCTGAAATTTGCATCTTACCCCATACCTATAAGTTATCTGCTCACAAGTGTTTGTTGGATCAAATTTAAAGAAGAAAGAATGCAATCCCTACCATGTTATACATTCCCAACTGAGAGATAATGGATCCCCTACCCACACATCAGACATTTGTACTCCCTTTATGCTGACTTCCCTTGATTTAAAATCATCGTCTAGGGATTTCATCTAAATCCTCAGAGGTTGCCAGTAAGACCCCCCAAAATTTAACCATTCTACCAAGGCAAATGAACTTATACAGATGTTTATTTGCCTTGAAAATAGTTATTCACAAGCCACCACAGTTAGGTTGAGAAGTCTTTAATCCCTTTCTGCCTTGCCACATTTAGCAATAAAACATTACCTTTATTTAGCTTAGTGACTCCTCTTAACTTCCAGCCACATGGCATCAGGGAATATAAATGTATGTAGATCTCTTACTAGGCGAGGCATCATGGAAGAATTTTAAAATTTGGGGCTACGGAAGCTACTCTACCCTTTATTATAACATTCTCTATCATCAGAGATTGCTATACTCTAGCTCCTGCCTAAATTTCATCACAATTCCATTTGTAAGGACAACAGATAGTTTGATAAAGTGCTAGTTTTGGGGGTTCCATTCGCATTACCCAGCTATTCAAATTCTTGAGGAATACATCCACAAAGTCATAATCATAGCTTTTAATACAGAATTATTCCTTGAGGTTTTTTAAAATATCTAATCACGGACTTTAATAACAACAGCTCCTATTTATATAGACAGTTATGAGTTACGAAGTAGTACAAGTATTATTATCCTCATTTTAAAAAGAAGGAAACTGAGGATCAGAGAGTTGGAGACCTGCAGTTAATGAGTGACGGGGCTTTGATTCAAAGTCTTCTGATTCCTAATCCAGAACATTGGTTTTTTTTTGCTGTGATGTGAAACTGCAATTTACAAAACAGGAAAAAACCTGTTACCTTGAACAGATTTGGGTCCAAATATTTTATAACTTTAGCTATTTCTAGGAAAAAATTCCAGGTTTTTTTTTCTTAGTAGATTATAGTCAGTAGTTGGTGGCTGCAGCTAGGTGGTGCAGTAGTTAGAGTGCCAGGCCTGGAGTCAGGAAGACTCATCTTCCTGAGTTCAGATCTGACCTTAGGCACTAGCTGTGGGACCCTGGGCAAGTCACTTAAGCCTGTTTGCCTCGGTTTCTTCATCTATAAAATGAGCTGGAAGAGGATATGACAAACCACTCCAGTATCTTTGCCAAGAAAACCCCAAATGGGATTATGAAGAGTCAGACATGACTGAAATGACTGAGCAACAACTAGACTACAAGCCTTTGGAGAATAAGGGACAATGTGTTGTTTGTGGTATCCAGAGAAGGAAGTTCAGTTAGACAAATATTTATTAAGTAAACATAAGGAAAATGTAAGTGCCCAGAGGGCAGAGACTTTTTCATTTTGTCTTTGTATCTTAATGCTTTATACAGCACCCATCCTACTCCATCTGGCAAGTGATTAATAAAGCTTTTGTTAATCACCTACTAAGTGCAAAGAACTGGAAATTCAGACAAAATGTGTATTTACTGTGTGTATGTGCAGTGTGCAAGCGCATGCATACACACATACACACACACACACACACACACACACACACACACACACACAGAGTTTTTCCAGTAGCAATGTATGGCTATGAGAGTTGGACTAAAAGGAAAGCTGAGCGCTGAAGAATAGACCCTTTCACATTGTGGTGCCGGAGAAGACTTACTTTTGAGAGTGACTTGGACAGCAAGGAAGTCAAATTGGTCAATACTTAAAGACATTAATTGAGGCTATTCACAGGAAGGTTGAATACTGTAGCTGAAGCTTGGCCACATGATGAGAACACAGGACTCATGAGAAAAGACCCTGGTGCTGGAAAAGATTGAAGGCAAAAAGAAAAGGGGAAGGTAGAGGATGAGATGGATGGACAGTGTCATAGAAACAACGAAAATGAACTTGGATAGACTTAACAAAGCACAAAAAATTGGACACAACTGAACTACAACAACTGTGTACACACACACACATATGGATATATATGTATTTTTACTTTATTCAAGATGCCTTTTAGGTTTGGAGCAAAGCAAGTAGGCTATACTCCCTTCCTCCCTTTGTCCAACAGCAAGAAAAACGTAAAAACGCTAGTACTTACCTGGTCTGTCTTGTTAAAGAGATTTTTTTGCTTTCTGCTAAATTAGTCTAAACCCACAGCATTAGGAAAGCAAACTTATGATTCCTCTTGCTTAGAGACCTGTTTAACTAGCAGTTATTAAAGCAGATAAGATTCCTGGCTAAGTATTATACTGTACCAAAGTAGTTCCTGTGCACTCCTTTTGTATATATACATACGTTTTTATTTGTATTATTTTAGTCAGAAGAGCCCTGCAGTAGCATAGGAAGATATGTGATATATGTATATATGCATGTATGGTATATGCACACATAACATATATGTGTACATATTTCTTTATATTCTGTCTTTGTCGTAGTTGGTAAAATGCTCCAGTGGCTCCTCAGTAATCATTGACCTTGAATTCTGGAGAGTAATTCAATCTTTGCCTACCCACCATTGTTTGACAAAAAGCTACGAGGCCCTAAATAGAGCTGTTTAAAAGGTCCTCTCTCCCTTTCTGAACCTTTGCACATAGGAGTGTCCTTTTAGAGATTCAGGCCAAAAGCCTATAATTTGGCCTCTGACCCCAAGGAAGTGGGGGAAACCTATAGGAAGCTCATAGCTCAAGTGAGAAAGTGAGATAATTTTCAGTTTATAAGGAAAGGTCCAAACTCCCCCTTCAGGTGGCTTCAGCCTTTGAGGACTGGCCTTCCAGAAGCTGGTGCATACAACACCAGGAATTAGCTGCTGGCCAGAAACCAGAGATTCCCTGCTGGGCTGGACTGACTAGTTCCAGCTAGAAGTGCTCAGGGGCCCTCTGTTCAGCAGCCATCTTCTACTCATTTAAAACCAAGGATGAACTGGCTCTATCTCCAAATTTTATCCAAATAAATTTTTTTCAGGTATGTAAGTTGCATGTATGGAGTGTTTTTCATCATTGTTACATGGCCACCAACTTACAACAAGAGGTACCCATTTAGAAAACATTTAGATCTAAGTTGTGGGAAAGACCAGGAAGCCTCCCCCTAGTCCCAAATTACCCCTCCTTGTTGTCATCTCAATCTTAATGCAGTTTTCTTTGGCCCCCAGCATATGCTCCTTTGTTCTCCCTTGGCCTGGATACTTGCTGACCCACTGAGGATGAGTAATTGAGTCATGGCATTAGGGAATGATTGATTAGGTCAAGTCTATCCTAGATGAATGAATGAATAAAACATTTACTAAGCACTATATGTAAAGCGATGGGCTGCTAGGTAGCACAGTGGATAAAGCCCCGGAGTCAAGAAGATCTGAGTTCAAATCCAGCCTCAGACACTTAGCCCAGGACAAGTCACTTAACTCCTAGTTGCCTCAGTTCCTCATTTGCAAAATGGGGATACATTGAAGAAGGAATGGCAAACCACTCCGATATCTTTGCCAAGAAAACTCCATGGACTTTGTCCATGGGATCACGTAGCGTCAGACGTGACTCAATGACTGAACAACAATGTGCCAAACCCTATGGTAAGGCTACAAATACAAACAGAAAAGACAGTCCCTGCTCTCAAGAAGCTCACACTATAACAGGGGCCATGAGACAGATGGAGTTGTAGGGTGTAGCAGCAAAGCAGATGGCCATGCTTCTTTGACATCATTTCCACTGACACAATCATATCTGTTTCTGATATTGAGCCATTTGACACTGTGCTGCAAGCATTGCTGTTCTAAAGGTTCTTGGGTTTTTTTGGTTCTAAAGGTTTTCATTTATTTATTTATTTGTTTTGATGGGGGAAGGCAGGGGCAATTGGGGTTAAGTTACTTGCCCAAGGTCACACAGCTAGTAAGTGTGTTAAGAGTTTCAGACGGCATTTGAACTCAGGTCTTCCTGACTCCAGGACTGGTGCTCTACTCACTGCTCCATCTAGCTGCTCCTTTTTTATTTAGAATTTATATTTTATTGAAGTTAAAAATTATAAATATGGATAAAGTAAACAATTTTATAATTTGACTATATGGTACTTTTTATTCACTGATTTTCACTATTATAATAGAGGGTTGTTCTTATCTAATTTTAAAGTTGTCCAGTTAAGCTATCATCTTGGGATTTTTTTTTCACAAGCTATCCTCTCAGTATTTAGAGTTTCTTCTCAGTAACATTCATATATTATATTGGAAACATTCATATTTTATTCAGGAAACATTCGTGTTTTATACAGGACATACAAATCTGAGACAGGATACTTGAGCACACAACACTTTCCAAGGTGCATTGGAGTAATTAAGTTGTTGATTATGTACAACAGTTTTTAATTATGCTATTTACAGAGGAGGTTCAGAGTCCTGGGCCATGGCCATCAGAATCTGAGGGGAGATGATGGTCGGGGTAGTCTGACTTGCCTGGCATGTGCCGCCTTCATCTCCTTCCATCAGGGTACCTTGGTACTTCAGTGAGGCTGGCTTGCCTTCCTAGATCTGAGCTATATCCTTGTCATAGAAAAAGGAGCCTAAAATTCTGAAATAACAAATGAATGAAAAAGCTATGTGGAAACAGTCCTTGCTCTCTAGGAATTGGAATTCTAAAGGCAAAGACGACACCTATGAAGCTTCAGCTATGAGTGAGATAGAAAGGTCCTATGATCCCAGCTGGAAGCAGCTCAAACCAGCTTGAGAAAGAATGTTAAATTTTCATTGTGACCATTTTCAACTCTAAAATCGACAAATACTACAAATCAGAGCTTGATTTATTGTTTTGTTGATTGTCCACACACAAGAAAGTGTGTGAGAAGATGTTAATAATGCAGATTAAGCTTAAAAATGGGCCAATGGATTGCCGAGTACATGGAAAAGAGTAAAGTAGAAGGAGATGGGAATGGTAGAAGGGATTTAAAGGTCAAACAGGGGGCATCTAGGTGGCACAGTAGATAGAGCACCAGTCCTAGAGTCAAAAGGACCTGAGTTCAAATGTGGCCTCAGACACTTGCTAGCTGTGTGACCCTGGGCAAGTCACTTAGCCTCCAAAAAAAAAAAAGGCAAACAGAAAATTTTATATTTAATCTCAGAGGTAAGAGGGAGCCAGTGAATTTGTTGAATAGAGGATGGCATGGTCAGATCTGATCAATTTGACAGCTGAGTGGAGGACAGACTAGAGCGGGGAGAGTCTTAAAGCAGAGAGAACTATTGGAATAGTCCAAATAAGGTAATGAGAGCCTGGCCTTGGCCAGGGTGTCTGCTGTGCTAGTGGACCTAAGGGGGCATATCCAAGAGATGCTACAGGACTTGGCAACAGATTGGACGTGGCTAGCCAAAAGTAGGTGACACCTCACTCGGATGCCTTGAGAGTAATGGGGCAGTTAGGAAGAAGAGAAGATTTGGTGATCATAGGTAGGGGAAGATAATGAGTTGTTTGGACATGGATACAGCAAAGGATACCCAGAAGGAATGGTCAGACAGACAAGAAGAGGACCAAGAGACAGCAGTGTCACAAAAACTCGATGATGCGTCAGAGGCTATGGCTTCGGATCTCTGTCCTACCATTTTCTACCTGTGTCCTGGGTGACTTTGGGCGAATCATTTAACCTCTCTGGGTTTTAACTCTTCACTTGTAAAATGAAAGAGTTAGACTAAATGAGCCACTAAGTGTCCTTCTAGCTCCAAGTATATATTCCCATGATCCTGGTATCCTATGATGCTCTCTTGAGACACATAATCTAAAGACAGGATTTGTGAGAATCATCCAGAGACCCCACCCCAAAAAACAAACTCAATCTGTGTCAGGCTCTGAGAATTTAGAGTTTTAATATACTGATTCCCACTGTTTTATTTTTGTTTGCTTTTTTATGAGCTTATAGACATGAAAATAAAAAGTGTTAACATCAACTAGTTCAGTGTGCATGCTTTTACAGTTCTAGAAGCATTCTGGGAAGCAATTTACAAAACAGGGAACAGTTTCCTCAAAACAACATTTGGGTACTGGATTTTTACATTTGTCCATATTTCTAGGGAAAATTCTAATTTCTTTATTTACCAACCAGATTCTGAAAGGAATACAAGCCTTCCATCTCACCGGGAAATGGAATTGGAATCCACTCTTTGCTCTTTAGGGTCGCTTCTTTAAGAAAATAAGTTCTCTGTTGGCATGTTTGATATTAAATGTGACAATATTGCCATCATTTTTCTATTAATTATTCCTGAATTTAGCACTTTTCTTCCCATTTGGACAGGTGCTCTAAATCAGGGGTGAGGAACCTGCAGCCTCCAGAGCACATATGGCCCTCTAGGTCCTCAAGTGCAGCCCTTTGACTGAATCCAAACTGCATAGAACGAATCTCCTTAAAACTTGGACTCAGTCAAAAGGCCGCACCCAAGGACCTAGAAAGAGCCACATGTGGCCTCAAGACCATAGGTTCCCCTCCCCAGCTCCTAATAAAAATAAACTTCCAGAACCTTCTTGTAATACTGATGTTAGGAGATAAAGGTAACACTTTCATTATGGATTTTTCCTGTTGTAGGCATTGTGCTGAAACATCAAAGTCACTGTGAACTGGAGTCTCCTTGCCTCCTTTTAATTTTTTTTTTTTATTGCTACTTGGCCTACCTAATGCCACCATCCACCCAAAGGCTCAAAGAGCCCAATCCTCTTTAGACTAAAGGCTGCCCCCTTATTCTTTTCACCTCTCCTTGTCCTTAGTCAATCATCCACAGGATCCCACACAGCCAACTGTTTATAGTTTAACAAGCCAGTTACTATGGCTTAAGGAATCTCTGGGTAAAAACTACATACAGGTAGGCCAACTCTAGTGTAGTTACAAATCCAGCCCCTTGTCAGCTGTGTTCTTCTCTTGCCTGGATCCCTGGAAATCAAGTTTTGAACTGTAGCACCACGTTTGATTTAATTACTCCTTAGCTACACCAGTCCTTCAGGAAACAAGACTCTTCCTCGGCTGGTTTTCAGAGCGTAACTACTGAGTCCAGGTTTAACTTCAACTCCAGGCAGCCCCTGTCACTGGGAACTGGCTGCCCTTTTCCCCCAGTCCCCAAGCTCATTTGTTCCTGAATTACTAATCAGACAGCATTGGTGTATTGGAAAATACTGGACCTGGAATCAAGAGATGCAAGTTTAAATCCTGGTTATGCCATCTGACCATGGACAAAAAACTGAACCTCCCTCAATTTCAGCTTCCTCATATGCAAAATAAGGATATGTTGGTTCTCCCTTCCTCACAGGATTGCTGTGGAGAAAGCATCTCATAAACTCTGAAATGTGAGATAAATATCAGCTATTATCACTATAACTGACTGACAAGTCACTTAGCTTCAATGGGCCTCAGTTTCCTTATATAAAGGGAGGGACAAAATCATCTCAATCTCTAACGACCCTCCCAACTCTAAAATTCTGTGAAGCTTCCTTCTAGCAAATCTTAACTTCCCTCCAGCTCAGTTCTTTTCTCATCTCTTACTCATCTCTGCTTTTTCCCTCTTGTATCTCCTATACACCTAAGATACTGAAATCCAAAGCTGCCAGTCACCTACTGTTCTGTTTCCTGTCAAGTGAATCTCTACCCTAACAGAAATTAGCATTTACAAGCAGCCCCATTTACATTTTACATATTTAAAAAGATGACTTCTGACTGCATCAAAAGAGATACCTACTATACCCACACAACTTGGGAAGAAGGTGAGTCATTTCTGGTTCCCCACCCCCACCCTACTCCCCACTCATCCCTAAAAAAATGAGGTGAATTATTTGATCCATAACATAATCCAATCCATGGAAATGTAAGGGGTTTTATTAGTCAATTAATCCATACACAAATATTTATTGAATGCCTGCTGTCTTCAGGGCACTCCTTATAGAGTGGATAATCTAGTTGGGAATCCAAAGGAAAAATGAATGAAAAATTAAAATGGCACCCTACATGGCACAAGGCAGTCCAGGTCTTATTGCCAAGGATGGTTCTGAGGATGAGGCTATGCCACCAAGGGAGGAGTGTTTCATGGATTTAAACTAGGCTTTGAAAGATGTGTAGAGAGGAGGGGGAAGTATTCCAACCAGGAACTTTGTGAGCAACGGTTCAGAGGCACTTCCTGTTGGAGAGACAGTGAACGGGCCATTTCTCACAGTATATGAAATCAAGCGCCTTTGATCTGGGAATTCATTCACTCAAACCTGGCTATAATTTAATGGAAATGGTTAGTCACTTACTTGCCTGAGGGCACCACAGCTAGTAAGAGTAAGAGGCAGAATTTGAGACCATGGCTCACTGACTGACTCCAATTCTGTACTATCTCTCTACATGGTCTTCTTCTAGAAAAGAAAATTTGCAAAAAAAACCAACCAAACAAACAAACCTTTTCCAGGTCACATGGATGAAAATCACGAATTCAATCTAAAGTAAAGGTTATTATTAATGGGCAAACGTATTTTCTGGTTTTTTTTTTTTTTTAGCACACTTAAAAGTAAGGATCTTGGCTTGCTACTACTACACATTATGGCCATAGACTGCTCCCTTTGTGTTGCAGGAGAGAGCTTCTGATGCTCAGAGAAATTATGTGATCGACCCCAAAATTTTCCCATTGACTGGAGAGGGAACAAGCATATATTAAGTGCCTACTATGTGCCAAGCACCATACTAAGTGCTTTGCAAATATTATCTTAACTGATCCTCACAACGCTGTTGTGAAGTAGGCACTAATAGTATCCCCATTTTACTGTACCTTAGGAGCAGGTAAGAATTATGGTTTTGAAGTTCCTGGTCTAGTCTACTCTACACTGCCATTGCCTGCCTCCTAAAGAGCAAAAATCTAAATGACATAAGTAGTTCAAGAGGACAGTAGAATGGCTGGAGCCAAAGTGAGGGTTTTGGTTTGAGACTACAGTGGGGAATGAATGTAAGAAAGCAGTAGAGAAGAATGAGAGGGAAAAGAGATGGTAGTCGACTGACCCAACATTTATTAGATGTAAGGAGGGCAGGAGAGAAAAGAAATTCAGAATGTTCTCTCAGAGAAATTAAAACAGTGCCCAACTTCAAGAAGCTTCTATTTTGCTGGGAGAAAACAACATTTACAGATATAATAAAGTATTCTAATAGTCTTAATGCAGTTCGAAGGGATGCTTCAATATCTATAACCCATGGCCTGGGCCCCTGCCTTTCACCAAAGGACTCAAAGGATCCCTTGATCAACCCGGCCCCCACATACACAAAGTCATTTGGGATGAGGAAGTGCTAATACCTAGAAGATTCTAGAAGAAACTTCTGGAGGGAGGTTGTCACTTGAAGAAGGACTCCAAAAGGTAGAAATTACATTATTGACAGCTTGTGCAAATAAAGGAACAGAGAAAGGAAATAGAAGGTTATATACAGAGGTGGGTGGGTATGGGGGAGGGGAGAAACAGTAATAGGGCATTTAGGTTAGAACATGGTTGGGGGTGGGGGAGTGGGGCAAGGGGAGTAATATGAAATAAATTGGAAAAGATTGGTTGGAGGCAGATTGGGAAAGATTTTAAGTGTCAGATTTAAATGAAAGGATTATATGAACGAAGCCTTGAATTAATCACTGAGAGACTACATACAATGTGCCAAACACTGGAGACACAAAGATAAAAGTAAGACTGTCCCTGCCCCCAAGTAGCTTACATTCTAATAAGGAGAGACCAGACACATAGGAGAATTTAGCTGTGTGATGAACGCCTATGACAATGTCAGCCGGTCCAAAGAGAGTAGCAGTCGGATGGCTGGCATAGTCTAGAGCAGCGCTCCTTAAACTATGGATTGTGACTCCACATGGGTTCAAGTCACTGAATGTGGGGGTCTTGAAAAATTTGGGAACAGCAAAAGGTTTCTGAACATGCAATGACCAAAATTTAATTCAAAATCAAAAGCATAATGAATCCGAGATGTTTCTGGCAGTGCTTGCCCATGTTGCATGGCAGCCTTGGTTCTGAACACACAACAGTTGCACTTTGCTCTGTGCATTGCCATCACGCCATGAAACACCAACAAACCAGAAACACCTCAGCTCAGATTTGAGATTATTGTATATTATGAATTGCAGTGTTTTTACTGAACACAGAAAGTTTTCAGCTTTTACAAAAACATAATAGTTTAATTATGGAAAATAAAGACTTCGAGTATTTTCCTACCATCATTCTTCAGCATGTAAATATCAAATTAGTATATCTTTGGATTGTATCATGTTAGAATGTGTGATTTTTGAAATTGCTGCTATCTCCTTTTACAGAAACATAAGTGTTTAATTACAGCATGTGAAGACAAAAGCTGTTTAATAATATTTCTCCACCATCACTCCTCTGTGTGTATGTAAGTGTGAACATCAATTTTTAAAATTAAGCACAAAAGCTAGTACTTATTTGAGAAATTATTAGCAATGTCTATATTTTAGGACAAAAATATTTTTCGATTATGGATAAGAAGCTAAATTTAGACAGAAGAGGTAAAAATACTGATGACAATGCAGCAGAATCTTCACTACCAGGTTGTAGTATGCCTAAATTGACAAGAAAAAGAAATATATTGGATCATGTGACTCTAAAAAAGGCTAAATTTAGAGATTATTGAAACTGAAATATGAAGTTGTTAAAAGTTTTGACTGAGCAAAAATCCGATTTTGTTAAATTTTTTCATAATGACTTAGGGGCTTTCAAACTGTTATTTGTTGGATATTTTCAAAACTCAATGATTTAAATATGTTGCTTCAAGGAAAAAATTGTAACATATATAAGTTAAAAGACAAAATTGAAAGTTTTAGTAAAAAAGTTAATATATGGAAGAATAAGCTGGAAAGTGGTTCTTTAGAAATGTTTACAGCTACAGAGGATTTTATAATTCAAAATAACCTTCCCAAAGATTTAATTGTAAGAGTTATAATTGATCATCTGAAGTGCCTGGAGACAGCTTCAGAGATGCTTCTTTCAAATTCTGACTCTAAAAAACTAAGCTGGGTTCATAAACCATACTCAATTAAAATAAAAAAAATCTATCATCTGCCATTAAAAATTCAAGAAGAATTTGCTGAGTTATCAAGTGACACAGGTTTAAAACTTGAGTTTCCTAAAAAATAGTTAAATGAATTTTGGCTTGTGATTAGGATAGAATTTCCAACAATTTCTAAAATGCCCCTAAATATACTTCTGAATTTTGTACTACGTATTTATGTGAAAAGGGGTTCTCAGCAATTACATTTATAAAATCAAAATATCAAAATATTGAAGATGCTCTGCATCCCACAGTATCAAATATTCTGCCAAAATTTAATTCTTTATTTAAAAATTAAAAAGCACATCCATCTCAGTATGCAAATTTGCTTTCATCTTTAATAAATAATAAAAACATAAGTATGCCAAAGAATTGTTTTAAAATAAATTTATGATTATCAGTAAATGTTTTATTTGTATACCTATTTTATTTTTTTATTTTTTATAGCATTTTTTTTTATTTTGAGTTTACAACACTCGATTCTACATAATTTTCAGTTCCAGATTTTCTTCCCTCCCTCTCTCTCCCCTCCGCAAGACGGCATGGAATCCCATATAGCTTCCACGTATAACTTTGCATTGAATTAATTTACACATTAGTCAAGTTATGGAGAAGAACTGTGATCAATGAAATGAATCATGGGAAAGAAGAAACAGGACCAAAAAAACAAAAAAGAAAACCCAAAAACAAAAACAAAAGAGAGAAAAAGAAAAAAAAAGGGGGGGGGGGAAAGGCTAACATGAAGTGTGCCTCAATCTGCATTCATACTTCATAGTTCTTTCTCCGGATGTAGATAGCATTCTCCATCGTGAGTCCTTTGGAGTTGTCTTTGTATGTATACCTATCTTATATAGCTATATATCCGGGGTTCTGTAAAAATTGTTGGGCAGCAAGCAGAGCGTGGAAAAAATTTAAGAAGCCCTAGTGTAATGATTCAGAAATATTTCACCACCGTAGCGTCCTCCCCCAGTTGTCTGCTAGCTCTAGAATCCTCAATATCCTCTTCAGAAATCTAATTCAATTGTTTGCTGGTCCTGCCTTTTAATCAACTAAGTGTTACGTATCTCTATAATACCCTGTATATACTGTGGTAGGTACTCAATAATATTTGTCAAATAATGATGCAATTTGCCTCCAGGACTTTCCTGGAGCTGTTTCTCACCCTTTGTAGCTCTTTCTCACCTAGTAGCAATTCTTTCCAATATCCCCAACAAACCTCATGCTCTCATGCTATCTGTTGGCTTTCAGCTACTTGTCTCACAGGAAAGTGAATAGAAAACTAATTCCTACCACAGGAAAGAGGCTTCATGTGATGCCCATAACAATGGGAGACTCTTTAATAAAATCTTTTTAGTTGCTTGAAAAGTAAATAAAAATTATTAAGGGACCCAGGGCTTCTTAGGAAGCAGACACTTCTACAATTACACAATCATGATCACACACTCTGGCATTTCTGATAAGCAATGCAAATTGCTGTAATTTTCCTGGAAAGCAACCTGACAACAATGAGCTACAGAGATCAGAGGCAACTGTGGTATGGTGGATGAAGTGCTGGGCCGTGAAGAATTGCCAGAAGAACTGAGAATGAAAACCATGAAAGGTACAAATGGACAAAGAGAAGTGATGGATGCCTCATCCTCTGAAACTGTGGAAATATGTTGTAACTAGAAGAAATAGTGGGGTGTGTTCAAAGAGAGGCTTTAACACAGGAAGAGCTGTGTTCAAATATGGCGTTAGGTACTTATTGGCTATGGGAATGAAATGGGAATGATAATATCCCCCCAGAGTTGTTATGAGTATCAAATGAAATAATGTTTATAAAAATATTTATTTAAAATTATATAGATTTATGTAAAAGTACTTACCACAGTTCCTGGCACATAGTAGGCACTATATAAATGCTTATTCCTTTCCCTATAAAACTGGTTATATTTTTTATTGGATAATCCCACCACTGTGAATATTTCTCAAAGAAATAATTAAAAACAAAACCTATTTTGTTCACAAATGTTTGCAGCTACACTATATTTAACAAGGAAAAATCGAAAACTACCCAAATACTCAGAAATTGAGGAAGTTTTAAAGCTCCAGTGAGTGGATCTCCTATAAGTCTATGCAATCATACCTCAGCTGGGTTCCTCATGGCCTAATGGTTTCTTTATTAGTCTTCTGATTCCCTTTCACATGCCTCATAGAGAAGGCTAGTTTCATCTTCTCTTCCCATCTGAAGTCTACAACTATCTCCATCCCCTTTCTCAGCCAATGACTTTGCTTCCAGCTTTATGGAGAAGGGTGAGGCTCCGTGCCTTGAGTGTCCTTCTCTGTTCTCTAAAGCCTCTCTTTGAACACACACCACTGTTTCTTCGAGTTTCTCAATATTTCTACAGTTTCAGAGGATGAGGCATTCATCACTTTTCTTTGTCCATTTGTACCTTTCATGGTTTTCATTCTCAGTTCTGGCACCTCGGAATAATTATTCTTTCCCCTTTTTAAAAATTTATTTTTATTTATTTTGTTATATATTTCCTGATCACATGTAAAAAATTTAACTCATTTAAAAAAATTTTTGAGCTCCAAATTCTGTCCCTCCTTCCCACCCCTCATGTCTCTTTGAGAAGGCAAACAATTTTATATTAATTATATGTTGTCATGCAAAACATATTTCCTTATTAGCAAAAGAAAACACAAACACAATAAAAACAATAAAAATAAAGTGAAAAAGTATGCTTCACTCTCCATTAGGAGTTCATCAATTTTCTCTCTGGAAGTGGATAGCATCTTTCCTCATGGATCCTTTGGAATTGTCTTGGACCATTGTCTTGATCAGAGTACTTAAATCTTTCATAGTTGATCATCCTTACAATATTGCTGCTACTGTGTACAACGTTCTCTTGGTTCTGCTCATTTAACTTTGCATCAGTTCATGTTAAGTCTTCCGAGGTTTTTCTGAAACCATCTTGCTAGAGACTTCTTATAGCACACTAGTATTCCATCACATACCACAACTTATTTAGCCATTCCCCAATTGATGGGCATTTCCTTGATTTCCAATTCTTTGCCACTACAAAAAGAGATTACATAGTTTTATACATATAGGTCCTTTTCCATTTTCTTTGATCTCTTTGGGATACAGACCTAGGAGTGGTATTCCTGGGTCAAAGGGTATGCGCAATTTTATAGCCCTTTGGGCATAGTTCCAAACTGTTCTCCAGAATGGCTGGAGTAATTCACAACTCCACCAACAGTGCATTAGTGTCCCAATTTTCCCACATTCTCTCCAACATTTATTATTTTCCTTTTCTGTCATATTAGCCAATCTGATAGATATGAGGTGGTACATCAGAGTTGTTTTAATTTACATTTCTCTCATCAATAGTGATTTAGGGCATTTTTTAATATGACTATTGATAGTCTTTATTTCTTTTTCTGAAAACCTATCTATTCATGTCCTTTGACCATTTACCACCTGAGGAATGGCTCTTATTTTATAAAAATTTGGCTTAGTTCCCTGTAAGACAAAGGAAGCCTTTATCAGATAAACTTGCTATGAAATCTCCCCCCCCCCTTTCCTAATTTCCTTCTAATATTGGCTGCAATAAAGAACTGGAAATCAAGGGGATGCCCATCAACTGGAGGAATGGCTAAACAACTTGTGGTATATGAACATAATGGAATACTATTGTGCTGTAAGAAATGGGGAAGATATGGACTTCATAATAACCTGGAAAGAACTACATGATATGATGCTGAGTGACAGGAGCAGAACCAGGGGAACATTATACACGACCACACACACATTGATTCTGTGATGACTAACTTTGATAGACTTGGCTCTTCTCAGCAATACAAGGTTCAAAGACAACTCCAGAGGACTCATGATGGAAAGAGCTATCTACATCCAGATAAAGAACTACAGAGTCTAAATGCAGATTGAGGCAAACTGTTTGCTCTCTTTTTTTTTTCTGTATTTTTTTTTTTTGGCTTTGTTTCTTCTTTCTCATGATTCACTCCATTGATCATGGTTCTTCTTTACGACCTGACTATTGTGTAAATATGTTTGATGCAAAAGTATATGTAGAACATATATCAGATTCCATGCCATCTTTGGGGGAACGTAGGGAGGGGAAGAAAATTTGGAACTCAAAAACCTGTGGAACTGAGTGTTGTAAACTAAAAATAAAAAAATCAAAAAAAAAATTTTTGGCTGCAATAGTTTTATTTGTGCAAAGGCTTTTTAATTTCATGTAATCAAAATTATCCATTTTTCTTCCTACAATCCTATTTCTTATTTGTTCATAAATTCTTCCCTTATTCATAGATTTGACAGGTACATTTTCCCATGCTCCCCTAATTTAGTTATGATATCACCCTTTGTGTCTAAATTTTTTATCTATTTTGATGTTATTTTGGTATACGGTGTGAGATGTTGGTCTATGCCTAGATTCTGCCAAACTGCTTTCTAGTTTTCTCAGCAATTTTTGTAAAATTTTGAGTTCTTACTGCCAAAGCTTGGATCTTTAGGTTTATCAAACACTAAATTACTATAACCTTTTACTATTGTGTATTGTGTACTTAATCTATTCCACTGACTCACTACTCTTATTTCTCAGCCAGTTCCAGATTGTTTTGATGGTTATTGCTTTATAATATAGTTTGAAATCTGGTACTGCTAAGATGCCCTCCTTAATACCATTTTTCCCCATTGATTTCCTTTGTATCCTTGACCTTTTGTTCTTCTAGATGAGTTTTGTTACTATTTTTTCTAGCTCTATACAATAATTCTTTGGTAGTTGATTGATATGGTACTGAACAAGTAAATTAACTTAGAATTATCATTGTTATTCTATTGGCTCTGCCTATCCATGAGCAATTAATATTTCTCCAATTATTTAGATCTGTTTTTATTTGTGTGAAAAAGTATTTTGTAATTGTGTTCATATAATCTCTGGGTCTATCTTGATAGGTAGTTTTAAATGGAATTTTTCTTTCTATCTCTGCTGGGTTTTGTTGGTAGTATATAGAAATGCTGATGATTTATATTGATTTATTTTATATCCTGCAACTTTGCTGAAGTTGTTAATAGTTTCAACTAGTTTTTTAGTAGATTCTCTAGGATTCTCAAAGTGTACCATCATATCATCTGCAAAGAGTGATAGTTTTGTTTCCTCATTGCCTATTTTTATTCCTTCAATTTCTTTTTCTGATCTTATTGCCATGGTTAGAAATTCTAGTACAATACTGAATAATAGTGGTAATAATGGACATCCTCATTTCACTCCTGATCTTACTGGGAATGCTTCAAGCTTATCCCCATTACAGATAGTGATTGCTCTTAGTTTTAGATAGATTCTACTTAAAATTTTAAGGAAGGCTCCATTGATTCCCATGCTTTCAAGTTTTAAATAGGAATGGGTTTTGTATTTTGTCAAAGGCTCTTTTTCTGCATTTATTAATATAATCATAAGATTCAGGTTTTTTTTTGCTATTGATATGGTCAATTATGCAGATAATTATTGGAATCATTCTATCATTGTCATTGCTTCTTGGCATCTTTCAGCTCTACCTTCTACAGAATCCTTCCCTTCAACCTATTAATATGTTCAAGTCACACCTATTTAAAAAAAAATCTTCCACTGATTCTATTACTCCTTTTAGGCTACTGTCCTATGTCTCTTTTTCCCTTCACTGACAAACTTTTTTTTTAATTAAGATTTTTTTATTTTTAGCTTACAACACTCAGTTCCACATGATTTTGAGTTCCAGATTTTCTTCCTCCCCCCTCTCCCCAAGACAGCATGGAATCCGATATATCTTCTACGTATAACTTTGCATTGAACTTATTTACACAATAGTCAAGTGGTAAAGAAGAGTTATGACCAATGGAATCAATCATGAGAAAGAAGAAACAAAACAAAAAACAAAAAAACAAAAACAAAAGAGAAAAAAAAAACAAAAGGAAAAAAAAAGGAGAGCAAACAGTTTGCCTCAATCTGCATTCAGACTCTGTAGTTCTTTCTCTGGATGAGTCTCTCCATCATGAGTCCTTTGGAGTTGTCTTTGAACCTTGTATTGCTGAGAAGAGCCAAGTCTATCAAAGTTAGTCATCAAAGAATCCATATATCTGTGGTTGTGTATAATGTTCTCCTAGTTCTGCTCCGCTCACTCAGCATTATATCATATAGGTTTTTCCAGGTTATTATGAAGTCCGTATCTTCCCCATTTCTTACAGCACAATAGTATTCCATTACCTTCATATACCACAACTTGTTCAGCCATTCCCCAATTGATGGGCATCCTCTTGATTTCCAATTCTTTGCTATTACAAAAAGAGCCGCTATAAATATTTTTGTACATATTGGTCCTTTTCCCACTTGTGTGATCTCTTTGGGATACAGCCCTAGGAGTGGTGTTACTGGGTCAAAGGGTATGAACAGGCAGTTTTAAGAGGAAGAAATTAAAGATATCTGTAGGCATATGAAAAAATGCTCTAAATCACTACTGATTAGAGAAATGCAAGTCAAAACAACTCTTAGGTACCACATCTCTCCTGTCAGATTGGCTAACATGACAAAACAGGAAAATGATAAATACTGGAGAGGATGTGGGAAAGTTGGAACACTGTTACATTGACAAACTTTTAAAAAGACTAATCCATGCTGACCACTTCTCTATACTTATTCATTCCTTACTCTCTGGTAATCTGGCTCGCATTCCCACTATCCTACTGAAATTCATCTCTCCTAGGTCACTAATGGCCTTTTCACCCCATTGCCTTTTTTTTTTTTGTCCTTATCTTCTTTGAGCTTCTTGTATTATTTGACACTGTTGATTATGCCTTTGTCTCTCAATACTTCCCTCTCTGGCTTCTGTAGCACTGGGGAAAACAACCTTTTATTGATGCCTTTTTACATTATAGTTATTTCCGTATATATTCCTCCCTGCCCCCCACCCCTGCCACATGTACATACTTAGCACACACATGGGACCATGCATGCACATATAGGCATATACACATACACATTGTGATCTCTCTTCTAACAAAGGAAAACTCACCCGGTTATTCTGTCTGGCAATTTATATGACATTCCACACATCCTTAATCCCCCTTTCTACCAAGAGGATGTAGATGTGTTTCATCATCTATTCTCCGGGTCCAGATTGATGATTATAATTAGTCAGGGTTGTGCTGCCTTTTACTGCTCTTGTAATCTAGATTATTGCAGTCCTTGTATATAGTGGGGAAATATACTTGAGTCTCAGAATGTGAACTCCTAGCAAGTAGAAATTGTTTCATTTTTTGCACTTGTATCTCCAGTACCTAGCTTAATAAATACTTGTTGAGTGGTTGATATACTATTCTAGTCCTGCTTACTTCACTCTCCATGTTTCTATGAATTCACTGATCATTTCTCATGGAGCAATAGTATTTTATTACACTCTTATGGCACGATTTAGTTAGCCATTCCCCAGTTGATAGATTTCTAATTTGTTTCCAGTTTTGGGCTAAAAAAAAGTGTTAGTATCAATATTTTGGCATATTTGGGACTTTTTTTTCCCCTGTCCCTTAGGTGATATGCCCACTATTGATATTCTGGACCAAAAGGCATGAATAGTTTAATGAGTTTTCTTGAATAATTGCAGATTGTTTTCCAGAATACTTGGACCAATTCCTTGTATCATCAACAGTGAATTGGTGTGTCTGCCTTTTGCCCAGCTCCTCCCAATTCAATTATTTTGTCCTTTATCATCTATTGCATGGGTGGGAGGTATGTGACATTGATTTTTTTTTTATGGCTTTCCTTCAATTCCTCTGACTGTTCCTCCTCCATTTCCTTTACTGGCTCTGCTTTCTCTTTTACTCTTACGTGGGCATACTTTAAGGCTCTATCCTAGGTCCCCTTCTCTTCTCCCTCTATACTTTCTCCCTTGGTGATCTCATGTTGTCTAGTGGCTTGAGAGATCATTTTTGTGCAGACTATTCCCTAAACTATGTAATGATTATAATAACTGACATTTATATGTTTGCAAAGCCTTTTATATGTATTTCACTTTTTCCTTACAACAATCCTTTGAGCTAAGTAAAACAGCTACTATTATTCCCCTTTTACAGATAAGGAAAATTAGGTTCAGAGAGGTTAATCGATTGGTTTATGGTTACACAACTAGCAAGTATCAGAGTTTGGACTTGAACCGTCTCTCCTGACTCCAGATTTAGTGTTCTACCACAGAACACTGGCTCTCAGTATATTAATTTCTGCATTCATTTAATAATTATTTATTAAGCACCTACAACACTAACAGCTCTTTGCTAGGTGCTAGGGGAGAAGGAAAGTTCAGATAAGATAGTCCCAGCCACATGGAATTTAGAGCCTATTCATATCTCTCTAAACTCTCCTAATAATTCCAGTCTCAAATTTCCAAATGACCAACAGACATCTCTACCCAGAAGTACCACTGACACCTCAAACTCAATATGCCACCAAATAATTCATCTTTCCCTTCCCAACCCTGCCCCACAAACCTAATTTTGCCCATTCCTCTAACTATTCTATTTCTGTTGATGGAACCATCACTCTTCTGATCACAGAGTATCAAAATCTTAGAGTCATCTTTCAATCTTTTCTCCTTCTCATACCTTCCTCAAATGATGGCTAGCTACTTTATTTGCTACCACCAAAAAAAAATGCTGCTATGTATATCTGGACATATTTCGGACCTGTTCTCTGTTTGACGTCCTTGGGGTATGCACTTAATGTTCTCTGAGTCGAAGAGCATGGACACTTTAGTCACTATATTTGCATGATTCCAAATTGCCTCCCAAAATGTTTGCACTGATTCACACAATCTACTAGTGTGCCTATTTTCCCACAGCCCCTCCAACATAGACTATTCTCATCTTGTGTTACGTTTGACAATTTGCTAGGTATGAAGTAAAACCTCAAAGTTGTTTTGACTTGCATTTCTCTTATTATTAGTGATTCAGAACCCTCTTTTCATATGGTTATTAACAGTTTGCAATTCTTCATTTGAGCATTCTTTGTTCACATCCTTTGAATCCTGCATTAGGAATGACTTTCAGTCTTACACGTTTATGTTATTTCCCTATTTATTTCCCTATTTATCTTAGGTATCAGATTCTTTTAATTTTTTTTTTTTGGAGGGGGGAAAGACAGGGCAATTGGGGTTAAGTGACTTGCCCAAGGTCACACAGCCAGTGTGTCAAGTGTCTGAGACTGGATTTGAACTCAGGTCCTCCTGACTCCAGGGCTGGCGCTCTACTCACTGTGCCACTTAGCTGTCCCTTGATATCAGATTCTTATCAGAGATATTCGCGGTAAAGATTTTTTTCCCATTTAAAAGTTTCCCTTTGTGTCCTAGTTCTGGTCTTTCTGTTCATATAAAAACTTTTCAGTTTCATGTAATCAGAATGATCTATTTTTATCACTTGTGATCTCTTTTATCCTGACTTCTTCTCTAGAGATAGTTAGAGAAGTTCTCTCTAATCAATCTTATTCACGCCTCTTTTGCATTTCCAATTTACTTTTCTTATTCTGACATGTTTATTCATATACAGTTCTTACAACCCTATAACATAGTAAGCTCCTTGAGAGTAAGGATAACAACTCAGTTCCTTTTTCTGATGGTAATGTTGTAGTATTGATCCTAACACTGCCCTAAAGTGGTCCTGGGACATGGAATTTCCACAAACTGAATGTTTTATGATAATATTTGAATTTTCCAAGGCCTGGGGAAAAGACAGGCCAGGCTTAGGACCTTTCCACTCCCTTCTAAAAGGGCCAGAAACATAGACTGGGCTTGCAAGGCTAGATCCAGTATTCATGATCAAAGGCAAAAGGCAAAAGTCTACAATGGAAGCCGGAAGTCTTTACCAGAAACCAAAACATGGTTTTTAGATTTAGTGAAAGAACGTGGTCCAGAAGTCCAGCCGAAGGGTTCACTCAATCCTGGGATAACAAGGAGGGGTCTGTGTTCTGCCCAAGACTGTGCTAGACAGTGAGGATTCAAAGCACACTATCTATGTCACCTGCTTATAAATGTCAGCTAGCATTAACATCATTATCAGTGTCATTATCATCATCATTGGATCCTCATAAGAACCCTGAGAAAGATAGGACAGGTTTTGTTATCTCCATTTTATAGATGGGGAAACGGAGGTTTGTGAATAGAGGAGGCAAATCTTGCCCTCAGATCTCCTGATTCCAAGTCTTATGATTTTTTTTAAACTACATTAGTTTCTTATTTATAATAAAAATAATGTATGGAAATGTGCAAAAGTCTCAACAACATAGTCTGAAGTAAAAAAAGGAAGCTAAGCTGTGATTATTATGTACTGACTAAAACATAATAAAAAACAGAATGCTAGGAATAGGGACTAGATGCAGATTGCCTTTTCTGAAACTCAGAGTTCTAAAGAGGGCCTAGGGCTCTGGAAAGCTAAGCAATCTGCCTAGGGTCACACGGCCAATGTGTGTCAACATAGCTAAGTTAAACTATTCAACAAAGACTCTATACCTAACAGCATGTATGACCTTTTGTACTCATAATTCACTACCTCCCTCCTGAAAGGAGAAAATCATATTTCTTCTGCTTTCCCGAAACAAGATTGGTAACTGCAATTATACTGCGTTCAGGAACCTTTTAGTATGGTTTTCATTCACTCAAGCTCTATTTGCCTCAGTTTCTTCAACTGTAAAATGGGGAAAGTATCAGCATCTACCTCTATAAAGTACTTGGCAAAGCCCCTGACACACAGTAGTCACTATGGAAATGCGTTTTCCCATTTTTCCCCTTCCAAGAGAGGTAAATTTATTTGACCAGTTGGAAGAGGTGATGTGATGATGAAGTGCTAATATTCTAACAGGAAAAGAAACAAATATCCTTACAGAACCTTAAAGTCTATAAAGGATATTGAGACAGTTAAATAAGAACAACAAGGAACCTGAGAGTAGATTAATTCCGTTCCAAGGGTTTAAGAAGGGAAAGAGGAGGGAGAGTAAAAGGAGTATACTAGTCTAGAAAGGCAAAAGAAGGGGGTGGAACTTACTATTTCTCATCATTTGGAGATTAAAAGAAGAAAAGTATATAGACATGAAGGAAGGAGTGTGGGGAGCAGGCATCAGGTGAACCCTACTCCTACCTGAACCAGAAAAGAGGAATGAACATCTGTACATATACACACATTTACACATACACTCTGAAAGAATTAGTTGTGGGAATATGTAAAACTCAACAGGGAAACATGCAAAGAAGTGTGTGTGTGTGAGTGTGTGTGTGTGTGTGTGTGTGTGTAAAGGGTGGCAGTTAAGAGTGAAGGTAACGCCAGAGAGCCGATGGATCCAAGGCATAGAAAGAGACATACATTTTTGGACATGGCCATACTTTAGATTTTTAAAAATTGGTGATGCTTATTTGTTACAAGGGCCTTTTTTCTTCTGTTTTTAATTGGGGGAGTATGGGGAAGGAGATAGTGATGGTAATGTTAAAAAAAAAAAGGTATACAAGAACCTGCGTGCACAAGTTCAGAAGGAAGCAAAGACTAGCAGGACAGTTTTAAAAGTAACAAGTTTTATATATATGTATACTAAAAGCAAGTGGTATGGAGGTTCGGTTTTATGTATAATCATCTTTTGTGCTTTTAAAAAATTCTTTTTTTATTTGTTAAATTCAGAATAGTTAAATAAAAAAAAAACAAACAAACAAAAGGGGGAATGGGTTCTGTTGAGGCTACCCTAAGGGTGCATTCCCCTTCATTATAAAAGCCAAACTTCCTGATCCTATAGAGGAAATTAAAAGGGAAAAAAAAACCCAGAAGAAACGAAAAGGTTAGATAGCTGTTTGTTTGAGAAGGTTTAGCAGAGATTAATTTTCAAGTATGGGTTGGGCTAGATAGCTCTCTTCTGGCCACTGAAGCCCGGAAATTTTGTTCAGTACAGGTGTGTTCAATGCAGGTATTCAAAAGACAGATCTTGGGGCAGGTAGGTAGCATAGTGGATTAATCACTGGCCCTGGAGTCTGGAGGACCTGAGTTCAAATTTAACCTCAGACACTTGACACTAGCTGTGTGACCTTGGGCAAATCACTTATCCCCCTCAATGGTCTTGCGCCCTCCTCCCCCACAAAAGATGAATCTTTGTTTGAAGAGGAAGTCTAGAATCATGAAAAGAATTTTGCCACTTTCCAAAAGCAATTAAATTTGCTCTCCTCCTGTTCAATTCTGATCCCAGCTAATTGCCTATTTGCAATGTCTTTAGAGATATATATATATATATATATATATATATATCTAAAGATATAGATTATATCAACATATTATTAAATAGCATACACAAAAGCAGCACGGCATAGTGGATAGAGAGCTGACTTGAAGCCAGGAAAGCCTGAGTTAAAGTCTCACCTCCGGCTAATGAACCCTGGGAAAGTCGCTTTGCCCAAGAGTGTTCCAGGTACTTCAAAGATTATAGGTTTCAGAGAAGGTTTGATCAAGATAAATGGAGTGGCAGAAATGCTGGACAGGTTGTCCATCTAATTGAATACTGTAGCATGAACAATAGGTATTTTTCATCCTCTTGGTTTTTCCTGTGTCAGGTAAATCTCCTTTGTGTGATTATGGCTCTCATTTAGGAGGAGGCTCTGCAGTATTCTGAAGCCTGATGAAATCAACGTCATCTGCGAATGGCAGCGCGTAGAAGACCTTACTATCTAGAAGAATGATCACATATGATTTTTTTTTAAGAAAGAGCTTATTATGGCTTTTTGGGGTTGTTGGGCGGGGGAGTGGGTCCAGTTGTCTGGGTTTATTTGCGAGAAGAACTCCAGGTATAAAAACTTCAATAATGCAAATCAACAAAGCATCTATAAATTATAGTCTTAGAGAGTTTATTGTGTGGAGGCATTGAGATGTTAAGTGACTTGGCCAAGGTCCCACTGGTAAGAAGTATTAGAGAAACAGATTCTAACTCTGGTCTTTCTCCCTCAAAGGCTAACCATTTATTCACTCTAACCATAAGATAATAATCACTAGCATTTGTAGAATGATGGAAGCTTTGCAAAATGCTGTACACATATTGTTTCATTAGATCCTCACAAAAATCCTGTGAAATCAGTGCTATAAATCCCATTCTACAGACTAAAAAACTGAAATTGAGAGGTTAAGTGACTGACCAAGGGTCACATGGCTCTAAGTGTCTGGAGCAGAATTTGAACCCAAGTCTTTCCTATCCAAGTCCAGCCCTCTACTATTCCATGTTGCCCTCTCTGTCAGAGTTTATCATGTCAGTTTAATAAACAGAGGATTAAGAATTTGAAGGGATTTTAGAGATCATCTAATTCAACCCTTCCCCCCCCCCCCCCATTTGAGAGAGATGGATAATATGAGCCATACAGAAATTAAGTTCCTCATCCAAGGTCATACAGGAAGCTCTGAGACAGTGGATTTGAATCTAGATCCTCTGACTCAAACCCCCTGAGCTCTTTCCACTTTGACATGTTTCATATTAGTAAATTGTAAAACCATTTGAACAAGAACCATAGCTTTTTAATATGAATTTATACAGCCTCTTAATTGATATAAATATAAGTGTTGGATGGTGATGAAACTAGAATGCTTATTTTACGCAGATAATCATATTACTATAACAATTAAGATATTTTTACTGACATCTTTTGTTCTTCCAATAGTTATTTACAAACATATTCCTCCACCTTTCCCCAGCCAGAAAGCCATCCCTTTTACAAGGAACAAAAAAAATCAAAATACTATAATAATCTGTTATCTGATCTCAATGGGGCCCTCACAACAGCAAGGCAATCCTTTATCTACTCCCTAATTAATTCCCTACAGAATTCCCCACAACAGTTCAAAACTCTCTCTTCTATCCACTTACTGTCTCAGTAAGGGGCTTCAACTATCATTTTACTGAAAACATCGAGTACATTCACTGTGAGCCGGCATTATCTCCTTCCCTACAGCTCACGACCCTTTACCACGATCCCCTGAAGTGGTCCTTCTTGACAAAGACAATCCCTTTACGCCTACTCTTGATCCTATCCCTTCCTATCTCCTCCAGCGGATTACCTCTTCTCATCATCCCCTTTATTTTCGAAATCTTTCATTTTTCCCTCTCTACAGACTCCTTTGCTGCCTAAAATTATACTCCGGTCTCTGCCATCCTTAACTACCATCTCCTCAAACTATTATACTAGTCCTCCCTTTCACAGCCAAACTCCTTGAACAAACCGAATGACTCATTTCCTTTCCTCTCCTTCATCTCTTAACACTTTTGCAGTCTGGCTTCAAACCTCATCCTGAAATTGAAATTGCTCTCTCCAAAGTTATCCGTGATCTTGAAATTGCCCCATCTGACAGCCTCTTCTGTGACTTCATTCTTGACCCCTCTGCAACTTTGGACGCTCGCTGTTGCCTACCCCTCTCCTTCTGGAGACTCTTCAGGAGTATGGAGTTTTCACAAAATACTCTTGGTTCTCTTCCTACCTTTTTGGCTATTCCTTCTGATGATCTTTGCTAGATCAGCATCCACGTGCCGCCCCCCTAACCATGGGTATAACCTAATCATCCATCCTGGGTTCTCTTCTCTTGGTATGTAATCTGACTTAATGAAATTAAAAAAAAATTATAACCGTATTCCAATAATAGATTTCCTTTATAATCTTATGTGTTTTATGTATTAAAAATAGAATTCTATAATAAGAGATTCATAGGTTTCATCAGATTGCCAAGGGTGTCTATCACAGAAAAAATATCAAGAATCTTCACTCTGTTCTCTAATAATACCTTTGATTTATTTAACACCTACATGTGCCAAGTATTGTGCTAAGTGCTTTACAAATATTATCTCCTTTTATCCTTATAATAACCCTGGAAAGTAGGTGCTTTTATCATCCCCATTTTACACATAAGGATAGTAAAGGTGAGAGATGTTAAGTGACTTGCCCAAGGTCACACGGCTAGTTAGTGTCAAGGGCTGAATTTGAACCCAGGTCTTCTTGACACCAGGTCCTATACTCTACCCACTGTACCACCTAGCTGCTACTTCTTTGCTGACCTCATCAGTTGCCATAGTTTTATTACCATTTCTATTCAGGTAACTCCCAGAGATATTCTGTACTGTGCTCTCTCCTGAGTTCCAGTTCTATAGTACCAAATGACTATTGAACATTTTGAACTGAATGTACTATAGGAATCTCAAATTCACTATGTCCAAAACAGACCTCACTCTCTTTTCCCCAAAACCAGTCCTTCTTCTGAACTTATATATTTCTGATGAGGGCACCATTAATCTTAGTTAGAGGTTAGGAAACTGGAAATAATCCTTTACTCCTTTGTCTCTGTCGCTCAACATATCCAATCCAATTATTTGTCAAGTCTTTTAATTCTGTTGTGTCTGTCCCCTTTCTCTCTACTCATATACCACCACCCTTGTACAAGCTCTAATCACCTCTCACCTGGCCTAATGCAACAAGTGGTCTCCCCACCTCAGATCTCTTGTCTTAGCAGTCTACCTTCCTCCACACTACTGCTCAATTCATATTCCTAAAGCACAAATATAACCCTATCACTCCACTACTTAAACTCTACTGCCTCCCTCCTTGTTCTTTTTTCATTTTTGATACCAGTAATTTGGTTTTCTTCCTTCTTTTCTTAAATTAAAATAGCCAATGGCTTATGTTTCATTGTTTATTTTTCCGTAAAAATATCAGCTCCTAATTTCACTTATTAACTCATTGGTTGTTTTTTTTTTCTTTCAATTTTGTTAATATCTCTTTTGATTTTCAGGATTTCTTTTTGAGTGTTTTTGGGGTTTCTAATTGGTTGGTTTTCTAGATTTTTTTCCCCATTTTCTCTCTTCCAAATGACAAATTATTTTATATACTTATATATGTACATATTATCTCCTCTGATGGACTAAATTTTTTGAGGGCAGAGTATATTTCATTTTTGGTTTGGCATCACTAGCACCTAGCACAGTGCCTAGCATGTAGTAGGTGCTTAATAAATACCAAATACTGGTTGGTTTGTTGATGATGAGGGGATATAAGAAATGTAACAACTAGACACATAGAAGATCTGTAGTGTATTTTAACATTCTGTGCCCATGGGATAGAAATATTCCTCAATGATTCCTGGTTGGAAGACAAGATCATCTTCCACGTCAGCCACAAAATGTTAGAGATCCTTAGTGTTCCTCATTAATCCTCTATGGATTGATCATCCATGAATTCAAGTGAAAACATTTCTATTCTGTATGTTTATGTATAAATACATACTTAACAACTTACTTAACCCTTCCAGAACTCAAGATTTCTCATCTGTAAAATGAGGAGGGGAGATTAGTTTCTCTAAATCTTTTCCAGCTCTAATTCTATGGTCCTTTAACCTATTTAAATGGACCATTATTGTTTTTTTCCATCTAGTTCATCTTCTTTTTTAGAGATCTTTTAATTTTCCAGGTTGTACTGTATATGTGATTTTTCTGGTTCTACTCAGTGAACTCTGCGGCAGTTCATTAAAAGCTTCCTGCGTATCCTATTGTTAAAACTAAAGAATATCTGGTAACTCAAATAAACTCATTTAGATTGGAAATTCCTTGTGGGAAGAAACTGTACTAGGGCACACAGTAGATAGATGCTCAGTAACTACTTGTCGTTTAAATCTATAATGCTTCCTTAAGTAATATCTTCCATAAATATACTATTTACTGAGTAGTCTATCCTTGCATTATTCTTAAAATGTTGTCCTTCCAACTTCATAGAGAGTTTCCTAGTTCTAGTATTCTGGGCCTTGCTGCTTCCAGAGAGCTATAACCAGAGCACAGTGACCAACTTTGTTCCTAGCCTGGACACCTAAATTTAGAGAGCATGTTAAACACCTGAAATCCTTTGGCAGCATATGGAAATAAGTGAGGTCAACACTTAAATTAACAATAGTCAAAATATGAATTTTTGAGCTTTTTCCTCTCCACCCCCCAAAAATACCCTGGTCCCAGGCAAAAAAATTCCTTTGGCTTTGGCTGATCCTCAGAGTACCACTCACTACTACATAGGTGTGCACATCTTGTCTCACAAATAAGAACTGGGGGTTACTAGGAGGAAAGACTTAAGAGTTGAAGAAAAAGGGAGGGAGGGAGGGAAGGATAGAATTTGGAACTCAAAACTTAAAAAAAAAACAAACCCAAATGTTAAAAATTGTTTTTACATGTAATTGGGGAAAACACCCAAAATATTATTTTAAAAAAGAATTGGAGATAGATATCAATTAAGCCCTGTTCTTTTTGAAAGTTAAAATTAATGAATCCCAAAACAACGGAAACTGAATGTTGCAAAATAACGCTTGGCTCCTAGGGTGAGGTATGAGAATACACCTCCCCTTGTTCCTTTGCAAAGGTTGGGATCCACACTACATGTAACATCTGATTTTTTATCTTGTGTTGATAGGTTTCACTAATTTTTTTTCTAGTCTTTCTCTTTTTTTATACAAATTTTTTATTATAATGGATAGGTGGGAGGGGAGAGGAAGGGATACTGGGAAAAATCTAGGGAAAGTAAAGACAAAAGATATCAATACAAATCTCCTAAAATTAAATGAATCACCTGCAAATCATATGCAAAGCAATATGCAAATCGCTTTTTTTTTTTCTGAGTCAATAGCTCACGTACTTTTGACTACTTGGCAACACTATTATTCACTGGTTTTAAGTATAAAATGAATCTGTCTTTGTCAGTTGAAGCCGCGATGACAGATTCTCTTTTACTAATCTGTGGCTTGTTTAGAGAGAAGAAAGTGATAAGCAGATTTAGAAATCACGAGGTTAACAAAACCAAACTATATAGCAGATTTAAGTCAGTCAGGTAGCAAACTGTGCTTATTTCTCCCTTGTCCTCAGCTTGTCCAGTCCTCTCATGGTGACTTAAATGAACAACAAAATATCCCAAAGGTCTGAATCATAAGACCAGAAAACCAAATAATCAAGAGCTAACCAAATTCACCAAGTCACATTCAAATCAACACGTGGCTAGGTGCTGAGGACAGAGAGATAAGAGTTGACCATACTCTCACGGAGTTTATAATCCAAGTGAGGACGGGTTGAGGGAGGTAAATACACAGACAACTATGATATATGGAAGAAGGAGGTAAATGCAAAGATGTACAGGCAAAGGAGAAAAATCCTTTTTAGGTGAGTTCAGTGGGGGTGGCAAGGGGAAGAGGATGTTAGGGATGGCTTCTCAGGGTTGATGGGACCTGAGCTGTACCTGGAAGGAAAGGAGGTACTTACTCTATTTGGGACCTATCCATGCCAGCCTTGAGGACCAATGTGAGCAAATACATAGAGATGGAAGAACTATGGAAAAGAACAGGAAAGAGAGTAATCTATTTTACCAGAGACCTAAATTACGTCAAGAGAAGCAACCTGAAATAAGCCTGAGAACTCTGTTGATGCAACATCTGGTTGGAAGCAAATTATGGAGGGCCTGAATGCCAGGATGAGGACTTTATACTTTTCTTGATACCTATGGGGAACAATTAAAGGCTTTGGAATAGAGAAATGGCATGAAATTAGCTTTGTGTTAGGAAAATTGCTTAGGCAGTGGCATGAAGGATGGATTGCAGAAGAGGAAACACTAGGGGCAGACAGACCAGTTAGGAGGCTATTGCAATAATTTAGGTGAGAAGTGATGAGGACTACAACCAGGGTAGTTCTATCAGGAGCAGAAATGAGAGCATATATATTTGAGAGATGTGGAAGTAGGACCAATAGGATTTGGTATTTGTTAGGATGTGTAAGGTAAATGGAGAGAGAAAAGCCAAAATTGATTCTGAGGTTGTAATCCTGAGTCAGTGGTGGCGCCATTAAAAGAAATAGGGAATTTAGGGGAAGGTTTTGAGAGAAAGATGAGGAATTCACTTTTGGACATAATAACTGTGAGATGATGTTACATCCAGGTGGAGGTGCCTTGCAGGTAATTCCACATTCTTTATTAGGCACAAGTTTAATGGCTACACAGTATTTGATTACCTGAAAGGTAGCCCGATCTTGGTGATAGAGATAACTGGAGACAAAACCCATCTGTGAAAAATATTGCTGTCCTTGAAATATTGTTAGTTGACAAAGGAATTATTGGAGTAAGAAACTAGGGATATGTAGTACTTTGCACATGTTAAGGACTTAAATATTTCTTGGTCAAACTTAAATCAGTGTTTGTTGAATGAATGAATGAACGAATGTTGCTGTTCTAGACTTCTAATTTAGCCATAGAAGTTGTAGTTTTGGCTTTGCAATGCTTGGCTGAATGAGAGTCCTAATCTCCCTGAGCCTAGGGTTTTCTCATTTCTAAAGTGTGAACAGTATTACCCTCTTCTCTGCCTGCTTCACAGAGATATGATGAAGATGGATTACCTTTTTTAAAAAAATCTATATCATGCTTTGAGCTCCTTAGAAATAGATGTTTTATAAATGAGGTGTTATTATGTTTAATGAAACAGATAGTACCATCACGTAATGGATAGTACCAGCCTGATGGATATTAGATACTCAAAATAGTCATAACACATATCATCAATCATAAATTCAATACCCTTGGATCAGTATTTAAGCCATATTTTGTAATGACCAATCTTGGTTCAAGAAAACAGACGATGAAATGCACTTTCCTCCTTTTGATAGAGGTGGGGGATTATAGGTCTGGAATGTTGCATACACTGTGAGACACAGTCCCTGTGCTGGTTGGTTTTATTGAACTTTTTTGTTACATGGTCAGGCTATCTGGAAGTAAATGATTTAAAAACGACAGGTAATAAAACTTACCTTTCAAACTTCTATATTTACACCATGTTAAAAAAAAAAAGGTATTGTGGAACTTTTCATGCAATTATCATTTTATCAAGCTCTTCAAGTTAACCCAGCTCCCAAACCTAAAGACAAATCAATATGAGGGAGATAAAGGACCTCAAGCCTGTGATAAAAGACCTTAGTGAAAGTTCCAAAAGACTTAAAGAAAAAGTTCAGCTACGAACCCATGATTGTTTTGTAGTCCAATGGTCCCCAAATCGAGAGCCAGGGTCTCCTGGGGAGTTGGGGGAAGTGGAGGGGGTATGGGACATCTAGACCCTGGTGTTATCAAACGATCAGAGGGCGGTTCTCATCTCACCCTGGCTGAAAAACAAATCAATAGCTAATCCAGGGGCCTGTCTCCAACACAATCATATCTACTTTTATCTCCACCACCCTTACAGTTCCCTCCCAGTTCTCTGAAAACCCCCAACTCTCCACCCCACCCCCACTACTGAGCTGAAATACCTACAGGGCCTAAACCAACCTTTCTCCATAGCAGCTGCGGAGATGCCATTAGGAAAATTCCACCTCTATACTCTAGGCTTGGTGACCAGGGAACCTCCCCCTTTTGAGTTTTAGGTGGGATGGATTCAGTCATACAAGATCAGGAGGTAGAAATAGAGTATGGCCTATATCATAGATATTTCATTATCTTTCCCCACCCCACCATCTTTTCAGTCACCCAGACTTTTACAATGTTGGGGTCATCCTTGATTCTTCCCTTTCCCTCATCTTCCTACCCACTGAATAAACTGCCAAGTCTTATACATTTTCTTTCTACACCTTTCATATCCAACTGCTCTGCAGTCACACAACTAGGCCCTAGTCAGTTCTCCAGTGAACCACTGTAAAGGCCTCTTAACTAGGTCTAAAGCCTCTGTCTCCATTCCCATCCACCATTCTCCACCCAGCTGCCAGTTATTCTCCTCAGTCCAAGTCTGAACACATCTCTCCTCCCCTCAATGACTCCTGCGGCTCCCTACTGACTCTGGGATCAAATATACAATTTCATCTTTTTCTCATGTTCTTTTCATTTCTATTTTTTATTTTATGATGTACACATAATTAGCAGTACAGTAGTACATATACGTGATTTATAAATAATAGCTTAAAAACTTCACTAAGACTTTGGGGATACTGCAGTTACCAAAATTAGGGTGTGTGCTCAAAAAAGGTTTACTGATAGGAGTGCACAATCCAAAAAGTTTGTTTTAGTCTATATGACTTTTCTGGGAATATGCTGCACTAATCTTCATGTCACATTCACAGATTTCTCAGATTGTTCTTCTCCATGTCTTATGAGAATGATATCTTAATGCCTCTGGGTTCATTTACTGAAGTGGTAAATGCTAACCATCTGGCCAAAAAATAAAATAAACCCCCCCATAAAGGACTCATGGCTATAGTATCTATGTATGCTGGAGCCAGCTCTTACCTCAGCGGTCTGCTAACTGTTAAATTTTCAGTGTATTTAAACCCCAGAAACCGATAAAAACCGAGGCTTGATTTATTGTTTTGTTGATTGTCTAGTCTTAAGAAAGTGCTGGAGAAAATGTTAATAATAGTGCAGATTAAACTTAAAAGTGTATACACTTTTTTTTTTTGAGAACAGGTTTGTTAAACATTTACCAGCACATCGTCGTTGGCGATTAGGTGCAATAAGCCACAAATACCGTGTTAAAGAATATGAGGACTTGGCCGACAATAAACAATAAATGTTTTTGGCTTGACTGATTAGCTCCACCGTTAAAACCACGAGGTTGGATTACATGTTCTGAGTTCACACCCAGCCCTCTCCCGTATTAACTGACCCGATAATTCTGATGCTACTTTTATGCAATTTCATACAGCCAAGCTCATAGTCTTGGGGATATGTCCTTATTCATTGAATGGGGGGGGGGCGGGGCGGGGAAGGGAATGCCTCTGAAAGATCCGCTGTAATAGAGGTATTGTAGGATAGCAGAAAGAATGCCCTCTTCTATCAGTAAGTAGGCCTGCATTCTAGTTGCAACTCTGTTTACTTACTATGTGAAAGATCCAGGTAGGATAAGTGACTTCTGAGCCTCAGTTCTGTCCTCGGTAATACAAAGAGAATAACACACAGGTTGTTGCTAGGTAAATGCTCTGCAAATCTCAAAGTTCTATATAAATATGTCCTGCTGAGGAAGAAGGTGATGTTTCACCGTTGCCTTGAATATTATACATCTTTCGGGTGGCTTGTTTGAGATCAAAGTCCTTTTGTTTGTCAGCAGAATTTCGTGGGTCACATCTGGGATCCAAAATATACCTCAGTTTTCCTAGCTGAGCCACAGGTTAAAAAAAGGACACAAACGAGCAGGGTGAACCCTTGTTTTCTTTGCTTTCTTAGGCCAGGAATCCTGTCTGCACGTAAACTCCTTGAGCTAAGGGACCAAGCATGCTCTGTTCTCATACACAGTGACCTGTATATTGAAGGCTCAAAGTACACAACTAAAGACAGCCTAGGACAAAGCAAAGAAATCCGTTAACAGGTCTGCCGTTTCTAAAGGTCCACTTCAAGGCGGAAGAAGAGAGGGAGGGAGAAAAAAAAAACCGCTGTGTTTATTTCCCTGTTGTGTTTGCAAGGGCCCGAAGCCTCTCGGATTACGGAAAACACAGACAGGTGAGATTTTTAGATCTGGGAGCTAGAGAATTCAGCCTTCCTTTCCGGCGCACGGCCGGCACCTCCAGCCACACAGCTCCGGAGGAGACAGACTTCTAAAGATCGCTACACGCAAAGCAGACTGCAAAGTGCCTGGAGCTTCGGAGGTCGCGTTCCAAACCCAGTCACGCTGCTACTGTATAAGTTTGGAATGTACTGTATGTTCCCACAAAGCGAGCCCTGGTCTCACATGTGTGTGCACATGGATTCAGAAGCCTGGCCATCTCCCCACTCCCTCCCTCCTCCAGACCCTTGAGGTGTGGTGCAGAGCTCCCTCAATTCCCTCGTGCCCTCTTTCAAGGGGCAGAGCTGTGATCCCAAAGCGCGTCAATTTCTCTCGAAGGATGTTTTACTAAACATAAAAATAACTCTTCAGGATTATTTCCCCACCCCCATTACCTGTGCTCTACCAAGCGTGCAAAAAAAGCAGGCAGAACCCCACCATCATCACTGGGGTGAGAGGTGCAGTGAAGGGATATAAGTATATATCCCGGTGCCTAAAGTTCAGGAGAGGGCATTTCTCAGCCCCTTCTTTCCAGGTGTTTCCCCGTCTCCCCATAAAGCTACCGCATCTGCAATCCCATGAAATTCTGCCTCTCTTCTTCCCCTCCCGCCATGATTTAAGCAAACCCAGGGAATCATCCTCAAGCACCCGAAACAACGGAACCATTCGATTTCAAAGCGATCTGGGACAAACCCACTCATCTCTCCGGCCATTTCGCAAAAGGGGGTGGGCGGGTGGGGAAGAGAACACGGTGCACGGTTTAAAAAAAAAAATAACCTGAGTTGGGATTTCCCTCTGGGATTTATTTGCATTGACTACGCATGTAATGGGGGAAGGAGCATGTGTGTGTGCGTGTGTGTGTGTGTGTGTTGGGGGGAATCATGAAAAAAAAATGTTCTTCCCTTTTAAAAAAAAATTTTCAGACGTTAAATTCTTTTGCAAACATTCATGCCTAAGGAAGGGTTGGAACAAACCTGAGCCGCCTGAACCGGTCAGACAGGTAAGGAGGCTTGTTGACACCGTTATGTTTGCAAGGCGCATGCTCACTCCCAAGTTTCCTGGTGCATTTTCTATTCCACCTTATGAAACTTTTTTTTTCCTCCGTGTGGTCTCACCCACGATTTAAAAAATAAGCGAGGAGCAGGCGGAGAGATCGAGGCCAGGGTGGGGGCCCAGCTGGGATACCAGAGGGCTCGGGGCCCTGGGGGGAGTGCAGGGGAAAGGCGAGGCAAGGCGAGGCGAGGCGGGAAGGTGGGGTGGGGAACCCTGGAATCCCCGGGCAGGAGAAGCAGCCGCCTCTTGCGGAGTTCTGAGAGAGAGGAAGAGAAGAGGGGGGAGAAGGGGGCTGCTACCCGTGCGGAAAAGTTCAGGGACGAGAGCTCGCTACTCTGAGAGAACCTGATAAGGGTAAAGGTTACTCGAACCGCTCTCCCCTATTCTTCCAAACCCCACCATGCCCAAAGTCTTCCTGGTGAAGAGAAGAAACCCAGTAGCTGCGATCCGCAGTTGGGATGAGCTCCCGGACGAGGAAAGGGCCGATACCTACATCCCAGGTGAGCGGGGAAAGCGGAACGGGGATGGGACCTCACCGCGTGGGACCCCTCTCCCCAAATAGGAAAGAAGCGGGGGCGCTAATGGGCCAGGGCATGGCTTCCCATACCCGTTGAGGGGCTTGGGGGGCGGGGGGAGGACTGGAAAAGACCAGGGAGGGGTAGAGGAGAGAGAGGCGGAGACATTGGACAAAGTGCCCCCAGTGGGCGCTATTACCCGGGCACGACTGGACCCCCGGCTGTAGATTGGGGGGGGGTGAGTGGGGGAGAGCCGACACGGAATGAAGTTGGGGGGGGGGTTCTACAGGCGATACCTATTTCTCTGATTTGATTTCCACCTTTTGAGCACTCCTGTCCAAAGACCTTCCCCTAACTCATCTCTGCTACAAGCGGGAGATGCAGTTCAGCTGATCGATCAGACCCTTGCAGCTCACCCGCTGCCTCTCATATAAAGCTTGCCCTCAGACACTGGCGCACAGTGCCCACCTGTGTGCCTACCCAACGCTACCCTGCCAAGCTTCCGTGGCGACCCCCAGAGCCGCCCACTGGAGCTGCTGTTGGGATAAAATTGGGAGTGGGAGGGCCGTGCCCCCGCTCCCCCCACCCCATTCTCGCCTCCTGTTGACAAAGCAAGAGAACCCACTTTGTCGTCTCCCCGGGGCTCCTAGCATCCCCACCCAAACGCCTTTCCCACTTGGGAATACTTGGCACTGTTCCCAGGGCCCGGGTCTGGGGCCGAGGCTTGTGGCGGCTGCTGCTAAGGCATCGCCCGGAGGTCAAACAGCTTGCTTAGTCCTCCCCCTAGCCCCGGGCTCCCCGGACGGACCCCCGCGGGGACTGACTCGCCCATGTTCAGTGTTGTGTTTTCCCCTCCCCCTCAGTGAGCTTGGATTGCATGCTCCACTACTGCACCGATGACTACCGCAGCGAGAGCAGCAGCAATAGCAGCAGCGAGAGCGGCAGCGGCAGCAACGGGGACCCCGGGGGCGCCGACCTCTGCTGCTTGGAGAGCAGCAGTGGCGGCTGCGTGCAGGAGCCGGAGCCCAGGGACCATCATGCTCCCCAGTCGGGAGCCCCGGAGCCCAGGACCAACGAGGAGCCAGTGCTGCACCTGGCAGGAAAGCGCCCGACCGCCAGGTCTAAAATCAAGGTACTAGATAGACTGTGCCCCTACCCCGCCCCCGCCCCAGCCGCGCCGCCACCACCACCACGCCCTGGCGTCTACCCCTCTCCCGCTCCTCGCTCCTCGCCCCTCCCCGCCCCCAAGCCCGCTCCGCGCCGCGCCCGGGAACCTGTGCACGCAACCGTCGCCGGCTCGGTGCACCTGACTCTGGGCCCGGGCCAGCTGCGCTTTTCTGCAGGGCGGCAGCCGCAGTAGCTGCCTCCCGGGCTTAGGCACCGTCATGATCCCTGATGGATTGCTTTCTCATCACAAATGGATGTGTGCACAAAGGGGAGCGTGGCCACGTACACTCGAGTAGTAGGTGTTTTTATTACACCTTTTGTAGCTTTTTGCTTGTTACAAAATGGCCCTCGCGCGTCATTTGGTGAAGGCGTCGGGTGCAGTTTTTGTTGCAGTTAAGTAACTGTCGTCTATAGCAGACGTAGACCCCACACAATCTGCACATCTAAAGTTGCCGGGAATCCATATTGAAAATGTTTGCGTTTTGTACGGACCACCGAAAGGGTTGGGTTTCCGAGGGTTTGCTTTGTAATCCGAAGTAGTTTGCATTTCCATCGATCTCTTGTTTCGTGGTGTTTAGTAGAGGAGGAGGTGGAGGGAATTCCCACCCTTCCGCTGAGGGCCGACTCTGACATTCTCCTTTAAAGGGAATGGAAGGACAAAGGGGCCTACCAAAGGTCGAGGAAATCAGTTAATTGGAAAAATGGGAGAGTAGCTTTCCTACAGAACTTTTTCAGTGCTCCGTACTTGATCAAGCCTCCCACTTCATGTGGCTCCATGTGAATCGGTGAGACCAAGCTGTTTTCAGAAGGGAAGAACTTATTTCCGAGGAAATTGACTAAAGTTTAATTCTTTGTACTTTGTGTTGCGAGGGGTTGGGTGTGTGCTGGGGGCTGTTTGGGACTGAGTCTTTTAACCATTGTTAGGATTATGTGGGGTGGAGGGGGCCAAGTGGCACCAGACTTTGGAGTCAATTAGGGATGTTTCTGGTTTTAAGTAGTCTTTGCCTGAGGTGGCTTGTCTATCTTTATATCTTTGATTACATTAATTTGATCTTAATCTGTGATTTTTTTAGGTTTTCTGGCGGGGGGGGGGGGGCGGAAGAGAGGAAGGTATTTAATTGTTCCCCTTACTTCCAGTTTCCTTCCACACTATTCCCACTTGATGAAAGTGAAAGGCAGCTAGGGGGGTGTGGGAATACCGGAGAGCATCCCAATCACTTTATCCATAAACTTGCCAGAATTAGTAGATCTTTTTCTAATTGGGGCAATTAACCGTCCTGTTCACCCTCCTCCCCACAGCTTTGTGTTAAAGGGAGAATAAATTACTGGGGAATAAGGCTAGGGATTAAAGCATTCTTTCTGATTTGGCTGTAGTGCAAATTTAGTTTTAGTGGCACCTTGTACCTTATAGAATGGTTTCAATATTCCTCAAGTCCGTAATGAGCGGCATATGAATTCTCTCACTCTCTCTTTGCGTTGTGCCTCTTACCTGAATTTCTAGCCTCCACTAGAAAAAGAAAAACCTCTTGCTTTTCTGTTATGCAGCCACAGTACTAGGTAGTTCACAGTGTGAGGAATATCTCAGAGTGATGGCCTGTGGGATTGCGGTATATGTAGGATTAACGTTAACCCATGTGACTGGGTGAATTTCCAGAAATTTAGAATTCTCTTCAGTGTCCCTTGTGAACTACAGAATCTCTAAACACAGAGTAATCGCTGGAAGCTTGTCTACGGCATATTGCCTTAACTAGTGGAATTATGTGTCTAGTTTGGATACTCTGCTTGGTCAGCCAGTTATTATGATAAAAAAGACCCAGGAAACTAGATGCAATTTTCATCCTACATTTTATTAAGTGCCAATAGTTAATGCACGCTTAGCCTTGTGCAGTTTGCCGGGGGAAGATAGGAAACTTAATTTGTACATTTGTTGAAGAAAAGGATGTAGGATTTCAGCAGGCAAAACCGGAGAAAATATTTCCACTGCAAAGGTTTGGAGGGTGGAGAGTGTGTCTAGGGGATGGTGAGTAGTTCAGTTGGTTGAAGCATATGGGGGGAGGGGGGAGCAGCAGGATGGTGTACTTCCAGAAAAGTAGGGAGGTACCAGGTTGAGGAGGACTTTCAATGCCAGGAAAGGGAGTTGGAATTTTACTTGGTAGGTCATAGAGCAACAGAAGGGTAATGAGTAAAGACCATTGATTTGACCAGGTTATAAGAATGATAAACCTAGCAGGATTATTTGTTTGGAAGCCGTTCTAGTACAAGCAGATAGTAAAGAGTATGCCTCTACTGAGGTGGTGGCAGAGGGAAAGAAGAAGAGACAAATTTAAGAAATAATCACAGAGCATTTGGTAACTAATTGGATAGGAAAAGTGAGAGAGGAAAAAAAGAATTAGTTTCAACATGGGAGACTCAGAATGGTGGTAGAAATAATGAGGACAGAAGGAGGAGCTTGTTTAGGGGAAAGATAATAAGTTTAGTTGGAGAGGGCCTGGGTTTGAGTTGCCAGCAGTAGGATATCCAGGTAGGAGGATCTTCTCTAGGCCGTTGGAGAGTGATCTGCGCTGGAAATTTAGGATTTGAAAATCAGCTGGCTTCAGGCGCCAAGAAAGAAGTAGCATATATATATATATATATATATATATATATATATATATATATAAAAGTATATGTATTTGTTTATTATATTAAATATGCATATATTTAATATATTAAAATTATATATTTTTTAATCCAGGAAAATAGCTGTCCCAGGAATGTCAGGCCTAACTTTTTATCAAAAAATTGTTGACCACAAGCAGAAGAGCTCTTTGGTTATGGTGTCATTCTTCCCTCCCCCCACTTCACCTCCTACCTCCCCCCCACCCCCATGAAAAAAAAAAGAAAAGCCCATCGCTACTGAAGCCATCTGATTGGTTCTGACTTCACAAGTATATGTACCTGGATATTAAAAGCATCTCAGAGTCTGTGTTACATGGGCGATTGCCCCTCCAGGCCCAAGATAAACCATTGGCTTTATGTAGAATTCTCCATAGGGAGGAATTTTTTTTTTCAGGGCAGTTTCTTTGCTTTACTTTCCCTTAAGTAACTTAGGAGAAAAATACCAGAAACCTGTTTGTCCAAGTCTTTAAAAAAAATTCCTTTTCTGGTGTTTGTATTCAGAGTGCTAATTTATGGTGGCAGTGGGCATTGTATTGGTAGCAGGAGGGGAGTTCATCTCTTTGATTAGCGGATGGCCTAAGTCTGTGAGTGCTCTACCTACTTTTTCAAGTATGAAGGATTCTTTTTTGTATCAGAAAATGTTGTTCAAGTGAAATGATACTTTTATTATCTTTTGAGTGAGAAAAATACATGATACCAAAAAGCTATCCTGCATCCCAGAAAGTTTTAAGTGAATTTGCATTTTATTAGTCACAATATTTACACATATTTGAAAATAGTATATGTGGGAGGCATTATTTATTCACTGTGCTGGAGGTATGTTTGCTTATTTATTACACTTAGTCAAGTTGCTTATTTTGACACTTAGTCAAGTTGCTTATTTTGTTTGTTACAGTTGAGTAGAATAATAGAGAGATCAGGCCTCTCTGTCTGGAAGACCCGGGTTCTAGGGGGCTTCCAGCCTTAAACTGGCTTTATAATCCTAGGCAAGTAACTTAATCTTTAATGCCTGAGGCTTTTCTGAGTCTCTAAATCATAGAGGTATTGCTAATTTGCATCAGGACCAAAAGAAAATCTAGAAGGGTTCATCTGAATATGGATTCACTGACTCCTAGCAACAACTATTTTCTCTCCCCCCCTTTCTCTCCTCATCCCACCTCCACACCCCCAAGTCAGATTTGGTTTAGAATTATGGTGTTTTTTGAGCTAGATGGAATCTTTCAGAGTTCACTCAATTCTACGTGGCCAGTACTAGAACAAAAGAAACAGTTTCTGCTCTCTAAGAGCTTACATAATGTTTCACAGATCCCTTCCTTAAAACAAACAAAACCTCCCTGGAGCCTACCATCCCTACTAGATGTCCCTTTCTTATTCAAACTTCTTAAAAAAGTTTTCTTCACTCATTTCTTCCCTTTCATTCAATCCTCTGTAATGTGGCTTCTAAATTTATCACTCGACTGAAATACTCTCCATAGTCACCAGTGATTTCTTAATTGCTTAGATCCAATGACCTTTTCTGGTCCTCATCCTTCTTGACCTCTCTGCAGCATACGAAATTACTGATCAGCATCCTCCTCCCAATATCATCTTCCTCTGGGTTTTTGTGACGCTTTGTCTTCTACTATTCCGACCACTTATTCTGAGTCTCCATTGTTGCTTCATCATCTGTGTCAACCCCATCAACTCCAGACGTGGACGTACCCCCAGGCTGTCCCTTGATCAGTCACCTCATCAGATCTCATGTGTTCAACTGTGATCTCTGTGCAGGTGACTCCCAGTCTACATATTCATGCCTAGTATTCCATCTGAGCTCCAGTCTTTTGTATTACTAAATGCCCCTGGCACATTTTGGGTTATGTGTCCTCTTGGCATCTCAACTCTATACTCAAAACAGCTTGTTACCTTCCCCCCAAAACCTTCCATGCTTAAACTTTACTGTTAGCTCTCTGGAGCATCGCTATCCTTTACTGTTCACAACCTAGTTATATATGTGTGTGTGTGTGTGTGTGTGTGTGTGTGTGTGTGTGTGTGTGTGTGTGTGTGTGTGTGTGTGTGTGTGTATATGTACATACATGATGTGTGTGTATGTGTATGAGACTCTTCTCGCTCCCCTTCAGCCAGGCAGAGCAGCAGAGGCAAAGTGGAGACAGGATGTTCTGTCCAACTGTAGATCACAACCCACCCACTCATGCCAACCCGTCTTATGTGACACTTGTCCCTGTCATCACATAAACTTGGGGGTCTGTCCAGTGAGTTGGCAGTCATCCTCATATTCTCTTGATATCCTGAAGATGCCAGTGGAATATATAGGCTAAGAGTTGTCATTCACTCTTATCACATGACCAGTGCCTGGCACATAGCTGGTGCTTGTTGACCTTATAAAAAATTATATATATGTGTGTGTGTATCTGCAAGTTAACACACACACACATACATATATATAATGCATATTGACTTTATTTGATGATCAACCGTTTTTCATCATTTACTCCTATACTTGTCTTGAGTTCCTCATTAGTTACGTGTTGCAGACTGCTCATATCCATTCAGTGTACCTTCCTTCAATTTTGATTCTACAGAGACTGTCCTTAAAAAAGAAATCTATGCAGTAAATCCCAAGTATCTTTCCAGGTTTTAGTAATCAAAAATTTACATTTCTCTGACTCTTTGATTGGCCAACAACAGTATCAGGCCAAGCCCCACTTGGTCTTTGTTTGGGCTCTGATTGGCTCAGAATGAATGTAAATAGCAATTGTTTTTGTTTTGACCGGAAACCCTGAGGGTCTTCCCCTCCCAGAGTGATTTTTTTTTTTTACTAAGTAAAAAAGGACATTTTCTGTCTCTTTTCTTACCTAGTCTTACTCACTGAACAGGCTTTGCGTCAAACTGAGACCTGTTAAAGACTTTAGCTTAAAAAGGCCAAGGTGTTCTCGCTGCATCCAGGACCATCTCCAGTTTTCCTGATCTATATCTTACCACTGGACCCAGATGGCTCCGGAGGAGAAAGGGAGGCTGGTGACTTGTATAGTCCTCCCTTACTTAAATTCAGATCATTTGCACAGCATGGTATCACCTCCCTAATGTCATGGTCCTCTTCCAGAACGAAGGACAAACAATAACACTCTTCCTTCCTAGGTTTTATTTTTATCACCACATCTCTTCTCTCTCTCCCCTTACTCAGGGCCACCAACCTAATTTGGCCCTCATTACTCCCAGCATGCTACAGATAGCCTCTGAATGAATTGATCTCCCAACCTTTCTCTACTCTAATCCATTCTCCTATTTTTTTCAATGTATTTAATTTTGAGCTTCGACCCAAGTCAGCAGGCATTTATTGAGGGCCAGGCACTGTCCTTAGCAAGTGATGAGGATTCAAAGAAAATGCATAAAACAGGCCCCTGCCCTCAGGAAGCTCACAGTATAATGCAGGAGGCAAGATGCAAACAAGATTTTGATATAAATTAGGGATAACCTTAGAGGGGAAGGCTTCTTGCAAAAGGTGAGACTTGAAGAAAACCAAGGAAGTAGGGAGTCAGAAATGAAGAGGAAAAGAGTTCTAGGCATGGGAGAAAGCCAGTTAAATGCCTGTATGTGAGAGAATTGTGTTCTGGAATGGCAGGGAGGCCAGTGTGGCTGCATCACAGTCTGCAGAGGGGCAGTAAGGGGAAGAAGGCTTATCAGACTCCCAATCCACTCTCTACATAGCTACCAAAGTGATTTTCTTAAAATGCAGATGTGACCATGTCAACCTTCACTTCCGCTGACTCCTTGTTAATTCTAGGAGCAGATAGAAGATATTTTTTGGCATTTAAATCTCTTGGCCTCAACCTACCTTTCCAACTTTATTTCTCTCCTCCTTGCACTCGCTCACCCTGGACTCTACTTTTGGCTGGCTTCTGATAGGTTGGTCAGCCCTCTGTCACTTCTTACAGAAAACCATACAATGCAATGAGCCTACTTACTGCCCTGCTACCTTCTAAATCCTTCTTTATAGATTATCTTCTTGCCTTTTGAATGTAATCTGCTTAAGGGAGGGTGAACTATCTTGATTACTTATGTTTCTGTCCCCATTGTTTAGTGCTGGATCATAGTGTTAATAAATGCTATCTGTCTATCCATCCTTCTGCCTACATCTACAGGATGTTCCTAAAGCCTGGATACATAGGCAAAATGTATATTTTCAAGAAATGAAATGAATGAAATGTTCAACAATATTTAATTGGAACATTAACAAATAACATCTTCAGTATGATTTCCATCATTTGTGATGCAAAGGTTTATGCACTTTAAAAGATTCACATGAACTTGATGCAATAACTCCACATTGCCTTCAATTTTAGCACATTCACTCTTTATGCATTCAGTCAAGTGTGTTGCATCTGTGATTTTCATTGAGTACACCTTCTCCTTTAGCACACCTCAGAAAAAGTCAAGTGGGCTAAGATCTGTTAATATTCCAAATATTTCAAAATATGCATTTTTGCCTATGTGTCCATACTTTAGGGACACCCTGTATAGCTATCATTCTGTCTTTCTATCCTGTCTGTTCATTCCAGCTATTCTCATCTGATTCACTTAGAATGCCTGACATCCTTCAAAACTTGGCTTAAGCACCATCTTCAACATGAAACCTTTGCTGCCTGCCCAGGTTTCTCTTCTAGGGTTACACTCTTATTTGCTTTATATGTGGTTTGGCATTTTGTTCAGTCATGTCTGACTCTTGGTGACCCCATCTGGGGTTTTCTTGGCAAAGATACTGGAATGGTTTGCCATTTCCTCCTCCAGCTCATTTTAGAAATGAGGAAACTGAGGCAAACAAAATTAAGTGATTTTGCCTAGAGTCACGCAGCTAGGGTGTCTGAGGCCAGATTTAAATTCTGTGTGTGTGTGTGTGTGTGTGTATATTGTCTATTGTCTATTCTGTTAGATTGTCAGCTCCTTGAGGACAGGAACTGTTTTACTTTTATCTTTTTTTTTTAATTCCCAGCATGTAAGCTGGGAGCCCTTGACCTTTCTGCCAGTTGAGTAAAAGAGATGGGACTGGAAACCAGGCCTTCTTGCTACTATTCCTAAGCTTTTCTCCCTTACAACTTGTGTCTCTATCTTGGTTTGGTTCAGGAATTCTGGTGTGGTTTTTTTTTTTGGAGGCAGTAAGGCAGTGAATTTGGGGTTGTGACTTGCCCAAGATCACACAGTTAATAAGTGTCAAGTCTGGGGCTAGATTTGAACTTAGGGTCCTCCTGATTCCGGGGCCAGTGGTCTGTAGTCACTGGGCCACCTAGCTGCCCCAAGTTCAGGGATTCTTAACTTTTTTTGTGTCATGGACTTCTTTTACATTTTGGAGAAACTTACAGATTGGCATCCTCAGAATGTTTTTAAATGCACCGAATGAAATGCATAGGATCACAAGGAAACCAATTATTTTGGTTATCGAAGTTTTCAAATAACAGTTATCAAAATATTTTAAAAATTGTTTTGCAGACCCCAGGTTAAGAACCTTTTTCTCTAGCAGTATTTACAGTACCCTGGCAGGATCTGCCATGCTGGAAAAGAATTGTCTGCTTTCCGATGAGCATAGCTAAATATGAAAAACTGACCAAAGTAGGAAAGACACAGATGATTTCTATAAGATTTGACACAACTCAAAAATTCTGTGATCCTAGAGCAGGGATTCTTAGCCTTTTCTGTGTCAACAGATCCCTTTGGCAGTCTGGTAAAGTCTATGGATCCCTTCTCAGAATGTTTTTAAAATGCATAAAATAAAACATAGTGGGTTACAAAGGAAATTACTTCTATTGAAATACAGTCTGTAGACAAGAAAGACTGAAATGCTCATGCTAGTGGCAGGTCAAGTAACCGAAGTAGTAATAAGCATGAAATAATATTAAGTAGTAATAAGCATAAAAGCTATTTTGAGATAAAATAATATATAACACAATGTAATGAGATAAATTTTGAGATGGAAATTGTAATGTGATATGAAAATATCTGATTTCTGTTGGTGAGAGAGTCTCAGTTACTGTTGATACTGTGGTTTGTTGCCCATGTTCATAATCAGAAGAAATGATAAATTTTATTTAGAAGTTAGTGGAAATACGGATGTAATTTTTCGCATTCAAATACATGGACTCCCAGAAATCTGTTGACAAACCTTGTGGTCATTCTTGGATCCCATATTAAAAATCCATGCTAGGGGGAAAAACCCAGATCTTGATGAATTCTTGGATCATAGCACCTCATAAAACCGAGTATAAAATAGGAATGATAATGCCTGCTCCTCCCTTCCCCTAGTGGTTATGATAGTGTACTACCTTGGAAGAGGGGTACAGAATCTAATTACTATTCTGCGGAAATTTTCTAAGGTAAAAAGATGCAGTTACGGTATAGTGGATTGATTTTAATTCTTACTGGCTATGGGATGGCTCAGTGTCCCAGGCAACTCTCATGAGACATTGCTGGGACATCGATGACATGGATGGGGATGGGGGGAGGAGTGTACTTCCTTGCCAAATCCAAGTAAAGGATTTGGCAATAGCTGTAACGGCACTTAGCTAAATCCTGTACAGATGGGCTCCTCTAACTGTGTGAGGCCTTAGTGCTTATATATCTTATTAATTGGGTAGGTGGTGGGAGGGCAATTAAATGTTAAAAAGCTTTGCGAGATGGATCAGAAGTCAACATAAAATCTCTCAGATGAAATGAAATTAATCATCAGGTGTTAACAAGTGAATGCCTAATATGGGGCTCACCGGGTTATAGAGGATAAAATAATTTAAAGGAATAAAAGATCCAGAGTAGCAAAGGAAGGTCTGGGGGACTAGGGGACTAATTTAGCAGTCTGGGGAAGCCTGTGGAAAAAAGTGTTTTTTAAATTCATAAATGTGATTACAAAAGAAACCAATTATATTGAAATACAGTTTTCAAAATATTATTAAAAAAAGCAATAAATTCACTGACCCTAGGTTAAGAACGAGGTCTAAGCCTTCTTGTTGTATCAGACTTCTAGCTTTAACACTCCTAGGTTGTGTGCACAGTGCTTGTCTTTCTGACTCTAGGTCCTGACCTCTATCTACTGTGGTGTACCTAGCTGTCCCCACCAATCCATTTAGGTCTTTTTAGATGTCAGTTTCTTGCAGCTGGATGTTTCATCCTGCCCAGGTTTGGTAAAGAATCTTAAACTATTACATAGACCTAGCTCCATGATGCTGAGGGGAAGGGAGAAAAAATATTTTAGCGTGCTTTGAACAGCCAGCCCCATTGCAAAAAAGTGATAGGAAGACGCCAAGCAATCTGAAAGAGATGTAAAATGTCTACCCTCTGGAAATAGGCCCATTAATTTAATTATCTGGTGGAAGTATCATTGATTTAAAAAAAAAAAGTGGTAGGTTTTTGTTGTGGTTTGTTTGTTGTTCAGTTTTTAGGGAAGCTTTGAAGTAAAATGCCAGTTGGTGCGTTCCCTTTGCTTTGTTGATGCTATAGTTACTCTAGCCCAGGTAAGACAATAGTTCATTTGTTTATGCCGAAGAGATTCTGTTTTTGAGAAGAGCAAGCGAGAAACTTAGCGTGTTTTTAAAATGAAAGCTGAGATTCTGTAGCAAACTGGACAGTCTGCAAGAAAACTTTTAAGCCCCTGGGGCTTTTTGCAACTAACTATTCATTCAATGTTTTCTCTCCCTGTATCTAGAGAGACACTTGGTCCCATTGGACTGTCTCTGTTTGTTTTTTACCCTCAGGACAGTGTGTCCTTTTCACTTAATCAGTCTTTCAGACAACGTTGTAGTTGGGATCAGAAGCTCTGAGTTTGAAACCTGGCCCTGCTGCATTCTCTCTCTGATGACCTTGGCCTAGCACGGTAATAGTAGCTCACAGTTTCCTAGGGTTTTCAGAAGGAGGACTTTCTCTCATAGTTTCCCTTCTCAGGGCCAGCGAAAGTATCATTATCCTGATTTTACAGATGAGGAAATTGTCTGGGATCTCAAAGGCCTAAAAAGTGTACCAAAACCCAGGTTTTCTGACCCCACCCAAACTTTACTACATCAGCTTCCTTTCAAGAAACTGAAAAACTCTGGGAGCCTCATCTTGCAATAATAAGGGGAAGGACTAGACTCTTCTCTCGGCACCTTTGCTCTATGATAAAAGTTTATAAGAGCCGTGTCTTAAGTAACTGGGAGTGTATTCCAGTGAAATCTGGTCCTGAGATGTGCTTGCCCTGAAAAAGCCTACAGTTCACATAAACCCGATGCTATGGTTGGATAGTCCATGTTGAACTTTGGGAAAATAAGTGTGTATAAACCTAAACAGGTAAAAAAAAATGTGAGCCTAGACACTAGGAGTAAGGGACCGACTGGACTGTCTCTACTGGGGGTGGGGGTGGGGACTGGGACTGCAAACAATTTAATTTGAACAGCATTTATTAAGCAAGCCAGTTACTTTGGTAGGCTGGTGTGGGGATGCAACGAAAAAATGATAACTGATGTTTGAGAAAGATTGGGCATGTTTGGAAAGAATTTCAAGAGTTAGTTACCTTTGGGGTTTAAAAAAACACAAAACTGTCTCAGGCAGGCTGGTGAGATTGTTTCCAACATACTTTATTAATATGTTGATATTACCAGGCCTTTTTTAAAAAAGAAAAAGTAGTTAATAGGTCTTTGGTCTGAGAGAGACAGCCAAATGACCATCCTTTTATTGATAGACTGCTGGCATTGTTAATGAAATGATTCCCTAGAAACTATGTCTCAAACCTTTCAAAATGTCACAACTGGTTGAAGGAATGAGGATGAAGAAGAGAAAATATAACAGGGAGTGAACTAATGAAGGTTTTAGAATGACATGGAAAGACCTGTGCATTAGAAAGATTATTTTGAGAGTGACTGGATGTTGGGAATGAGGAAGTCAAGGTTACTGAGTCAGATGACTGGCAATATGGTGAAGCTGTCAATCAATTAACAATTCATTAAGCATTTACCTTGTACCAACCTCAGTACCAAGTGCTTAACCTTGTCCTCAGTGAGATTGCATTACAACAGAGACAAGTCTAGTCAGTCTGCGTTAAGTACCTACTATGTGCCAACCCGAGAAAACCCCAAATGGCATCACAGAGAGTAGGGAAACAAGTCAACAACAACAGAACGTGCCCGGCGCTGTGCTAAACACCGGCAATACAAAGAAAGGCAAAACAAAACCAACCAACCAAACAGAAACTAGGCCCTGCTCTCAAGGAGCTCAGACTCTAATGGGAAGACAACATGTAAACAACTGAGCCCAACGAGATACATCGGAGAGACTCTTAGAGGGAAGGACTAAGATGAAGGAGGACTTGGAAAAGCCATCTTTGGACCTTGAAAACTATTCTTCCCCTTGAAAGAATGTTTTTGGGGAGGGAGGGGGAGAAAATTTAAAACTTATGGAAGTGAATGTTCAAAAGTGTAAATAAATAAATTAATAAATTGGGAAGGAAAAAAAAGAATATATTTCATGGTGATTAGGTTCCCACATGAGCTCACAAAAATCTACGAAAGCCACATTATAGAATCAAAACAAAAATAAATGATTATTGATTGGTCCCTTGCCTTTGCACAGGGTATGTAGGTCCAGAAAGCTCTCTCACCTCATGGTGGTCTCTGAAAACCTGCTAGCTCTCAGAGCAGCTAGGTGACTCCAGTGGATAAAGCCACCAGCCTTGGAGTCAGAAAAATCTGAGTTTGAATTTGACATCGGATACTTAATGGTTGTGTGACCCCGGACAAGTTACTTAACCCCGATTGCCTCAAAAAAAACCCAAAAACAAACCGCTAGCTCTCTTCAAGACAGCAAAATTTTCACTTCTTTTCAGAGGCATTTCCTTATTTTCTCAATTGTGCCCCACCCTGACTCCCATCTCTTCACGTTTAGTTTATATATACAATATCTTATGTTTACTTAAATATAGTATCTTACATTTACTTAACTGACTACACAGCTCTCTGTTGTTGTTCAGCGTCTGACCCTTCTTGATCCATTTAGGGTTTTCTTGGCAAAGATGTTGGAGTGGTTTGCCATCCTCTTTTCCAGCTCATTTAACAGATAGGAAACTGAGGCATACAAGGTTCAGTGACTTGCCCAGGGTCACACAGCTAATAAGTGTCTGAGAATGGATTTGAACACGGGTCTTCCTGATTCCAGGCCTATCTATCTATTTCACCACCTAGCTCCCTACTATCTTAAACTTCTTGAGAGCTGATTATCTCAATTTTGCATTTCATTCCCCATCCCGAAGCAGGGTGCTTGACACATAGTAGTCATTTAATAAATGCTTCTTGATTCACTATTAAAAAAAATAAAGTAGTCATAATAAATAGAATAGATTAATTTTTTTGTTGTATTAAATAAACGTTTATTAAGAAGTTACTATGTGCTAGGAGTCATGCTAGACACTAGAGATAGAAAGCAAATAATGAAGATGATTAGATTATAATAGATAACTCGGATGATGGGATCAGGGCCACCTAATCTGAACGTAGAGATAAGGGATGGGGTGGGTGAAAAAGGAGAAATGAAATTTGGGGATAGAGTTACCAGCCAGTCTACTTCCACAAACCACGTACGAAGGTGATTGCTCAGTTAATACAAAGCTATATACAGCTTAGCGATTTGCTGTTATATCCTGGGACCTTATTTTTCTTCCTTCTTGCAATGGAGATAATCTATTTACCCACTTTTTAGTGGCCTGAGAAAGCTGTAGACCCTGCTGATCTTTGCCGAGGGATAAATGCAGAAGTTCAATCTTTATCCTAGAAGGAGGAGAGGAAAGGTCACACTTTGTGAATGGGAATACATAGTCATTGTTTCTCTCTGTTGGAGGCTATCTTTTCCTGATGCTGATTACTTACTGGCATTGTGAGGGGCCTTTGGTCTCTTGGCTGTGATTTCCCTCCAGCTTTTACTACTGAGGGAATTTCATTTCTTTAGGCTTTTTTGGTCCGAATAAATGTCTTTTTTTTTTTTAATCTGAATGGGCGAGATTGTAAAGAGAAAGAAACTACATTTCTTGTTTATTTTAAATGGGGATTTACAAAAATGAGGAACATGGATGATTCCGTACTTATACTATTGAGTCTTCTGACAGCGAACTACCACGGACTTTGGATGGAGAAAAATGAGGCTTTTGGCTCCTGGGACTCTTCCTCCACTCTGAAGAAAGACCTCAGCAGTTTGCTGTAGTGTCTACCCTGATTTTCATTCGACCCACTCTTTCTATTGAATTATCTGGACAGGTTTTCGGATGGGTCTGGTATTGAGACGTCTCCCATTTCAGATCACAGCTGATCTATTCTTCACCCTGGACATTTTTATCTAAGTCTTTCCATAAATCACAAGGTCTAAGGGTTGTAAGGGACTTCAGGTGCCTTCCCTGCCACCATCTACAGCTCAACCTGTTCTTGTAGCCTGTCCAGCCTTCTCTTGAAGACTTCCAGTGAGGTCGTTCTCTGGGCGTTCTCCAGCTAATCAAATGGTCCTATCCAGAATTCAGGTCAGAACTGAACACCCCATTCTAGCCTCTGACCAGGCCGGACTACAGAAGAACTTTGACCTTCCTTGCCCTGGACACTAGGCCTCTCTAAATGTTGTTTATGAATGCAGTTGGCTTTTGTAGCTACCATGTTGCATTGTGGACTCCTAGTGAGCTTGCAAGTCATTAAAACCATGAGACTAGCTTATTATCTGACTATGCCCGTCATAACCCAACCCAACCCCCCCCCCCCCTTAGGACTCTGGAAATTTGGAGATTTTTATCTGGTTTTGTTGTTGCTACTGCTGTTATTACTTTAATTCCAGCACAGCGCTCAGGTTGTCTGTTATGCCTTGCTCTGGCTACAGCTGCCGTCTGTATAACTTTATTTTAATTTTTTAAAATTTATGATCATTAAGTGGTTTTTAACATTTTGGGGGAGATTCCTTCACATCTCATATGAATTGGTATCTACTATTTTAGAAATCAATAATTTATTCCAGCACATCAGGCAACCAGCATTTGACAGAGTTCTGACTATGCTCTTGGTGCTGGGCCCTGTGCTGGAAATAACAAAGGAGCACCTCTCAGTTACTTAAGCATTAAATACCAGTTCCCACCTCCCCCATAAGTACCTTTCCATTAAAAAAAACCAGTTAAGCCAAACTTTGCAGTACAACAGTTGTGACTGACAGTTTGTATTTTACCGTTTGTTAACAGATCGATAGGAAGGATGCACGTCTGAATTTCAGTAACTTGGAGCAAATAGTGTCCATTGTGTTTGACCTGAATTCTGTTGCCTCCTAGTGTTTTCATTTGCATTACTGTTACATGCTGTGCATTTCCTCTGCTTTCTTTACTCAATGCAGCCCAGTTTTATTAGATTACTTGTCAACTCTGTTTCCCATTACCTTCTGTAGACTACCCAAGGGCTAAAGAATGAATGAGTAAATGAATGAATGAAAAAGAATTTATTGAGGCTTGTTATTTGCCAAGCACTTTTGTTCTGAGCTCTGGGGTTACAAATGCTAAAGCATTTTAAAAAAAGGACCGCTAGGTGGCGCAGTGAGTGGAGCTCTGGCCCTGGAGTCAGGAGGCCCTGAGTTCAAATCCAGCTTCAGACACGACACACTTACAAGCTGTGCGACAAGTCACTTAACCTCAATTACCCTGCCAAAAAGCAAAAAACAAACCTTCCCTCAAGACGCTTATATTCTAATCAGGGGAGATAAAACAAAGAGGGATGTGGTGCCCAGCTTACCGGGCTTTGGGTCTAGGAAGTTACAGGGATGATGAAAAAGCCAAAAGTGGTTGGTCATGCATTCCATTAAAATATGGATCCTTCGACAGCATGGCCAAATGGGTAGAGAGCTGACTTGAAACTAGCAAGGGCTGGGTTCAGATCTTGCCTCTGGTAACTTGTCTGATTATAGGCAAGTTTTCTAAACCTTTCTGAGCCTCAGGCAACTTTCAGATTTTAAATTAGCCATTAAGTGGGAATCATTCCTTTCATATCTTTGTGAAAGAGAAGTTGACGGTACATAGGGAAAGCATAAACAGTCAGGACCTGACTTGTACAGGGTCATAGGTCAAAGGAGGAGACCTTTCACAAGTGACTTGATAGCTATTCATTTGGCCAGTCAAAAAAAACTAGCATTTATTAAATGCCCATTATGTGCCAAGTATTGCACTGAGAACACATTTGTTAAATACCTTTTATGTATAGTTTACCATACTGAAGCACTATGGAAAAAAAACCAATACTCTGTCCCTGTCCTCCCTGGACATTTAGTACGTGCACAGATAAATATATGCAAATATATGTATATATGCAAATAAGAAAAAAGATAAATGCGAAAGAGAAGTACAGAATACTCTTGAGAAGGGCAGCTAGGTTGGTGCAGTGGCCCTGAGTTCAAATTCAGGCCTCAGACACTTGATACTAACCTATGTGTGATCCTGGGCGAGACATTTAACCCCAATTGCGGTCCCCCCCCCCCAAATACTATGAGATTAGATTTAAATTTGGCCTTCAATGATGGTTCTGATGACAGTAAACAGATGGAATGAGTTCAACCCAGGCTTGAAGAACAGTGGGATGGGAGGGAGGAAGGCAGAGATGGGGAAAAAATGTTTAGGCGATATTTAGTAAATCTACTTTGGCCAAGCAGAATGTGGAGTACAAGAAATACTGTAAGATAAGCCTGGAAGCACTGGAGTTTGGCCTTATTCATTAAACAGTGAGGAACCATAGAAGGTTTAAATGTAAGGTGTTTGGAGGGATGCATTTTTATGAGGATTAAATTGGCGGTATTGTATAGGACAGATTAGAGACATATCTGTGCCAGAACCATCAAGAGAGCTCTGAATTGGGGGGGGGGGCGGGGCGGAGCAGTAGAGATACATGGTAGGCATGTTGTGGAGTTAAGATTGGCAATATTTGAAGACCAATAAATGAGATGGTGGCAAGGTGTGAGTCAGAGGTGCTGCTTTGGTTTCCGTTTCAGTCTTGGAAGGACAGGAACGGAGTTTGGGGGGAAAGATGTTGAATTGAAGGCACTAATTAGAGAACAGGTATTTATTAAAAGTCTGTTCAATGCCAGGACTGGATTAAGCAAACACAGTTGTGGATACAGAGAAATATAAGAGAAGGTTCTATCTTCAAGGCATTTATAAGCTTATAATCTAGTTGCAGAAACTAGACAGTTGTGAAGCCCTTAGACTGAACTAATGTACACACCAGATAATCAAGTGCTAATTTGGGTATCACAGAACAGATGTGTTTCTGGCCAAGAGGCCAAGGTCTGTTTTGAAAAATTGGCCTGCTTAGCCCTACAGGGCAGGACCAGAGATAGTTGGTGGAAGGCATTGAGTCATTTTTTTCCATTCATGTTCTATTTTTTGTGGCCTCATTGGGGGTTTACTTGGCAGAGATACTGGAGTGATTTGCTGTTTCCTTCCCCAGCTCATTTTACAGATGGGGAAACTGAGGCAAACATGGTTAAATGACTTGCCCAGGGTCACATGGCCAGTAAATGTCGAAGATTGGATTTGAACTCAGGAAGGTGAATCTTCCTGACTCTAGGCCCTAGCACTCTATCAACTGCACCACTTAGCTGCCATCCCTAATGTAAGAGGCTCACCTTTGAACTGAGCATTGAATAAACCTCTTCAGTCACATCCAGCTCTACCCCATTTGGTGTTTTCTTGGCAAAGATGCTGCATTGGTTTGCCATTTCCTTCTCCAGCTCATTTTACAGATGAGGAAACTGAGGTAAACAGGATTAATGACTTGCCCTGGGTCACTCATCTAGTAAGCGTCTGAGGCTGGATTTGAATTCAGGGCTTTCGGACTCTAGACCTGGCACTCTGTCCATTCTGCCACCTAGCTGGCCCTAGACCTATTCAGAAGTAGAATGGGATGCCTCAGGAGGTGGGTTTCTCATCCTTGGAAATCTTCAAGAAAAAGCTGAATGTTTGACCTCCTGTCAGGTGTGTTATTGTGGAGATTTCTTCTTTTGAGCTCCATCGATATTCCTTCTAAAATCTGGACTTCTATGATTTAGTGGGGGGGTGGGGTAGGTTGTCAGGGAAGGCTTCGGGGAGCCGCATTTTGATGGGTGGGCACCACTTGTGTAAAGGCTAGGAGGAGGAGGCATTTCAGGCTGGGAGTACAGTAATACCAGCGTAAGACACAGTCATCCTGTTGCTGTGAGATAGTCACAGTTATTCATATGAGAATCATTTTTCTGGCAGCGACCTTTTGTGGTATAGTGGAAGAACAATTTATCTGCAGTCAGCTTAAGCAAGTTGTTGTGTTTCCTTGGACCTTTTTCTTTGTCTGGCCAGGTGATCATTAAAATTTCTTCCAGTTCTGGCCATCTGTGATCATAAAGAATGATTCCTTAGATAAGTAAGTGATTGGTTCAATCAGGCAGCCTCAGTCAGTAAGTGGGAAACCACAGAGAACCGTGGTTATCACTAAGTAGGTTGCTTTTTGGATCCTTAGTGTTTTGTTTTAAATCACATAGTTTGTCCTCAATTTTAATCTCTGTGGCTCTTGGAGAAGGACAGGATTGTGCTGCTTTCTTATTGTTGGCCTTGGTCAAGTCACTTGACCTCCAGGCCTTCGTTTGCTCATCTATAGTTCACCTCAAAAACCCCTTCCAGTGCAAAATCTAGGATCCCACGATTTGTTCCTGCCCCTGTTCTGGTTTTCAGACTCACTTTTAAGATGAGGAAAACCAGAATACAAATAATTTACGCCTTCCTCATTCCCATTTGGATTCTGATGCAACATGAAGCATTTGCCTGGTATTTTTAGATAGTGGAAACCACATGCACCCAAAGCTAGAGGCTTATTTTAGGCAAAACATGCTTCAAAGTAAGCCCCTGCCTACACTTCCTCCATTTGATTATCGACCTTTTTTTATAAGACCTTTTGGGGGAACTTTAGAAGCCAATAGAGTGTAAGTTCCTTAAGGGCAGGGATTTTTATTTTTCCCTTTTTTTGGGTCTGTATATCTTTAGCTCCTAGCGCAGTGCATATAGTAGGAGCTTATTGGATGCTTATTGAATTAGAACCCAGACATATCCCCTCCCTCCATTCCCCCATCCCCTCTTTTCTAATCGGTTTCTCCTTCTCTGCTAACTCGGCTTCTTTTTCTGCCTCCCAGTTCACAACAGGGACCTGTAACGAAGCTACGGTGTATAGCTGCGAGCTGTGTGGCAAAGGCTTCCGTCTCCAGCGGATGCTCAACAGGCATCTCAAATGCCACAACCAGGTGAAAAGGCACCTGTGCACCTTCTGTGGCAAAGGCTTCAATGATACTTTCGACCTGAAAAGGCATGTCCGGACTCACACAGGTAAGAAGTTTGGTGGTGGTGATGGTGTTTTTAAAGTTGCGTTTTCTGCTCAAGTCATCTCGTGTCTCTTCCTGGTACGAAAATTGACTGGAGTCTCAGGGCTATGCTAAGGATCACAGAAACCGTGACTGGTTCTGCCGGGCTAGAAGGACGTTGTTCTGGGCCTGGTGGTAGACTCAACACGAGTCCGTCCTCAGAACCCCAATCTGGCCGAGTGCAGACACTCATCCCCAAGTGGTTCGTGTTTTGACCACAGCAACTCTTGAAAGACTTTCTTCTACTGAGGTCCTGAAGTATGATGGTCTGCTTTGGGGAAGGAAGTTTCCGCGCCAGTGAAAAATCATTAGACTATTGAAGAAATAAGCATAGATCTTTTGTGGAAGGGACACATTCCTTTTCTTTAAAAGTTTCATTAATACCCTTTTTTATGCTGCTGTCTTTTCCTAATATGCTTCGTTCTAGCCCATTGAACCTGTCGAATATTAAGGGAAAAAACCCCTAACAATTAAAACCAGTCGAGGTGCGGTGGGGTCAGATGCATTTGCTACATTCTGCATTCACAGTCGGCTAGGCCCTTACCTTTTGATTGAGAGTTGGGGAATTGGGTTTCATCATTGCTTCTCTAGGGCCAAGATTGCTCCCCAAATTTAGGCTGCCTGCCTTTGTTGTTTTTTTATCTTTTTATTTTCAGTTCCAGATCCTCTCCCCCCTCTTGTCTACCTTCTTCCCCACCCATTGAGAAAGCAAGAAATATGATAGCAATTATTCTGATGCATGGTTGTTATTTTTAGGCCTCGTATATATTGTTTGTCTGATACTTTTTTTTTGTTTTAGAGATTTTTCCCATTTTTTTTACAGATTTTTTTTGTACGGATTTTCCCATTCTTTAAACTTCTCGGTCATTATTTCTTATGACCTTGCTCTTTTTCTAGCTCTCAAAAATCTATTGGAGGGAACATTTTGGGGAAATAATGCAGTGGGTTGAGAGTGTCAGGCTTGGAGTCAGGAAGACCTGAGTTCTAATCCAGCCTCAGATACTTACTAGCTTGTGTGACCCTGGGCAAGTTATTTTATCTCTGTCTGCCTCACTTTCCTGAACTGTAATATGGGGATAGAGTAATCACACCTGCCTCACAGAGTTAAGAGGAGCAAATGAGATGTTTGTAAAGGATTTATCCCAGTGCCTGGCACAAAGCAGGTTGAAATTAGCAGGTTTTGGTTTTTATTGCAAGCCACAGGATCTGAGCCTTCATTTCCTCATCTATAAGATGGGGATAGTAAAACCCGTTCTGTCTGCCTCACAGTCACTGTGGGAACAAAGTGGGACAGCACAGGTGAAAACATTTGGAAGAGTGTAAAGGGCCGGACAAGTTACTGTTGGTTAATTATTCCATGTTCCTCTGTCTTCTTTGACTACTAAGATGTAGTTCTCGATGGCACTGTTCCCACTGATATTTTATACAACTTTCCTGGGAAATGAGCCTAGTTCTAAATGGCACTCTGTTCCTGTTGGAAGGACAAAAACAGAAGGAGGGAGATCTTAGTTCTGTTTGAGATTCTGCCCCAGCCTCCCACTCTGACCTGGCATACACTGCTTTAGCTCTTTGTCCCTTAGTGTCCCTGTTTAGAAGAGGCATAAAATTTTCCTTGTCTTCTGACCTAGTGGTGGAGGTGTTTTGTTAATTAGTCATGTCCGACTCTTCCTGACCCCATTTGGGGTTTTCTTGGCAAAGATACTGGAGTGGTTTGCCATTTCCTTCTCTAGCTCATTTTACAGGAGAGGAAACTGAGGCCAGCAGGGTTAAATGACTTGCCCAGGGTCACAGAGCTAGCAAGTGTCTGAAGCCCAAGTTGAACTCAAGTCCTCTTGACTCTGGGGCTCTGTCCACTGCACCAGCCTACCTGCCCCACCCCAGTGGTGTCAAACTCAGATAGAATGGGGTCACTAATCAAGTATACATAAGGATCCCCTGCAGACCAAATACTGACAGTTTTAACATGTAACGACATTATTGTGTTTTTATTTATTTTGTTAAATATTGCCCAATTACATTTTAATCTGGTTCTGGCTGCACTTGCCAGTGTTTGACACTGATAATGGGAAAATGATTTGAGCACAAAAGTGAAGGGAAGGATTCTCTGAGGTTGAGGCTGTATGGTATACAAGGACACTGGAAACTGGCAAGTAGTCGTTGTATTTGGACTGTATAGACAACTGATTCAGGAGAAAGAATAAATCAGTTAAAACAGCTAAAGAACCAGGTAGTGTTGTGAGGGTTCTGAAGACCCCAAATCTTAGCTGTTCTTCATTTGGTGGTACTTCCCTCGTCATTCAGTGGGTGTAAAGAAAGCATTCAGGCTTTTTCAAAAGCTGTCTCTTCATCATCTGAGTGGATAGAGGAGACTTGACAATGGTGGATAGTGGATTTGGGCAGCCTGGGTCTGATCCTGCCTCAAATACTAGCTGTCTGATGATTGCCAAGGCAAGTCACTTTACTGATCTCAACCTTATTTTCCTCATCTGTGAAATGGGAGTATTAAAAATATCTGTAGCCCATTTGTTTTGTACAGAGGGCTGTTGTGAGGATCATGTTGGGTATTATGTAAAGCACTTGGCAGAACTGTATAAATGTCAGTAGTGATCATAATGATGGTGAAGAAACATCTGTGTGTGTGTGTTTTTAGCATATGTGACATTATTATTTTTTATGATTTCAGTGAGGAAACTCCCTCTGCTGATGCAAGGCAGCAGTCCTTCTAATTCATTGTCTTCGAGAATTGTCTGGGGCACATCTAGACCCAGGTTAGGTGACTGACGAGGGGCCCAGAAGTCAGTGTGCACTGGGCCTGTAACCTCTATTACACAACTGTCTAGTATACCAAGCTGCCTCCCGTGTGACATTAATTATATGATTAATTACATTTTACTTCAGTTACAGTATGGAGTAGTGGATCAAATCACCCTTTGATCAATAAAGATTCCACATTGCTTTGACCATAGTAGGTTAAAATCTGTCGTGCCTAAATTGATCTCTCAGGGCATATGGAAGTAGAGGGTCCTCATTGAAAAGTTTTTCTTTTCATTACAGATGTAGAGCTCCAGTAATGCTATTTAATAGAGTGTGTGTGCGCAATGTCATGTGTTTCCATCCACATTCCCCTTCAACAGAGTGTGAGGTGACCAGAATTTAGCTAGCCTTCAGGTTTGATGAATTGACAACATTTATCATGTGTTCGTTGTATTCAAAGTTCTTTGGATTAAAAAAATGAGCAGAGTACCATAAGCTGGGATTTATATAGTCTAGCAAGGGAAAAGGAAGATAGAACACTAAATATTTGCTCTTCTTTATATATGCCTTCTCCCCTGTAGACTGTAAGCCCTGGAGGGCAGGGCCTGGTTCATTTTTGGTCTTTCTAGTCTTAGCTTAATACAGTGATTTTCACACGTGAGTTTAAGTTGAAATGTAACCATCATTCATGTGCCCCAGAATATGTGTATGGGAGAGTCAATGAGGAGGGCTAGATTTTCAGTCACAGTACCTTGGTTCACGTCTTGGCCTTTGCTGCTTATTATCTATGTGACTTTAGACAAATCATTTTAAAATATTTGGGCCTCGGTTTTCTCATCTGTAAAATGGAGGGAGAGGTTTGGACTAGATGACCTCTAAGGTTCCTTCCATCTATTATCCTACGGATTGAGGTTAAGTGGAATAAATCAGCTGGTATTATAGAAGTCTTTGTAAAGGAGATTAACTGCGAATTGGGCTTGAGGGAGAAGGGCATAGTTGAGCTGGAGAGAACAGAGAAGGCATTCCAGATGGACTTGGAATGAAATTAATTTTATTTTAGTTCAAACAATTCAACAAACATTCATTAAGTGGCTATTTTGCTAGGTTGACAGACATCAGATGGAATCCTTGCCTTCGTGGAACTCACAGTTTAGAAGAGGAGATAGTAAAAACCTGTAGGTTTAACAAATTAACCATGATCAGTAAGTCAGCCAACAAATATTAAAGGGCCTATGATAATGCTAGTCACTGTGCTAGGCTTGGGAGGGCAAGTTACAGATATGAAGAATGAAACAAACAAAATGTCCAAGAAGCACAAAGTAGGTGTATGTAAGAGTCAGGGATGGAATGAGGACGTAAATTGACCTCTTGAGAAAGCCAATAGGAGGGTTTTTTTGTTTTTGTTTTTGCCTGGAAAATAGTCAATACTGGGAGATAAACAACCCAGGCTAGAATTTCTTGCCCTGGAATCTCAGCCCATTGGATCTGGGACTCCCATAATGTGCCAGTGAATGCAGGGCTTCAGTTCTGTTCCTTTCCACTTCACTTCTGTGGATTCAGTTTAAGGTTCAAGGGTTAAAAAAAAAAACCCAATTAACGCCTGTTGGATTGACCCTGAGGCTCCAGAGTGAGGTGGAGTAGTACAGTTTATTCCCCCTTCTTGCTCTTTGGCCTTGGCTGGCTGACCGAGAGAAAGGTGTGGTCAGAATACACAATGACCGCCTGGTCCTCCTAGTCCCACTTGGAGCTGAAACATACAGATAAATCATATACGTCTTGGCATGAAGGGATTTTGCTTCTTCATGTTTCACTTGAGGTTAATGCTAACATTTCTTTTAAAGAGGATATATTAACACGTATAATATTAAATTTAAAAAATACACTACCTTTACGTGGAGTCCTTTTTCTACCTTTTTTAAAAAAGCTTTTTTTGTATGCATGATCTTATTGGAAGAGAGAAGATAATTCCCATTTCGCCCATAGAAGTCTAGAGCAGAGATGTTCAACTCTTAACTTCAGAGTCAGCGATGTAGAAATGTTTAACAAAAACAAGTAAAAATACAGTACAACATAGATAATATTAACTTGTGGTTTTCTAAGTCAATATGTGGCCTGTAAGGATCCTTATGTTGGGTTTAGTGGCTGGTATCTATGAGTTTCATACCACTAGGTTAGAAAATTTGCAAAATGTGGATAATAGGAATTAAATTTACAGCTTTATGACATTTCACTGTTAATCAGTTATAACTTTAACAGAGCTTGTAATAAATAGGCAGATTGACTTAAATGAGTTTCCCCTCTTCCTTCCCCTTCATTTTTATTTATTTTATGTTGTGGTTTTTTTTTTTTTGAGGGGGTAGACAGGGCAGTTGGGGTTAAGTGACTTGGCCAAAGTCACACAGCTAGTAAGTGTGTCAAGTGTCTGAAGCTGGATTTAAACTCAGGTCCTCCTGACTCCAGGGTCGGTACTCTATTCACTGGGCCACCTAGCTGCCCCCCTGCTCCAATTCATTTTTTGTGTGGAGGTGCTGCTGTTAGGTATTGAAATGGTAGATTTAAAAAAAAAGAAGAGCTGAGGGGTCCAAGTGATCCACAAGCTCCCATCCCAGCCGCCATGTCATTCCTGGAATGAGATATGCCATCTCTTGTCTTCTCAAATTTTTTCTAGCCAATTATCATGCCTAGAATAGTCTTCCTTCTCATCAACACCTCCTGGATTCCCTAGCTTCCTCAAGTCCCAGCTAAAATCCTGCCTTCCATAGAAAGCCTTTCCCAATGCCTCATTTCTACTGCCTTCCCTTATTAATTACTTCCTATTTATCCTAATAGCTTGTTTGTACACAGTTCTTATGTTGTCTCCCGCATTAGACTATGACCCCCTCGAGGGCAGGGATTATTTTTTGTCTTTCTTTGTATCCCCAGTGCTTTCTTTGCCTGGTATGTTGTAAGGAGCTTGGTAAATTTTGTTGTCTGCCTGGATAATCTGCCCAGGAACAACTGAAAATACTGCTGCAAGTATAAAAACATTCACTTGGGAAGCCTTCCTAGCAGTAGGAGAAGACCCTTTTTGGGTCTCCCCACTACTTCTCCTCCTCTCTTGCTGTTGAGTCATTTCAGTCGTGTCTGGTACTTCATGATCCATTTGGGATTTTCTTGGCAAAGATACTGGGGTAGTTTGCCATTCCCTTCTCCAGCTCATTTTACAGATGAGGAGACTGAAGCAAACAGGGTTAAGTGACTTGCTCAGGGTCATAAAGCTAGCACGTGTTTGAGACCTTATTTGAACTCCGGTCTTCCTGATTCCAGGCCTGGTTCTCTATCCACAGTGCCACCTAGCTGTCGTATTCCCCTCTCAGTTCTACTCCTGTATAAAATAGTACCAGTAGAGGAGGGCAGAAGTTTGAGGTCCTGCATATTTTCTGGTCAGTGTAAGACTTGACCACCACAAAAGACCCCAGTGTGGGTCAACCAGAAGGCAGCATGTTGTACTGGTGAGAACACTGGGTCCCTCATCAGAGTGCCTGGATTCCTGACTCTACCACAGAGTCACCAGTGTGGCCATGGGCAAGTAATGTCTTCTTTCTAGGCCCCTGTTTCCTCATTGATAAAGTGAAAAGACAGGACCAGAAGGCCTCAAATGGTTCCTTCAAGCTCAGTATCCACGGATGTATAAGTTGTACCACCAGCCCAAAAGTACCTTATCAAAATTGCTAGAAAACTAATACTGTGGTCAGACGAGACAACAAGATTTGTTTTTTATTATTAAATATTTTCTTTGTTTTATGATTTGCCATTTTCCTGCTGTAATTGTGATATTTATTTATTTTCAGTTTTCAACATTCACTTAAAAGTTTTCAAAGTCTTTCAACAAGGTGTATTTTCCTTGCATAGATAAAAAAAAAAAACAAAAAACAGGCAACTATTCATTAAGACTCCGGTTGTCAGTATCAGCTGAGGTTATAAGATAAGAAAACTTATGGTCACCAAAAAGGTTTTGCCAGTGTAATGGGTAAATGCTTACACCTCTCCTGTGGGCATAGTTCTAAGTTAGCTTGGTCATTCCCTCATGCTGACTGTTCTAGGTTCACAGAGAAGTCCTACCACCACACAGTTACACTCGTATTCTCTCAGAGTATTAGAGAATAGTTGGCTGTGGGGGATTGTAATTTCTCCACTCACCACTTTAGCCCCTGCGAGTGTGTTTCCACTTACACAAAAGCAGACGTTCGTAATTGTGACACTTTTAGATTGGAAACCACAGGTTCTAATGTTACAGCAAATGTAGGAATAATCCTAGGTTTCATTTTTTCATCAATGTAGCCAATAGCCGTTCAAGAGAGTAGGCATGCACAGAAAAATGCCCCCCAAATGAGGGAAACTTACATGCTTGAGGAATTCTACAACTCTAGAATTACAAACTTCAGTCAACATCCTTTTTCCAATCTTGGGAATGATCTAAAAAAGTTTCTTGATAAACATAGTCTGTGTGTCAAGCCAGTACTTTTACTGCTAAGCTGATTTGGTCCATGCTGCACTTTACTGATATCTTACTAGACTTTAGCACCAGTTGATCTACCCAGTGAATTCACCTAAACAGCGGTAGTATCCATTACTTCTGGCTTCACATTCAGTCAGTACAGTTCTAGAAACTCCCCGTCATCTTATCTTGTTGGGTCAGACTGTGAACAACCCCACCATAGCTTCTTAGTAGTAACCAAATTCTTATCTTTCATCTTTAATCAGACAAATTTATCCCGTAATGATAGAGATTAATTCATTTGACCAGTTAGCAAGAGACTAGGCAGCTAGTTCATGTCTGAGGCAGAATTTGAACTCCGGTCTTCCTGATTCCAAGCCCAGCACTCTATCCGTTTAGCTGCTTCTTATACAGATAAAGCAAAGCTAAAGAGTACTAGCAGATGGGCAACCTGAGTGTAGAAACTGGTATTTACAGAATGTTAAAAGACCTAGCCTAGAGGGCAGCCTCTACTCTTCAGGATAGATCCTTGCAGATGATCTGTGAATTGACGCGGACAATTATGTGTCTTAATTGTGAAATGACACAGACAGCATGTTGGTGTTACTGCTAGGTTGTGATATGACTTGTTGGAGGATGAGTGGTCGAGATCATATCCATTAAATATTGAAGTATTTATTGTATATTATTGTATTTTAATATAATCAATAATTTATTAATTTATTATATTATTATATACAGTATCAGGAACAAAGGAATAAGCACTTGTTTTGTAAGAAAATAGGAAAGCATCAGTCCGAAGTAGAAAGAGGGCAGGACTTGGGAGTCAGAAAGACTTGAGCCAGTGTGTTGCTTCTGGTATTAGCTATGTGGTCCTGGGCTTCACCTTCTTGAGCTGTTCAATTTCCTTATCTTAAGGAAGGATAATATTATTTGCCCTACCCATCCCATTGTGTCATTGTGAATAAAGTGTTTTGTAAGCCTTAAAGAGCTGTTATTAGCTGGTCTAGGTGTTTTGTTTTATTTTTTTTTTTTAGAATCATCTTATTCAACCTTTTGAAAAGAAAGTTTTGTCTTTTGAAATGAAAGCCGCACTTCCACATCCACAGCAAACATCCTTGGCTTAATTATTTTCTGTAGAAGCAGGCTCTTTTTGGTAGACTGTGCTATTGTATTCAGCCCACCCCTCTCTTTCTTACCCTGTCATTTCTCATGGCTATACTCACCGTCCCCCACACTCCACCTCCGTCCCCCTAATTGGAATTCACCTCACAATCCTGTACAAATTCTGTCCATTCTTTAACATTAACGTCTCCTCAAAACACATCCTGTTGCCTCATTCAAATGTCTTATTATAGCGTCCTGCTTACCCCATGTGGGGATATAGCTGGAGGTGGAGCATGTGTCCAAAAATCCAGAGGCATCGCATGATTGTGGCTGGGCAGTTAACGCTGTAGTTCTCTCTTCTGAACAACGGCACTTCGTTCATCCTCCCAGTTATCCAGGTTTGTAGCCTTAGAGCCATTTTTGCCAGGCCCACATATCCGGTGAATTGCTGGATCTTGTCATTTCTACTTTGACAGCGCCTCCCACATCAATCCCTTTCTCTGCACTGATACAGCCAGATGTGCCTGGACTACTGCACTGTTACCCCAGTTGCTGTCTCCCCAGTCCAGTCTGTCTTTTTCTCAAATGATTTTCCAGAAGCGTGGATCTGATCACTCTCCTACTCCATGAACCCCAGTGTCTCCTTGTTACCCTTATGATCAAATATAATAAATTTCTGTTTCGCATAGAATCTGGAATATATTTCAGGACCCATATGGAGGACTACCTTATATATGAGTCCTTTCCTCTCCTTTACCCAAGGCTTTCCCCCCAAATTATCTTATTTCCATATATCTGTTTGTTCATATTGTCTTCCATTTTCACCTTTGTATCTCTAGAGCCTTGCAATTTTCCTGGCAAACGGTAGTCATTTAATAAATGCTTGTTAATTAAAAAAAAACCAATCTTATTGATATATTTTATTTTTACATTGCACCTAAATTTCCTTCTCCTCTCAGAGAGCCATCCTTTGTTAGAGATATTTTTAAAGAGAAAAAACTAATCAGCAAAACTGATCAATACGTTGAAAAAAATTTGAAAATATATTTAGTGTTCTACACACATGTAGCACTCCAATGCATTCCTCTGCCAAGAATTGGGGGGGAGGAGTGTCAGGGTAAGAAGTCTTCTCTTATCTCTACTTTTGCTTGTTTTTTGTATTTTTGCAACATTCACTTTTGATTGCTTCATGATTGTTGTCCAGCTCATTCTTGCCTAGGGAGACGGGGTATTGGTAGTAGTCATAAAATCCTGCTATCTTCCCTGATTTAACTTGGTTGATTGTACATAGTACCTGATGTTATACCTAACGTAGAACCTACCAGAAACATTCAGGCACAGCCTACAAGGCCTGATAGAGCCTTTGTCAAGAATGCTGGAGTACCTCCCAATGAATCCTTCCTGTAACATACTGGGAATAGAATATAGGACCCCTTGGAAATAGCACCCCACCTCATTTTTGTGAAGGTCCTGTTGGCTCAGAGCATGGCCATTTGAGGCAGCCAGCTGGATCAGCTCTTTGGGAGATGGTGGCTCAGCGGATAGAGTGCTGAGCCCGGAGTCAGGGAAGAACTGAGTTCAAATCCAGCCTCAGACCCTTAGTAGCTGTGTGATCCTGGGCAAGTCATTTACGCTCTTTTCCCCTTAATCTACTGGAGAACGAAATGGCAAACCACTCTAGTATCTTTGCCAAGAAAATCCTCCATGAGGTCACAAAGAGCCAGACATGACAGTGGCTCATGGAGCCTGGGATGTTACTGCTGATGTGTCAGGCCCAGAAATTGCTGCAAAATTGACAGAATTTTGTCTAGTGCCCAGCCATCCTTGCTGGAGGGCCTGTGCTTTAATTTCACATGCTGGTTGCCACAAACTTGTAGCTTTATGTTACTCTTTTCCTATGTCTTCCAGTCCGGTGTTCAGTGGAGGAAGACAAGTGGACCTATTAGCTGTTTCTCATCCATGACATTCCATTTCCCACCTGTGGGGCGTCGTAGTCTATTCCTCAAGCGTAGAATGCATATTAACTAATTTCCGTCTCTTATGATGCCTCAGTTCCTTATCTGTAAAATGAGCTGGAGAAGGAAATGGCAAAGCACCCCAGGATCTGCCAAGTAAACCTCAAATGGGGTATGCAATGACTGAATAGCAACAACAAATACGATCCCTATAGCTCTGAAATGAAACCTTTGATCCCCCCCCCCACCCCGCCCCAGCATACCCTGCATTCAAGAGGCCAGTGTTTCTCTACCTCTTGTATTTACTTTGTATATACTTTGTGTTTACTCATTGTGTACAGCATGTATCATTCAGTAGCATAAAAATTCTCGAGGGCAGGTACTGTTTTTGTTTTTGTCCTTGTATTATTCCCAGCTTGTAGCACAAGGTCTGACATACAGTAGGTGCTTGATAAATGTCGTTTATTTTGTTGTCACTTAAAGAATGATGTCCATTAGTGATGTACTGCTCATCGAGGTGGTGGGCAGTCTGAATGTGTTCGAGGCTGTGTGGTTGTTCCATAAGATAATAAGGTTGCGTGGGCTATGAAGTTTTGTTTCCTCTTCTAAAATGTAGCTTTGACTGTGAGGTTCTTTCTCCCTTCCGTGCTCTTCCTCCCTCCCACTCCCACCTCTTCTCCATTCCCCATTTCCCAAGGTATGATATTTCTTTTTAGTGGTTAACTTTCAGGAGAAATAGATGTAGGACCACATAGGCCCAAGGACACATTGGCCAGCCTGAGGATGGTGCCTACCCCAACCTCATAGGGGTCATTCGGCACTATGAAAAGCTTCTCATAAATTAAGACAGGGCGTGTGTGTGTGTGTGTGTGTGTGTGTGTGTGTGTGTGTGTGTGTGTTGGGGGTGGAGTGGAAGGAGACATGAACTACATTAATGTTTAAAAAACTGGCCTTTGCTGATGAAAATTCCTTTTGGTTCTACAGTAGATGAGTGAGGGGCTCAGTTCGCAGAGAAGATTAGTGAATGAAATGGTAATTCATAAAACTAGAGGTCATTTAGGTGGAAGGCCAGAATACAAGAAGGAATGGGGGAATATGTAATGTCCACGGTACTAAGGATTCCCCACTCCATCCTCAAGGGCTGCTGGGTCTTGTGCTGCTACAGGAGTTACATGCTCATAAGAGAAGCTGCCTATTTCTCTTAGTTCCTGGCATTTTCTCTGGCTGTCCAACCATGTCTGGAATGCTCTCTATTCTCTACTCCAACTGTTGACCTCCCTGCCTTCCTTTAAGTCCCAGCTAAAATGTCATCTTCCATAAGAAGCCTTCCCTATCCCCTCTTAATTCTGGTGGTTTCCTTCTGTTAATCATTTCGTACTTATCCTCTGTATAGCTTGCTTTGTATATATTTGCATTTTAGATTGTAAGCTCATCTTTTAATCCCCAGCATTAAGCACAGAGTCTGGCACATAGTAGGTGCTTAATAAACATTTATTGAATTCACTCACCTTTAGTATGAAAACAATCCTGTGACAAGTGGTCATTCAGCCTCTGCTTAAAGCCTTCCAAGGTTGGGGGCAGGGGCACGGTCTCTTAAGGGGGCTCTTCTACTTTTGGATAGTTCTAACGGTTAGATCTTAAGAGTACATTTTCTCCTTTGCAATTTATGCCTATAGCTCCTAGTTCTACCCTCAAGTCAAACAAAAAAAGCCTAATATATCTCTCTTCCATATGACAGTTTTTCAGATATTCTAAGATGGCTATCAGTCATGTCCGCATCTGTCTTCTTTCTGTCAGATTAAATATGCCCAGTTCCTTTAACTGATCTTTCCATGGCATGGACTCAAAAGCCCTTTGCTCTCCACTGTCCTGGCTGCCTTGCTCTGGACACCCCAATTAGGGATACTGATAAGGACGGAACTTGTGATTCCATTATTAACGGAGAGGAGGAGGAAACTCTGCAAATGTAGGCCGGCACTTTGTCTGTAACTTAGAGCATTGAAGGTTAAGCGATTGCCCAGGATTACACAGTCCGGTTTGCTTTGAGAAGACTTGAACTCAGGTCTTCCTGACTTTAAGATCAGTTTTCTATTTATCCTACCACATTATCTCTCCTGTTTCTCAATTTTGTTGTTGCTTAATCATTTTTTCAGCTGTGTCTGACTCTTTGTCACCCCATTTGGGGTTTTCTTGGGAAGGATACTGGACTGGTTTGCCATTTCCTTCTCTACTCCATTTTATGGATGAGGAAACTGAGGTCATCACGGTTAAGTGACTTGCCCAGGGTCACACAGCTAGTAAATGAGGCCAGACTTGAACTCAGGAAACATTCTTCCTGACTGCAGGCCCTGTGCATTACCTACTTCACCACCTAGCCACCCTTTCTCGATATGCTTCTTGAGTTGCGGTTCCCAAATCTACTGCAGAATGTATTAGTCAGTCACACCCTCTGACAGTCACAGTTGTATTTTGCAATTTGCTATGAAGTGGGCAACCAGACAGTAGAAGAGACTTAACTTCTCTGTTATAAAGGAATTGTTATCAAGCAGGCTTGGGTTAGGATCCTCAAGTCCAGCAGAGTATGCAGTCTTTGGTGATCATGGGTGGGTTATTGGTCATCTCTATGAGGATTCTGATGGTTCTTCCAGGAACTAATAGATCAGGGATGTTTTGGGTTTTTTTTTTTCTGTGACAGATGCTGCTGCCGACCCCTGAAGGCATTGGTGAAGTTAGTGACCGACTTCTGTCTTGGCAGCTGGCACTCTTGGTTTACTTTTATCTTGCGCTGCTGATTTACATAAATTACTTTCATCCTTAGAATGTGCTGTCCTTGGAGGCAGACCTCCCTTCCCCCTCACGTTTTTTGTCTCCACAGTGCCAAGCACATAGTCACATAGTCGGTGCTTAATACAGTTTCGTTGATTGATTGTAGGAGGTCATCAAAAGTCTGGAACTTTTGGACTAAATCCTTAAAACAGCTCAAAAGGGCAGTGTTCTCAGGTAGGGTATGAGCCAGTGAGCAGCCTGCCCTGATAATTGTAGTATAACATAGGACCTTTGTCCAGTGGGAGTAACATTCCTTGGGTTCGGTCATAAGGGGTACGTGTGCCTCCGTGAGCTGTTTTGTTTGGGCCTGAAAACCTGGAGCTTGGATTGGCTGAAGGATTTACCTGGATTCATTACACTAACTAGGATTGAATCTGTATCTACCATCTTTTACCACTTTCCTCCTCTAAACCTCCTGGAGTATGATGTTCTCACCATGTAAAGATTGTTATTGTGGCAGCCTGAGCCCACGACTCCTGCTTTGCATGACCTCAGTCAGAGCCTTAACTACTGCACAGATGAGCAAAGGCAGCGGGTCAAAATCATGGGGCCCAGAGGCATGTGGGCGCCCTCTTTTGGGCAGGCGCGATCCAGAGATAAGGCACTGTTGGGATCAGTTTAGCCCTGGAGTTAAAGGATAAATGGGGAACTGATAGTGGAGATCCTGCTTTCAAGGTCAAGATAGGTGGGGACTCTCCAACAGTGTAGGTTGGGGGTGGGGCAGTTATCAGGCTGGCAGGTGTGAGAAACAGGGGAGCAGCAAAGAGGCTAATTGTAAGAGTCTAGGCCTACTTTGTTCCAGAGCAAGGATTCTAAACCTTTTTTGTGTTATGGACCCCTTTGGCAGTCTGGTGACACTGAAGTGCCATTCTCAGAATAATATTTTTAAATGCATAAAATATAACATCTGCTATCACAATGGAAGCCAATTATATTGGGATACAGTTATCAAAATTAAGGAAAAGACCAAACTGTACAGACTCCAGGTTCTAGAGGGCAGATCCAAAACCAGAGCCAAGGACCATGCCAGATACCATGATATAACCCAAGGCAATTTATTTTACCAATGATCTCTCCTCAGAGTATTTTTTATATATATTTCACACAAACACACACATATGTGTATATGTGTGTATGTATATATGTATGTACATATGTATGTATGTATATGAAGAGGATTTTCCAGCTCTACTTTAGCCAGAGAATTGATTTTCCCTCCAGAGCCTCCTGCCATCCATTGAGCTCTTCCTGCTGCCTCTGTGTTCTTTAACATGTACATACTTACCCATTTTTATGATGAGCTCCCCCATCCCCACATTAGAACGTAAATTCCTGGAGGAGGTGGCTGTAATTGTCTTTGCTGTTTTGCTTGGCTCACCCAGTTCCCTTTTGCTCCAGGTCCTTCATCTGTGAGAGGTTGAGCTGTGAGTATAATGGCTATTTGCTAGCCTGAAAAAAAGCTAACTCTCCCTGGAGACATTTAAGGAGCCGGGAGGGCAGAAGGATCTAACCTTCAAACTCTAGCCTAGATAACATACACCTAGCTCTCTCCTCTTCACTTCAGAGTTTGAGGTGGGGCAGTCTTTCTGAAGTGGAGAGCTATCTCTGGGAAGAGTCAGGTGGGGATGGTGGACTCAGAAATATTGACTCTTCTGCTTTGATGCTTGTGCTCCTAGCTTGCCTTATCTTGCTTGGGTTTAGGGGTCAGGAAACAATGGGATTGCTAAGAAGGTAAATACTAAGGGAAAAGCTTACGGCTGTAAACAATGTTTGCCCAGAGACTACCTCCCTAGAATCCTAGGGAGGAGATGCCATGTACTGAACGTGGAAGAGAAACTGCAAAAAGAAAAGGTTGGGGTAAGAGAATTAACTAAAGGCTGCCGATGGAAAAAAAGAATTGTAAAATTCAAATTAATAGTAATTATTCACAACACATTGCATATCATATTATATATATATGATATAATTAGTGATAAAATTAAATAAATTTTAATCTTTGCTAACTGTCTTCCCACTTAATAGCTTATGACAATTCTTTTAAAAATGTATTCCCATTTCTTTTTAAAAATTCTTTAAAATCTTATTTTAATGAAGCCTTTTTCACATTTTATTATTTAATATTTTTTAGTTTTCAGCATTGATTTCCTGAAGATTTTGGGTTGCAAATTTTCTCCCCATTTCTACCCTCCCCCCCCACTCCAAGATGGCATATATTCTGATTGCCCTGTTCCCCAGTCAGCCCTCCCTTCTGTCACCCTACTCCCCCCCCCCATCCCCTTTCCCCTTACTTTCTTGTAGGGCAATATAGATTTCTATGCCCCATTCCCTATATATCTTATTTCTCGATTGCATGCAAAAACAACTTTTGTTGTTGTTGTTGTTGAGAATCTGCTTTTAAAACTTTGAGTTCCAAATTCTCTCCCCTCTTCCCTCCCTACCCACCCTGCCTAAGAAGGCAGGCAATTCAACACAGGCCACACATGTATCATTATGTAAAACACTTCCACAATGCTCATGTTGTGAAAGACTAACTCTATTTTTCTCCTTCCTGTCCTGTCCCCCTTTATTCAGTTTTCTCCCTTGACTCTGTCCCTTTTCAAAAGTGTTTACTTTTGATTTCCTTCTCCCCCATCTGCCCTCCCTTCTATCATCTCCCCTTTTTTATCCCCTTCTCCTTACTTTCCCGTGGGGTAAGATACACAATTGAGTGTGTATGTTATTCCAAATCAAATCTGATGAGAGCAACATTGACTCATTCCCCCTCACCTGTCCCCTCTTCCCTTCCAATGAACTGCTTTTTCTTGCCACTTTTATGTGAGATAATTTACCCCATTCTAATCTCTCCCTTTCTCCTTCTCTCAATATATTCCTCTCTCATCCCTTAATTTCATTTTATTTTTTTTAGATGTCATCCCTTCATATTTAACTTACCCCGTGCCTTCTGTCAGTATATGTCTATATTCCCTTCAACTACCCTAATACTGAGAAAGGTCTCATGAATTACACACACCATCTTAACATGTAGGAATGTAAACAAACCAGTTCAACTTTAGTAAGTCTTTTATGATTTCTCTTTCTTGTTTGCCTTTTCATGCTTCTCTTGATTCTTGTATTTGAAAGTCAGATTTTCTGTTCAGCTCTGGTCTTTTCAACGAGAAAGCTTGAAAGTCCTCTATTTTATTGAAAGGCCATATTTTGCCTTGGAGCATGATACTTAGCTTTGCTGGGCAGGTGATTCTTGTTTTTTTTTTTAAATGTAAGACTTCAGCTTTTATTTTTTATTTTTTTAATTTTAATTTATTTTTAACATGTTTGGTTTTCAGCATTGATTTTCACAGGCGTTTGAATTACAAATTTTCTCCCCATTTCCTCCCCCCCGCCCACTCCAAGATGGCGTACACTCTGGTCGCCCTGCTCCCCAGTCTGCCCTCCCCTCCGTCACCCCATTCCCCTCCCATCCCACTTTCCCTTCCTTTCTTGTAGGGCAAGATAAATCTCTATGCCCCATTGCCTGTGTATCTTATTTTCTAGTTGCCTGAAAAAAAAAAAAACTTTTTTACTTTTGAACATCTATTTTTTTGAAACCTTGAGTTCCAAA
>CM053625.1:220831153-220847650 GCA_028646595.1 Phalanger gymnotis | reverse complement strand
TCTCTGCTAGAGCTTATGTTCTACTGATATATCAGCAGCCTTTGGGAGGCCAGGTTCCCCTCCACAGCATGATGAGGCTTCAGAGTGTTTGCCTCAGAAAAATGAAGATTAAAGCTTTGCCCCTTGGCAGGTGTTCAAGATGCTTTGGGTGTGGAGACTCACTTAAATACCATGAGTTAATCCTTCACCTTCCTCAAAACACAAAGTTAGAACTTGGAAGGGGTCTTAGAGAGCCCCTAGTCCAAACTCCTCACTTTTCAGATGAGGGAATAATTAATTACTCAATTATTAATTGAGTCCCAGGAAGGTTAAGTGATTTGTCCAATGTCACACAGTTTGAATCCAGGTCCTCTGACCCTCACAATGCCTCCCTCAGTCCATTCTCTTTCATGTCTTTTCCACTTTCTCATCTTTAAGTGGTCTTGGCTCCACAGGATGAAGTCCCATCAGTCAGTACAGTGGTCCCTTGGAGACCTTTCTTCTCTTTTTACCCTGTCATGTACCTTGGGCAACCCTTCTCTCCCAAGTGCTACAATTATCATCGAACCTTTTGCCTCCATGTTATACTAAGCGCTCTCTTTACTCCTCAAATGTGTCACTGGGGCCGAGGCAACCCTCAATATCTCCAATCCCTCACGGCAGGCTGCCCCAAACAGAAAAGGGGAGCATGGGCTGGTGAAGGGTTCCACAAGTTAACAGGACAATCCTCTCACCCCCAAAGCAACTACAGTGATTGACACAGTCCCAATGCCTCTCTAGGAAAGAAAAGAGGGAAATAAGCATTTATTAAGTAGCTACTACGTAATAGGCACTGTGCTAAGCGTTTTACAAATAGTCTCCCATTTAATCCTCACAGCTCTGTGAGGTGGGTGCAGTTGTTATCCACATTTTATAGTTGAGGAAACTGAGCCAGACAGCCATCGGGTGACTTGCCCAGGGTTACACAGCAGGTGTATCTGAAGCTAGATTTGAACTCAGGTCTTGCCTACTCCAGGTTCATTGCTCCATGTGTCACCTAGCTGCCACTCTATCTCCCAAGGAGTTTTTTGCTTATTTCTTTGTTTTTTGAGGGGGTAGAGGGTAGGGAAGAACAGGGAGTAGAAAGACTATCTAACTGGAGTTACTGCAACAAGACGACAGGAGCAGAAGAAAATGCATGTAAAACCAAAGAAGGGATACTATGTGTGAGGGGAGAACAACCCATGTCACACAGGGATCAAAGGTTATTTCCTCCCCAGGCCTTCCCTAACTAACCCTTCAGGTGATCCTCGCCCCCTTCCTTTGCCCCCTCAACCTCCTATCCTTGCTTACATTCACGCACGCCCATGAATCAGGAGCACCTGTGGCCCCTTTATCCAGAGCCTCTGCCCTCTTCCCTGACCGTAGTTCCAACAGTCCTGGTTATTCGATGATCTAAGCTCACTGAGGAGGCGCAGCACCAACCAAGTAGAAAGTAGGGGGATAGCTAGTTAGGCATATTGACAGCAATGCAAATAACACACAGATCAACAGCAAATCAAGTTAACAGACAAAAAAGCTCCAAGAAATACAAGAAGCAGAGAAATCTGGGGGTGTTTTATGCAGGGACAAGCTATGGGGCACCATAAGCATTCCTCCTGGCCTTGGATCCCTGAGCTCTAATATAGCCTTATAAACTATGTGTCCATGGGCAAGTCACAACCTATTTCTACCTGTTTTCACATCTGCGCAAGGGGGTAAGTATGGCATGGACCTAACACAGTTCTTGTGAGAATCAAATGAGATTATCCATGTGAAATGCTCTGCATTTTTATGTAAGAATCCTGGTATTCATAAATAAGGTTCTAAGCCATAATGAAGTAGGATTAGAACCCAGGTCTTCTGGGTACAGAACCAGATACTTAGTCATCATCAACTTAGCTCACATTTCCATAGTGCTTTAAGGTTTACAAAAGGCTATAAAGAGGTTAAATTATAACTCTAAATTGTTTGGAGTGTAATTTCATTTTTGTTGATGGTTAACAATTATTTTCTTTCAAAGAAAAGGTCAGATTCTGTTCAGTCTGCTGTGTCAGAAGGAAAGGAAGAGGCTGACATATTTTAGAATGATTTCCATTTCTAAGAGGAGAAGCTGGGTGGAGCAGCTGGAGTTAGCCCTGGAGCCATTTTGAGGAAGGGCTCTGACCAACCACATTCACTCTGGACTTTGACTTCATGTTTCTGCTGCCTTCTCCTTCCTCCCAGATTAGCCTTCCTTCATTCCCTGAACTTTGTCACCGGCCTCCAGAAAGCTTCTCCTTCCCCACCCAACCGTCAAAACTCCCTTTTATTTGTGGCCATCTCCTTAAAAAGTAGGGCCTTTGAGAATAAGGGCTTTTTGTTTGTATCTGCTGTACTTATTAGCACCATGGCTAGTATATAATAAGTGCTTAATAAATGTGTGATTTGGAGCCAGAAAGCCCTGGGTTCAAGTACTACTTACTTCTGAGACAAACCGAATCACAGCCTTTCAGTGTCCTAGGCCAGTGGTGTCAAACTCAAATAGAAATAGGGGCATCCGCTAATTTGTACAGGATTCCTCTGAGGCATATACTGACTTAGTTTTAAAAAATAGTATTAGCTATATTTTATTGAATTTTCATTTGTGTTGTCAAATATTTCCCAACTACATTTTAATCTGGCTCTCTGGGTTGGCAGCCTTATCTTTTGACACCCAAGAGTTGCCTCTGGGCAACTCTTTTGAGATTATCCTTTGAAAAGATGCTTGAGTATTCCTCAAGAAGAGTTCCCTCTATGATGAAACCACATCACAGGTCAGGTCTCTATCCTTCCATCCAAAATGATGTGTTCTTTTGAATGCTGCTGAGACCATTTTTTGATTTCCAACCTAGTGCAGTATCCAACAGCACAGCAGCCCAAACATCACCACCCTCCTATTTCCATATTAAAAATACAGATTCATCATTTTGAGTTGAGGTTTAGCCTTGATTAAATTACAAAAAAAATGCCAAAAAACAAACCCCACACTCTTAAGAAGCTTAAGCCTGAACCAGCCTAATTGATCCCTAAGAAGGAAGGAGATAGGAGGGAGACTGCAGTAGAACAGGAAATAACCCTAAAAACACACTTGCTGACCAGGATTTTGCCATATGTCGACACTCTCTTTTCCCTAGGTTACTCAGTATTATCTCACTATTGTGGATTACTTACTGTTACCTATTGCCCCAAATCTTTTCTTCTTCCCCATTTTCCTATCCTGTGGAGGGCACTGTTTTCCCAGTATCATTCATATTACATGCCCCACCCCCCATACCTTGAAATCAAATCCCTCTCTCCCCTCCTGCAGCCACAACACTGGTGTAGACTGTCCACACATATTATCTCTCCCGGTAGAATGCAAACTGTGGACTAGGATTATTTCCCTTTCATCTTTTAATCCACTGTACCTAGCATTCTCCAGCATACAGTAGGCGGTTAATAAATACATCGATGAATAAATCCCTTCAGTCCTACCTCCTTCATTTAATTACCTGTGTTACTTTGTATTAGCATCTTGACCTCTCTGGGCCTGTTTCCTTAGCTAAAAAATTAAGGAGGTTGACTAAGGTCCCTTTATAGCTCTAAAATTCCATGATTTATAAGGAAAAATTAATTTATGTAAGTAAATATCTCTACCTGATCTTACTCACTTATTCACTCAGGGAAAGAGAAGCAAAATACAAGTCAGTCAACCAACCAAAAAAATTCTGTTGCTTTTGCTGATATTGACCCAATTGTAAATAAAACAAGGTTTGGCTTAATTATCCATCACCTTACCAGCCTTTTGCACTACCAATAGCTGACCGTATTTTATAGTGTTCTAACCAACAGTACTTTTGACTGCAAATAGACAACAAAGCGATGTGCCTGGGAAAAGATGATCAGACATCTGGGGGGAAAAGGGCTTAGTATGGGGTTTTAGCTGGGTCTTAAAGGAAGCCAGGGAAGGCGGTAGACAGAGGAGAGGATGGAGAATGAGGGAATAGCCAGAGAAAATACCCACTTTGGAAAGATGGAGTGTCTTGTTTGTGGAACAAGGCGGCCAGTGTCACTGGATCAAAGACTGCCTCCCAGGGAGTGAGGTATAAGACAGTGACCCTGGGCAAGTCACACAACCTGTTTGCCTCAGTTGTAAAACAGGAATTGTAATAGTACCTACCTCCCAAGGTTGTTGTGAGGATCAAAGGATGTAGTATTTGTAAAGCGCATAGCATGGTGACCAACACATAGTAGGTACTTAAATACTTTTTTCTATTCCTTCTATAAAATGAGTTAATATTTGTAATTTGTAAACTTTAAAGCACTATATAAATGCTAGTTATCATTATTTTTATTTTTCACATTTATTTTATTATTGTTCAGCTACTTTACTGATGACTGTGATCTTGGGCAAGTCATCTAACTTCTCTGGGTCTTAACTTCCTTCTCTATAAAATGATGGGGTTGCACTAAGTCCCCTTAATAAAAAGATTTGTTCTGTGAAGTTTGGATTTAGTCAAAGGGCTGCACTTGAGGACCTAGAGGGCCAAGTGTGATGAGGCCAAAGCTTCTCCATCCCTGGACTAGATCATGCCAAACGCTTCTTTTAGCTCTAAATCTGATGCTTCTCTTCTACCAGTCTCTTAAGTTGTGAATTCCAGAGACTTCCAAAGACTTGCATCCTGGTTCACTGTAATTGCTTAACAGGTATTGATGGAGATTGAAACCACAGAGCCTGGGGCCACTAGCACCTCTCACTTTGTCTTGATTAAGAAATGCGTATTTTTTTTCCTCACAAAGTCGGTTGGCCTCATTCCAGCTACAGAAAAAGTAGACAAAGGTCAATTAACATACATGCTAGTGGTAAGATTCCTAACCATGTGTGGATTCCCCACCCCTCATTTGTTTAGCCATAGAAACAGGCTATAAAACGCAACTTTCTTAGAAGAGCACTGACTTTTGAGCTGGAGGAATCCTCGGGATCATAAAGTCTACCTCCTATCTCCCAGGATCTCAGTGGGGTGCCAGAGGGCCCAACCCCTGCCCTTTTCCCCAACCTTCCTGCCAATGCTGACTTTCCTATCTGATGGAAGGGAACCCCAATTCTTTCCATCCTGAAGGAAGTTCAGGTGCATTCCTTCCCTCTCAGTAGGGAGGGAGCTGGGCCCCTCCACAGTCCCCTACCTTGCTGGCCAGAGAAGGCTATGTGTATCTGTTGTATAAACAACAAGCATCCTTCTGGAAAAATGGAGGACCCCCGAGCCTAACCATCTATCTTGTTATTGCAGTCTCCAGACCTCCAAAGACTGTCTCCTCCAGTAAGAATATGAATTCCACGAGAACAAGGACTATCTCAATTTTCTTTTTGAACCTTGGAATTTGGCATGTAGTAATCACTTAAATGATTTTTCATTCCTTCCTTCCTTCCTTCCTTTCCAGATGAAGAAACTGGGGTCTAGGAAGAATAAGTCAGTTACCCAAGTCACATAGGAAGTCTTAGACTTTAGTCATTTGGGGGCTGAATTAGGGAACTCTAGCAACACAGTACAACAGAAAGAGCTCTGGATTTGAGGTGGCAATCCTGGCTATGCTGGGTAGCACATTTGCCTCTCTGGGACTCAGTCTTCTTATCTCTAAAGTGAGAGAATTGAACTAGATGGCCTCTAAGATCTGTTCCAACTCTAATCCAGGAATTCTGAGATATGCCAGCCTCCATAACAGATACAGAATCAGGACCCATCCTGCCTGCCTGTGGGATAGATACTGCAGACACTGTTAAGTCAACAATGTCTTACTGTACATCGTGGAGCTGCCTTCACGACAATAAAGCAAAATGAAGGGTTCATGAATTTACCTTCCTTTATTTTATTTTATTTTTTTACACTTGCAGCAGCATCTTGACAGTGTGCCAACAAGGAACCCACATGACTGCCAAGGGAAGGTGGGGGATCTCGAAGATCTGCATTCTGGATGCTGCACATTTAGCTCTGATTTTTTAGCTCCGGCTTTTAACTGCCTCAATTGAAAAAAGCAAACAAACAAGAATTCTCTTCCCAACCAATCACAAAAACAATCAAAAACATAATCTGAAGTCAAAGTTCACACCATAAAGCCCGACATGAAAATATAGTTGGTCTCTTCTTAGAAAAAAAGGTTCATAGGGCCATTTCATTTATTAAAATAATTTCTGTAAACTTGGTTAGAAAGGAAATAATCCCATTCTCATCTTAACAACATTTGAGTGAGGAGGTACCAACAACCCAGGATCTCGTAGAACAAAAACAGTAAGGTCTTCAAGAAGACCTTTATCCTTTTTTATAGAGTCCTAATAACGACAGTACAAAACACAACAGTGGCCCTTCTTTAAAAAAAAAAAAAGTCTTGCTTCAACTTCTCTCAGTTTCAAGACTAGACACCAACGTTACAAGTGGTAGTATCATAAAGGATCAAAGGCAAATGAGGCCACTATCTTGAGGAATCAGAAGGGACAGAAAGATCTCTGAACTTTTCTTAATTTAAAAAAAATCTAGGAAGAGAGGGGAACAAAACCAGCATAGGAATTTATCAAACATGTAAACTTCGTAACATTAGTCCCTCTCTAAAATTTTCTCCTTCTTTCTCCTCATTTGTCCTCCTCATTTAGTTTAGCATTCCTCTGGAGAACAGAAGTTAGCTTCGTCTGTAAAATGGCGGCCAGTTTTTTCGATGTCTTTTTGAGGAAAGCACTTCCTGGGTGGGCATTGTTTACATGCAGGTACAAGTCCTCTTGTGTAGGACCCGTGTAGCCGCAGTCCTCACAGACGTACAGCTTGTCCCGACGTTGTTTGTAGGCATACTGCTGCTGGACCCCGTGGATCTTCTTCAGATGAGACTCCAAAGAGCAGCGCTGGGTGAAGGCTTTGTTGCAGATCTCACATTTGTAGGGGCGGATACCTATAAAAACAAAAGTCAGAAAGAGCATAAAACCCATCAGCCACTGATCAGGAAATGGAGCCAACGTCTCAGCTAATGTTCAACTCTGAGGAAACCAAGCCAGGCTGAGTATCTGAGTGCCTGCATAAACACATATACTTCCTTTTTTGGAGGGGGAGGGGGGTTGGTTTTTTTCATCTTATATGCATTATTTATTTCATTGAATATTTCCTAATTAAATTTTTAAAAATTTTTAACATTCATTTTCTAAAACTGAGTTCCAAATTCTCTCCTCTTCTGCCACTTCCCCACCCCTTGAGAAAGCAAGCAATATGATCTTGATTATACATGTGAAATCATACAGAACACATACCCATATTAGACATGTTGCATAAAAAACACGCACCAAGAAAAATTTAAAAAGTGAAAAAAATATGCTTCAATCTGCACTCAATGTTCATCAGTTTTCTTCTCTCACTGGAGGTAGATAGCATATCATGGGTTCTTTGGAATGGCTCTCAATATTGGCTTGATCAGAGTACCTAAGTCACTAACAGTTGATCACTGTACAATATTGCTATTACTGTGTACAATGTTCTCCTGGTTCTGCTCACTTCACTTTGTATCAATTGACATAACTCTTCCCCAGTTTCTCTGAAACCATCCCGCTAATCATTTCTTATAGCACAACAGTATTCCATCACAACTTATTTAGCCATTCACCAACTAAGAACATCTCCTTAATTTCCAATTCTTTGCTGCCATTTTCTTTTCATTTTTTTTTCTTTTTAGTTTACAACACACGGTTCTACCTAATTTTGAGTTCCAGATTTTCTTCCCTCCCTCCCCCCATCCCTCCCCACGACAGCATGGAATCCCATATAACTTCCACGTATAACTTTGCATTGAATTAATTTACACACTAGTCAAGTTGTGGAGAAGAATTATGACCAATGGAATGAATCATGAGAAAGAAGAAACAGAACCAAAAAAAAAAAAAAACACAACCCAAATACAAGAACAAAAGAGAGAAAAAAAAAAGGGGGGGGGAGAAAAAGGCGAGCATGAAGTGTGCCTCAATCTGCATTCATACTTCATAGTTCCTTCTCTGGATGCAGATAGCATTCTCCATCGTGAGTCCTTTGGAGTTGTCTCTGCATATTGTGTTGCTGAGAAGAACAGTTTGTCAGGGTTAGTCCTCACAGAATCCATATATCTGTGGTTGTGTATAATGTTCTCCTGGCTCTGCTCCGCTCACTCAGCATTATGTCATGTAGGTTTTTCAGGTTGTTATGAAGTCCGTATCATCTCCATTTCTTATAGCACAATATACCTTCAAATACCACAGCTTGTTCAGCCATTCCCCAATTGATGGGCATCCCTTTGATTTCCAATTCTTAGCAACTACAAAAAGAGCCACTATAAATATTTTTGTACATATGGGTCCTTTTCCCACTTGTGTGATCTCTTTTGGATATAACCCTAGAAGTGGTATTGCTGGGTCAAAGGGTATGAACATTTTTATAGCCCTTTGGACATAGTTCCAAATTGCTCTCCAAAATGGCTGGATCAGTTCACAACTCCACCACTTTGCTGCCATTTTCAAAAAGAGTTGCTACACATATTTTTGCACAAATAGATCCTTTTCCCTTTTCTTTGATCTCTTCAGACCTAGTGTAATTTATGTACAATTTTATGGCCCTTTGGGCATAATTCCAAATTGTTCTCCAGAATGGCTGGACTAGTTCACAACTCCACCAACAGTGTATTAATGTCCCTATTTTTCGACAACCCCTCCAGCATTTGTCATTTGCCCTTTTCTGTCATATCAGCCAATCTGATAGCTGTGAGGTGGTATCTTGGAATTGATTTAATTTGCATTGCTCTAATCAGTAGTGACTTAGAGTGGTTTTTCATGTGGTTATGCTAACTGATTTCTCCTTCTGAAAATTGCCTGTTCATATCCTTTTACAATTTATCAAATGGGAAATGGCTTGAAAAATGAGGTTTTTGCCAGAGAAACTGTAAAAATTTTTTCTCTAGTGTCCTGCTTTTCTTTTAATTTTGGCTGCATTAGTTTTGTTTCACATGTGTATTTTCAATTTCAGTTTAAGCTCAAGCTCCTAGCACTGTATCTTCATGGGCAGGTACCTTAATTGATATCTACTGAATTGAACTGAATGACAGCATAGGGTGCCAGTCACTGTGTTATTAAGGGACAATTAGTAACCAAAAAAAATCACAGAGTAAGAGTAACCTCAGTGGCCATCTCCATCTAATCCAACCTGCACCTGAATAAGAATCCCTTACAGTGGATAAAGTACCAGGCCTGGAGTTAAGTAGATTTGAGTTCAAATCTGGCCTCAGACACTTACTAGCTGTGTGACACTGGACAAATCAGTGGACTGTTTGACTCAATTTCTTTATCTGTAAAATGAGCTGGAGAAGGAAATGACAAACCACTCCAGTATCTTTGCCAAGAAAACCCAAATGGGGTCATGAAGAGTAAGACTTAATTGAAACAAGTGAATGAGAACAATACCCTCAATGGTAACAGGAAATTGGGAAGAGGGTTTGCAGGAAAGAAAAAGGGAAAAGCTAAATGAGTTCTATTTTGGATATATTGAGGCATTTGACATGCCTCTGAAACAATCAATTCAAGACTAGAATGGAATAAATTATCTAACACAAAAGAGGCTTGAAACAGATTTCATAGTGAAGGGGGAAATGGGGGAAGTGAGGAGGGGAACACGTGAACTTTACTCTTATTGGAATTGACTCAAAGAGGGAATAATATACACATTCAGTTGGGTGTAGAAATCTATCTTACCCCACAGGAAAAGGGGATAAGAGAAGGGGGAAGGAGGAGAACTGATAGAAGGGAGGGCAGTTTGGGGGAGCTAAAAGTCAGAAGCAAAACACTTTTGAGAATGGACAGATAAACAGGGAAAATAGGATGGAGAGAAATACATAGTTGGTAATCAGTGAGTTTCTCTGACAGACTTAAGTTCTCAAACATATAGAAAACTGAGGCAAATTTATAGAAATGAGAACCATTCAACTGATAAATGGTCAAGGTATATGAATAAGCAGTTTTCAAAGTAATCACTGTCTATAGTCATATGAAAAAAAATGCTCTAAATCACTACTGATGAGAGAAGTCCAAATTAAAACAATTCTGAACTACTATCTCATATCTGTCAGATTGGCTAATAAGACTGAAAAGCAAAATGACAAATGTTGGAGGGGATATGAGAAAATTAAAACACTGGTGTACTACTGGTGAAGTCCTATAACTGATTCAACCATTCTCGAGAACAGTTTAGAACTATACCCACAGGGCTATAAAACCATGTATACCCTCTGACCAAGAATATCACTACTAGATCTGTAACCCAAAGAGATAAAAAACAAAAAGGAAAAGGACCTATGCATACAAAAATATTTATAGAAGTTCTTTTAGTGGCGGCAAAGCAAAAATTGAGGCAATGTCCATCCATTAGAGGTTGTCCAACCACTGGGGAATGGCTGAACAAGTTGTGGTATATCATTGTGACGGAACACTATTGTGCTTTAAAAAATAAGCAGGACACTCTCAGAAAAACATGAAAAGATTTACATGAACCAATGCAAAGTGAAATGAGCAGACTAGAAGAACATCGTATACAGTAACAGCCATACTATAGGATGAAAGGTGCTGTCCATTTCCAGAGAAAGAACTGGTAGAGCCTGAATTCAGATCAAAGATATTTTTTCTTCACTTGATTTTTCTTGGAGTTTTTTTGTCTGTTTTTTCTTTCACAGAATGACTTATGTGGAAATGTGTTTTGCAGGACTACACATGTATAACCTATGTCAAACTGCTTGCTTTCTCAATGGGGGGGGAGGAAAGGGAGGGAGAGAGGGAGAGAATTTGATAATAAAAATTTGAAAGAGAAAATGTTTAAATTGTTTTTACATGTCACTGGGAAAATAAAATATTACATAACAACAACAACAAAATAAAATGGTGTTTCGCTGCTTACCTGCTTACACAGTAACCCCAGCTGAACTCTTGGTCAGATCCTAGACATGAAATAGGGGGATGGGGTTGCAAAGGAGAGAAAATGAGCCAACTCTATGTAAAATAACTTGAACTCAGGTAAGCTGATAGCCTGGAAAAGATGGGATTTGCACAGAGTAGACGATACTAAAAGGATACGAATTTAAAAACGCCTTCAAGGATCAAGCAAATTTTTGTATCACTGGTCCTTCCACTGGCCCATTGACTTCCTCAGACCTCTTCCTGCCAAGACCCCACTTCTTTACTTCATCTCAGGGCTCATCTTTTCTTCCCAACCCCTTTGGAGAAACATCCAAACATAGGCAGGAAGCAAGCTTATTCCCTCCTCCATACTGGAACCTGGGACAAAGCCAAAGCAACTCTACCCCCACAGAAGTGACCCATGGCCGTCATCTCACTTCCTCCACTTCATTTTTAAGTTCCTGGGGGCAGGGAGCTCTTATCTTCTCCTTCTAAGTGCTTAGTATAATTTTGGGCACTGTGTTACATAATAAACCCTACACTGAATTGAATTAGAATAAAGGGAATTTGTGTTTCTGCCCAAATCCTAAGCAGACTTCACTACAGTATGATTCCTTAATTCCAGACACAAATCCTTTCGGATTACTTGCCAACCGTCTGAAGGGTGGGGGACAACTGAGCCAAGCCTCTGGCTTGTGGCTATCACCTCCAAACACTAGCCTGTGTGCAGCATGTGGCTCTTTCAGCTGACCTTCTGTCACCTTCTAGTCTATGAGAGAAGTCAGAGCAGGTTAGAAACTAGATAGCAATACCCCCTATAAAATATAAAATGGGAAAACATAGGAAAATTAGGTAACCAAGGGTCAAATACTTGGCATGTTCTGACAGAAAACGTAGTTTGGGCTGTAGATTCCTACTCAGATACTGAAGGACTGTTAGGTAAGCTAGTTTAACACAGTCAAGAAACCTGAGACCAGAACCCAGATCTCCAGACAGCTTGAACTGTTAGAAAAGTCTACTATATGATAAGGAGCCAAAATGTGTAAAATCTTTCTTCTAAGCTCTCTAGAGCCAGAGGCAAGGCAAGTCCACAAGCATTAAAAAGCATCTACTATGTGCCAGTCAATGTGCTAAGTGCTAACAAGGCAAAAAACAAAACCCCCAAATCAGTCCCTGCTGTCAAGCAACTCACACTCTAATAGAGGAGATGACATGCAAATAACTCCGTTTTCAAATACACACACACACAGAGAGCATTTTGTCAAATTAGATTGTAAGATCCTTGAGGTTGGGGCCTGTTTTTGCCTTTTCTTTTGGAGTCTCAGTATCTAACATAGTACTTGGCACACAGTAGGGGCTATATGAATGCTTATTCTTTTACTCTTCTCTCATACATATCTGAACTTAAAACAGTGCCATAAACAGTTCATGTCACCAAAAAGGAAGCAGATTTGAAAACAGAGCAATATCCCAATTAAATAGATAATTTTTTCCTTCACATTATCTTCATTCCATCTTTTAGACACCTTTTTTATCACTCAGTCTTTTCTTTAGACCACCCTTAAAAGCGTTAACATCTGCCATATTTTTAAGGAAGGAGCCCAAAGGACTATAAATATATGCACATCTTTTGACCCAGCAACACCACTACTAGTTCTATATCCCAAAGAGGTCAGGAAAAGGCCCCTGTGCACAAAAATATTTATAGCAACCTTTTTTGTTGTGGCAAAGAACTGGAAATTGAGGGGATGCCCATCCATTAGGGAATGGCTGAACAAGTTATGGCATATGATTGTGAAGGTGTACTACTATCCTGAGGGAAATGACAAGGGGGATGGTTTCAGAAAAACAGCAAGACCTGTATGAACTGATGTAAAGCCAAGTGAGAAGAACCAGATCTTTGTGCACAGTAACAGCAATGCTGTCATGATGATCAACTGTGAGGAGGTTCTGATCCAAGACAATTCCAGAGGACTCATGATGAAAAAGTGAACTGACTATAAACTGAAATATAATTTTCTCATTTTATTTCTCTTGCCCCCTTTTTTTTTTGCAACATGGCCACTATGGAAGTATGTTTTGCATTATTTCCCTGCTTGCCTTCTCAGTGGGTGGGGGAGGGGTAGGAAAGGAAGAGAATTTGGAACTCAAAATTTTAAAAGAAAATGATGCTAAAAATAAGGTTTGTGGTTTTTTTTATAAAGGAAGGACAGCCTCTTAGATTACAAGATAGCAAATTTATACCTTAGTTCCACCAGATATTGTTTTTAATTTGGTGTAATATACTCTGGCCAGAAAATTCTTTACATTCAAGGCTTAGCATTCAAAAAAAAATGAATATGCTATTAACACTTTAAAATCTTCTATCACTTTCCCTCTTAAAAAAAAAAGGCTGACATTTATATAGCACTTTAAGGTTTGCAAAATTGCTTTATATTATCTTAGTAGAGCCTCACAACAGCATATTCTCTTTCATAACTCCCATTTGAATTTGAGGTTCAGAGAGGTTAACATTTGTTAGTCAATAATCACTTATAGAGCACATACTGCATGCCTGCTAAGCACTGGAGATACAAAGATAGATGAAAAGCATTCCTGACTTCAAGGCGCTAATTAGTCTAAGGGAGGATGGGACAACATGCAACGTTTAAATGAGATATATCAGATGAGTTGGGGGTATTATCAGAGGGAACTCACTAAGATGAAGGAGGACCAAGAAAGGCTTCTTGCCGTAGATGGATCTTTGGCAGAGACCTGAAGGAAGCTACAGGAGCTGGGCTTCCCACACTAGCCTCTCTGCCTTTCCTCAGCTCAGTATCTTGCCTTAAAATTTTACTAGAGACCATTCCTAAGGAGCTCTCTCCCTCCTGTCCCATTCACTTCATCTCAACACCATCATCCCTCAGTGGGTCCATCAACAAACGTGTCTTGAATGCTTACTACATGGCCAAATGAGAGATGTGGCAGCGAGGTGGCACAGTGGATACAGTGCTAGCCCTGGAATCAGGAAGACTTCCAAGTTCAAATCTGGCCTCAGACACTTACTAGCTGGGCAAGTCACTTAACCCTGTCTGCCCCAGTTATCTGCAAAACGAGCCGGAGAAGGAAACAGCAACCACTTCAGTAGTTTTGCCGAGAAAATCCCAAACAGAGTCACAAAGAGTCAAACGTGACTCACAAAACGACTGAACACCCTTCACACAGTTTGGACAAAAAAGCTTCAACTACTGTTCCCATAAATTTAGTTGGAACTACAAAGTCATCTAGTCCCAATCTGTCATTTTATAGATGAAGGGACTCTCTCTCATCACCACTCTAAATTATGTAATATCCCTGATATCCAAAAATAAACCTTTGACCTTTATATGACATAAAAGTTTTACCCGGTTTTAACCAACTATTTTATTTCCTTAAGGTCTACAAGCTATGTGGGATTTGTCTTGGGATTAGTTCGGAAAGCAGAGACTGTAATTTTCATTGTGGAGGGCTTAAAACAATCATGTAATTAGTAACTGCTTTTTTATGAGGCTGCTGATGATAGACAGAATGGAGAATACCTTAGAAGTGATCTAGTAACTAGATTCAAGACTGGACTAGATTATCATCCAATCTTTGCATTTCACATATCAAGAAATCCGAGGACAGAGAGGTTGAGTTAAAAAACTATTCAGTAGCAGAGCCAGGATCTGAACTAAGGTCCTTGGATTCCAAATCTCTCTATAGGTGTTCTTAAAGCACACACACACACACACACACACACACACAAACTTGATACATTTGCTTTTTTAACATCCCCTTTCCCCACACAGAACCCTTTAATGGAGTCAGGAGGACCTAAGTTCAAATCCTGCTCAAATAATTTGGCAGCTGTATCACCCTGGGTAAGTCACTTAGCCTTTGTCCGCCTCAGTTTCTTCACAGGTAAAATGAGGATGATAACAGCACCTAGCTCCCGGGGTTGTTGTGATGATAAAATGAGATATCTGTAAGAGCTTTACAAACCTTAAAACGCTTTATAAATGCTATTTTTTTTAACGAAGTAGTATTTTGCAAAAGAAAAAGAAAAAAATCTCAACATAACTTCTCAATACATTAAAAAAAGTCTGAAAATATATGCAACGTGAGTGTCTTCTCTTCTTTCTTACCACATTTGTTCTTTTATACATTTTTCAACAAATCATTCAGATTTTTTTGTTGGTGGTTCTTTCCGTTTAGATTGTTGTAGTCGCTATGTATAGTTTTCTTGGCTCTTCTCCACACATGTTCCACACATGAACATCAGTTCATGCAGATGTTGGAATGCTTCTCTATATTCAATCACATTTCTTATTTCTTATGGCACAATAATATTCCAATAATTCATTTGCCACAATTCATTTAGCCATTTCCTAACTGATGGGCATCTACTTGGTTTCCAATTTTTTCTTACACAAAAAGTGCTGCTATAAATATTTTGAGGTATGTGGGGACTTTCCCCTTCCTTATCAACGACATCTTTAGGGTACATCTAATAATGGAATCTGTGGGTCAATGGGTATGGGCATTTTAGTCTATTTACAAAATTCCAAAGTGCCATCCAAAATAACTGAACTGATTTATAGCTCCAGCAATATTCTCCTGGTTCTGCTCACTTCATTCAGCATCAGTTCATATAAGTCTTTGCAGGTTTTTCTGAAGTCTGCCTGCTCACCATTTCTTATGGAACAGTAGTATTCCATTACATTCATAAGTCACTACTTGTTCAGCCATTCCCCAGTTAATTGTCACCCTCTCAATTTCCAATTCTTTTTTTTCATTTATTTATTTTATATTTTTAGTTTTCAGCATTGATTTTCACAAGAGTTTGAATTACAACTCTTCTCCTCATTTCTACCCTCCCCCCAAGTCCAAGATGGCATATATTCTGATTGCCCCATTCCCCAGTCAGCCCTCCCTTCTGTCACCCCACTCCCATATCCCCTTTTCCCTTACTTTCTTGTAGAACAAGATAGATTTCTGTGCCAAACTGCCTGTATATCTTATTTCCTAGTTGCATGCAAAAAAAAAAAAATTTTTTTTAAAAGATGTGCTTTTAAAACTTTGAGTTCCAAATTCTCTCCCCTCTTCCCTCCCCACCCACCCTGCCTAAGAAGGCAAGCAATTCAACATAGGCCACGTATGTATCATTATACAAAACACTTCCACAATACTCATGTTGTGAAAGACTAACTCTATTTTGCTCCTTCCTCTCCTATCCCCCTTTGTTCAATTTTCTCCCATGACCCTGTCCCTTTTCGAAAGTGTTTGCTTTTGATTACCTCTTCCCCCATCTGCCCTCCCTTCTATTGTCCCCCCCTTTTATCTCCTTCCTCCTTCATTCCTGTGGGGTAAGATACCCAAGTGAGTGTGTATGTTATTCCCTCCTGAGGTCAAATCCAATGAGAGCAAGATTCACTCATTCCCCCTCACCTGCCCCCTCTTCCCTTCCAATGAACTGCTTTTTCTTGCCACTTTTATGTGAGATAATTTACCCCATTCTATCTCTCCCTTTCTCCTTCTCTCAATATACGCCTCTCTCATCCCTT
>CM053625.1:220777829-220830653 GCA_028646595.1 Phalanger gymnotis | reverse complement strand
TGCTTCCCTCTGCCACTTTGTGGGTTCTGCAGTTCTAGAATTGGTTCAGAGCCATTTTTTTATAGGTTTTTGGAGGGGCTTGGTGGGGAGCTCACGCCAGTTACTGCTTTCCAGTCGCCATCTTGGCTCTGGCCCCCTGAGCTGACTCTTGAAGGGAGTTTAGGGTTAGAATAGGAGCGAACCCATCACAGTTCTGAGCAAAGATAGAGCCAGAGAGTAGAATGCCCTGGACGATTAACCGCAGGTTTGGCTGGAAGGTATAATGGGTGAAATGGATCTGGAAAGATAGGTTGGAGCCATATTGTGAAGTTTGTATTGCATCCTTAAGTCAGAAGCTTTTTGAACCAAGGAGTAACATGGTCAGACTTATGCTTTAGGACCTTTAAATATTTGGCTTACAAATATCTTGGATCATCACAACCACCCTGTGAAATATATCCATATTTCAGTTGGGGAAGGTGAGGCTTAGAGATTAGTGACTTCCCCAAGGTTTCTCAATTAACAAGTATAGAAGGTAGGAGTTAAATTTGACTCCTGGTCTGGCATGAAAGTGCCAAAAACCTCTACCAGGTTGCCTTTCCACGATGTGCAAAGAACTATTGGGAAGTCAAGGGATCCAAATCTTTGTAGAAAAAGCCCTGCTTATGTCTTTGTGCCCCACAGGTCAGGGCTGTTAAACTGTAGCCTGATTTAAAGCCAACTAGAGGTAGGAGCAACAGATGTACATACACCCAGGGGGCTCTGTATGGGAGAGAGGGAATGGGATTCTCTGACTAAACTCCTAACACTAAGGGCCTGGCCAGATAACAGTTCAATAAACTGAGGCTCTGTGGCTTTCCCATGAACGGACAGATCTGTAGCCCCACACTTCTGCCCAGTTGCTATTTTGGTTTTCTTCATTGTACACATCTTGTTAGTTGGCTGGCCTGACATTTACCAGGCAGATTCCGGGTACCGCTTACTTACCATTTTAGTTGACGTGGGTGAGCATTTCATGGGGGCAGCAGATGGATGGGATGACAAATAGCAGGATGGTGGTTAGAGCTGAGAACTGCTTTATCCTGTACCATTGGGAGACTTATGTGGTGGCCATACGTCCACGTGTTCTAAACACAGTTTTGGGCATGTTCTGTGAAGCTGCTAGCATGTGCCTGGCTGGGTGTTAGTCATAGCATGAGGGAGATGGAAGTGATCTGAAATATAACACATCCAATCTCATCACTTTGAAGATCAGGAAGGAACCCTGATCACACAGTGAGCTAGGAGGACTAGACTCTATCCGCGTTGTACAATCTCACGCAGCTCCTCTGTCTTTCCTCATTTTCACCAGGAAAGTAAACCTAAACAGTGACAGCCCAGGAAATGATTCCAGCACATTCCAGAAGAACTGATCAAGAAGCTCCCCACCCCTTTTCCCTATCTTGCTATCTTACTGCCCTTCCACCCAACTGAAACTTCATTCTTTTTGCCTCTGTGATTCTCCCCACTTTTCACAGCCTTTGCATTCTAATCCGAATAGGCTGTATGATACAGGAGAAAGCACTAAAATTCAAGTCAGAGTTCTTGGGTTCAAATTCCAGTTCTTTCATTTACTATTTGTGTGACCTTGAGTAAATCATTTAAGAACTAGTTTTAAATCTAGTTTCTCTAGACCTAAATTTTCTCATTTGTAAAATGAGGGCTTCAGATGAAATTCTAATCTATAATAATGCTAAAATATTTTTGATAAACTTGATAAGCATGCCTTGTCATTACTACCCAGGCCATGAATAAAAATCTAATGGGTTTTGATTATCAATGTTATTGGGGTTAAGAAAAATTAATTATTAAAATCTTGGATAATTCATTCAGCAAATGCCGTATTTGTTGAGTGCTCCTTTGTACATGGTATTGTGCCAAAGGGTTGAGAGGGATACAAAGAACTAAGATGTTATCCCAGTATTTATAACACGTTTGGAGAATTATCACATATCACCTATGAAATGTAAGTAATGGAAGTGTGGTCCAATAGGAAAAAATCATGGTGCCCAAACCCTGGGTGACTTCAAACAAGTCCTTTAACTTCTCTGGGCTTCAGTTTCCTCCTTTGTAAAATGAGGATGTTAGACCCAATGAACACTAATGTGCCTTCTAGCTCTAAATGTTGTGAACTTCTAAAATATGTAATTAACTGCCAAGATGAATGGTATAGACAAAGTGTCCAGAGATAAAGAAGATCTGGACTGGGCTTAGGCTGAGTCTTGAAGAATGGGTAAGTTGGAATGGTAGGCAGAGGGAAGAAGGGAGTGTATGAGCAAAGCTTTGAACTCAATGAATCTGATGTTTTGGACAGTGACGTGCCAAGCTTGTCTGTCCTACTCAATTGTAGGATCAGAGATCTAGAGCTAATCAAAGGCCATTGATGGATGGATGGATGGATGAATGGATGGATGGGTGGATGGATGGATTGATGACTAGGTCATCCACCCAAAGTCACACAAGAAGCCTCAGAGTCAGAATTTGAACCCAAGTCCTCCGACTCCAGAGGCATTAATTAATTCTAGTAACATGACTCAAATCAGTGCCACTGGCACAGCAATCCTATCTTTGTAGGCAAATTATTTTTAAAAAATATACTAGGCATGGTGGATTATTTTTAAACATCACTTTTATTATTGCTACCTTTTATTTTTATACCTTCATTTCCCAATACATACCTGCTGTCTGCCCCACCCAGAGAAACGTTTCTTATAACAAAGAATTGAAAAGGGTGGATTATTTTTGTTAAAGCTATTTAACAGAAGATCTTAGACTAATGCAGCTTTTCCCATTGGAATATTAGTATTGCTTAAGAAAATCTCCTTCATAATTCTAACTAGGATTATATTAAGTGAAAAGGAACCTTAGTCCCGGTTGTTTCTGTTTCCTCTCCTCCCACTAACTTCTCAACCTGTTTCAGTATGGAAGCTCATCGCTCAACTGGAACTGCTCTTTACAATTTTAAAATCTCTTATTTGCTCAGCCCAGTGGCCTTTTCTTAGCCCTTCCCCTTCCTTGACTTCTCTGTAGCCTCCGAGAGCCTTAACCATGCTCTTTCTCCCATGAATTTTCCTGACAATGCCTGTCAGGCTGATTCTTCTCAGTCTCCTTTGCTGAATCATTAGAAATGTCCCAGCTCCTGCTGTTGGATATTCTCCAAACTCTTTCCAAGACTATTTTTTTTTTACACCTTCCTCTCTTGGTGATCTCATTGGTTCCCGTAGATTCAATTATTATCTTTACACAGAAAGTTCCCATGTTTAATAATATCCAACCCTAGTTTCTCTCTTGTGCTTCAGTTCCACCTCACCAAAGGCTTTTTGGGCATCTCCAGATGGATGTTCCATAGGTCTCTTAAACTAATTGTAATTATTAATTAGACTAATTGTCTAAAATGGAACTCATTATTTCCTTCCTAAACCCACTTCTCTAAGCTTCCCTCTGTCTGTTGAAACCACCACGATCCTTCCTATTACCCAGGTTTGTAACCTTGATGCTTTCCACCCTTACTTCCTATATCCAATTAGTTGAGAATTCTTGATGATTCCACTTGTACAATGGAGTGGGAGAAGATCACAAAACCATGCTGATTGCGTCCACTATTGTAACACCAATGTTATTAGCAGCTGCTGTGGAGGTGTAAGACCAACGACACCAGCACACAGGAGGGCTACTAGCACAGATTCCTTGATCTACTTTTCTGAAGGAAAGCAACTTATAGGGGTTTATGATCTCACTTTAATTAAACATACATATATCATTCACTTAGTTCAGAGGAAAAGTCAGCACCCTGAACTTCAGAGAAAACACAAACAGAAATTACAAGCAGAAATTATATAAACAGAGCAAATAACACAAATCAACAGACAGGGCTTCTGTCTGTCCATAGCAATACATACAGAGTTACCAGAGAGAGAAGCATCAACATCTGGGTTTTCAAAGCTGGGGGAGGGGGAGGCTCCTTTATAGCTACCCAGAGTAGCTATAGAGGCCGAATCACAGGAACACTCTTCCAATGAGTGAGCCCCAAAGCAAAATGCTAACCCCAGAGTACATACACTGGGTCCAATCAACGACTCTTGATTCATTCAAAGACTTAATTCAAAGACAAGACTCAGTCAAAGACATTTGATTGCCTTAGTGCTGAGAAGCACTCCAAAAGAAAATACAGCAAAAAGTACCCCTTTGCTTGCCATTACAACTATAAATTTATGTTATATAATATAACTGGGTTCTCCTGACCACAGCAGGGCAATCCCTTTATGCCTCTAATTGATTCACTATCCCATTCAATATACTGGCCACTCCAAACTTTTCTATCCCTCCTAAAGCCTCCCATGCTACTCTTCCCTCTACCTAGTCAGTCATTCATTTTGAATTTATTAAATTCTTGCTATGCGTCAGGCTCCTCAGGCACTGAGGGAAGCACTGGGGATACAAAGAGAAGCCAAAAAGTAAATACTCCCAAGGAGCTCATTGTCTAATGGGGAGGACAGCATGCAAACAACTATGTGTAAACAAGTTATGTAAAGGATCAAATGGGGGAAGTCTCAGAGGAAAGGATTTCAGATGAAGGAGGACCAGGAAAGGCTTCTTGCAGAAGGAGAATTTGAGCTGAGAACTGAAGGAAGCCAGGGCTAGAGGAGAGGGAGTGTTCTAGATATGAGGGACGCCCAGTGAAAACACCTGGAGTCAGGAGAGAGGGAAATGTGTGCCAGAAGACTACAAACATGGGCAGAGGCCAGGTTATGAAAGGCTTTAGAAGATTTTACATTTGATGTACTTTCTCAGCTGAAAACTTTGCCTTGTTATTTCACAGAAGAAATTGATGCCTGAAGCTCTCTCTTTTTTCTTCCTCATCTTATGTCACACAGATAGTCTCCTCCTTCGCTCCTGTCCCACATAAATATCCTTTCTCCTTGCCAAGGCAAACCCCTCTACATGGACCCTTGATCCCACTATGTCTCATCTTCTCCAGCAGGTTGCCCACCTCTGTTGTTACCACCCTCTCACTAATCTTCAGTCTGTCTATTGGTTGGTCCCTTTCTGTCTTGTATCTCCTTCATTCAGAAATCCTCACCTCATCTAACCCTGTCAGCCGTCATTCTATATCCCTCCTTTTCATGCATAAACTCCATAAGAAAGCTGTCTACATTTGCTGCCTCCACTTCCTCTCCTACTCAATTGCTTCTAAGCTCCCTGTAATCTGGCTTCAGACCAAATCATTCAACTGAAATTGTTCTCTCTAAAGTTAACAATGATGTCTTAATTGCCACATCTAATGGCGTTTCTCTATCCTCATCCTTATCAATCTCTCTGTAACCTTTGACTATCAATCACCCTCCTCCCCTGGATATTCCCTCCTCTCTTTTTTGGTTCACAGAGCTCTGCTGGTTTTCCTCCTCTCTCTCACTATTCTTTCTCAGTCTCCTTTGCTGGATTTTCTTCCAGGTCATGACCACTTAGTACATATCTTGGTCCCCTTAGTGTCTATCTTTGTCACTTTTTTCTTCTCCCTCAACATTATTTCATTTGGCATTTGGCGATCTCATTAGCACCCATGAATTCAATTATCCTCTCTTTGTAGGTGATTCTCAGATTTATTTATCTAGGCTTAAACTCTCCAGGTTTGCAACACCAGCTTTCTTGGATTCTGATTTCATATAAACAAATCTCTAGCTATATATAATCCAGGCCTACAGCTACAAGATAGTCATGCAAATTAATTAGCTCTTCATTCTAACACATAGAATCTTGGAGAGGTCACTATTGACATGATTACAAAGTCTAATTGGCCCTGAAGTGGTGACTTGTCACTGTGACACTCAGAGCTCTATCAGCACATAAGCCTAATGGCTTTAGTCTAGACCAGGGGTGGAGAACCTGCAGACTTGAAGCCACATGTAGCCTTCTAGATCCTCAAGTGCAGCCTTTGGACTGAGTCCAAGTTTTACAGAACAAATTCTTTTATTAAGGGGATTTGGTCTGTGGAGTTTGGGCTGCACTTGAGGACCTAGAGGGCCACATGTGGCCTTGAAGCCACAGGTTCCCCACCCCTGGTCTAGACTGAGTCTGCTCATTATTTCACCTGCCTCTGTTTTCATGGGCTGCTTTCAGTGCTTTGCCTGCACACTTAAAATTAGCCTTGTGTGCTTTTTCCATACAGTCACACCTTTTCAACCATGCTAGCTCACAAGAGCTGTAGAAAAGCTGCACATATGTGTGTTTTGCAACCATCTTCACCACTGTCATCCAAGAAGTTTTAGGAAATAAGATTGTTGGTAAAAAACAATTTTAGGTAGCAAGAGAAATACAGAGTCAGGTCGGGTGTATGTGGTGATCCTGAAACTAAGCCAACAACTGGGCAATAAATAGGAATAAATACAGAGTTGTCATTTTAAGTTTAGCCTTGGCAGTTTAAATAGGTGTTCTGTTTGCAACGGATGATGTGACTTAGAGACACACAGCCATGACCCCAAGAGGCCCTGTGACCATCGCACTGGAATGCGGTTTGCAGTTTGCAAAAGATACTTTTGTGGGCTCTTAACACATTCCATCCTTCCATTCCCAACCCAGCAACAGCATTCGTAATGCTCAGTGTTTCCACTGTGTATCAGACACTCCCGCCAAGGGAGTTAAACCATTTAGACACATTCACCCATAGTTTACTGCTTTTGCCTTTTGAGTGTCATTTTTCTTTTTCACCAGAAGCCAGCCTCAGAGGAGTACCATAGATGTTGGTTCTGCACAGAATACCTATCTGCCAGTGACAAAGCTGGCATTCACGGGGTCCCTTTTCGGTTAAGATTTGGAAAGGGAGGCAGGGGGGGATTTAATATCCAGCTTTCATTTAGCTTCTCGATAGAAGCATGTTATTCTTTTTAATTCTCTTAGGATATTCAGTTACTGGAATTTATTTTAAAATAATGGAATAATTTGACAATTGGCTATTGATTTTTCAACATTAGAGCTTTTCAACTTTTTGTTCCTTGATTTTGGCTTATAAGCAGGTGACTTTAGCTCAAAGAAACTCTGCAAAAGTATTTTTGTCCAATTTGTTGCTTCCATAATCATAAGGAGCTGGTATGGTATATAAAGTATTTTAAAGCTAAAAAAAGTTATTATAGGTAACTCTAAGACTGAAAATTACAAAATTCTTACAGATCTACTTTGGGAGAGGGAGTGTCCCATGTCTGGACCCCTCTATCCCATCCTTACTCCCCACCAAGTAGAATGTAGGCCTGTGAAAAGCCATTAACTTAAACTCTGTGAAAGGTGGAAGCCTAGACAGGGTGACCTGTTAAAAATCATAACTTAGATACTGAATCATAATTTTGAAACTGAGTCATAGCTTAGATACTGTGATCGATGAAAGTCATAACAAGAATATCATGACCCATATGTGACCAGTACATGATCAATACACAAAACCTATGTTTGGGCATAACATTGACTTAACACTAATTTCTAAGTAGAAAAACCTCAAATATCCACCAATCTGCAGTGAAGCACCCTATGGCTCCTCCTCCCCTTTGATTTCTATAATTATCACTGGACTTTTCTGGGGTCTTTGGCAGGGTTCCATTGAATTGTCTGACAGTCATTCCAGATTGGCCATGTTTGCAAGTATTTATAATGATTGATTAAACTCCTATAATCATTCTGGAACCTCTTGGCCTCTTCCTTTGGTATCAAACTCACCCCATGGTTAGGGAGGAGGTACAAAGCTCCCCAGCCAGAGGAATTCCAGACCTTACAGCCCTTTGAGGGTACTGTTTACATGTTACTGCTGCTTCTCCCACATTCTACTAGCCACCTCCCTCCATAAGTCTGAGAAGCCCACCCTGGTCACATGGGGCTATCACATGATATCAGATGAAAGAATTGTCCACTGCTCAATACTAGATTGTTTATTGAGTGCCCCCTATGGCCCATTTCTGTGCTATGGAGGTCAAAAAAGAAGACATGGCTCCTTCTGACGATCTATTTGGAGAAACAAGAAGAAAACACAAGAAACACTGAGAAAACAATGTATTTAATCAAGCTTATTATAATTCTTGTTATTTAAGGGCAAAGTTGTTTATTCTAGACAATGAATAGTATAAGATTTGGGGGAATAGGAGGCACAGCCAAGATGGCATATTAGAAGCAGGAACCTACCTGAACTCTTTTAACATTCCCTTCCAAATAACTTTAAAATAACACCTCAAATAAAAATTTAGAGCAGTAGAACCAACAAAAGGTCAGGATGAGACATTTTTTCCAGCCTGAAAAAACTTAGGAGGTCAGCAGGAGAGACTGATGACAACAGGGTGGAAAACAAAGGCATAAACTCACAAGACAATAATGTAAAAAAAAAAACCAACCCCCCCCCAAACCAACTACAAGCAAAGCCTTAAAGAAAAATGATAATTAGACACAAGCCCAACAAGAATTCCCAGAAGATTTAAAGAAAGACATAAGAGTGGAGAATAAAAATTGGGAAAATAAATGAGAATAATGCAAGAAAATTATGAAAAGAGAATCAATAGCTTGGTAAAAGAGGCAAAAAAAAATAAATACTGAAGAAAATAATACCTTAAAATGGAATTGGCAAAATAGAAAAAGGTACAAAAACTCACTGAGGAAAATAATTTCCTTAAAATTAGAATTGGGGCTCAGTATCAATCTAGCTCAGATTCAGTCTAGCTCAGATTCAATCTGCCCTGCTGGAATTAGCATCCCAAATGCTCAGGCTTCTTAAGAGTCTACCCAATATGGTGAATCTTTAATAAACTTTGTTTTTATTTGGCTGAAAAAAAAATTAGAATTTGGCAAGTGGAAGCTAATGACTCCATGAGACATCAAGAAACAATATGACAAAGTCAAAAGAATGAAAAAATAGAAGAAAATATGAAATGTCTCATTGGAAAATCAACTGACCTTGAAAATAGATCCAGAAGAGATAACTTAAGAACTATTGGACTACCTGAAAGCCATAATTAAAGAAAGAGTCTTGAAATCATTTTCAAAAAATTATCCAAGAAAACTGCCCTGATATCTTAGATCCAGAGGATAAAATAGAAATTGAAAGAATCTACCAATCACTTTCTGAAAGAGAGCCCCAAATGAAAACTCTGCGGAATAGTATAGCCAAATTCCATAGAGCCCCCAAATCAAGGAGAAAATATTGCAACAATCAGAGGAAAACCATTCAAATATTACGGAGGCAGGTCAAGATCACACAAGATTTAGCAGCTTTGACTTTAAAGGAATGGAGGTGTAAGCTTACAATATATATTCTATGACAGAAATGATAATTAAATAACCAATTGTTAATATTGGGGAGATCCAGCAATTCCACTGCTTCTAGTGGCTCCTTTCCGGACTTACCTCTCATTTGTCCCTTATATATCTTGTATTTACATAGAAGCATGTCATTTATAGGCATATTGTCTCTCCCATTAGAATGAGTTCCTTGAGATGAGGGACTGTTTTTGCCTTTCTTTGTAGCATTTATCACTGTGCCAGGCACATCACAGGTAAGAAAGGTAGGAAAGACGGTAGACTTTGGCTCACTCTTTGAGGGCAGTGACCTTGTCTTTGCCTTTTATCTCCAGGAGCTAGGAGGGTACCTAGCATTCACTAAGTGCTTAATAATGTATGTTAACTCTCATTTGCTGCCTATTACCTCTAGGATGAAAAATGCTTGGTGTTTAACGTCTTTTACAACTTGGCTCCAGCCTACTTTATAGGATTATTGCATATTGTTTCCCTTCAAGCAACCTGCAATCTGGCCAAACTGTCTTAATTTGTTGTTGTCAATACTCAGCATTCCATCTTTTGCCTTGGTGCCTTTGAACAGCTTGTCCTCCATCCCTGGAATGCACTCCCTCCTCACTTCTACCTCCTAGAATCTGTTTTCTTCTAGGCTCAGCTCAGATATCATCTCTGGTGGGAAGACCGTTTTTGTTTTGTTTTGTTTTTTGGAAGGGGGAAAGCAGGGCAATTTGGAGTGACTTACCCAAGGTCACACAGCTAGTAAGTGTGTCACGTGTCTGAGGCTGGATTGGAACTCAGGTTCTCCTGACTCCAGGGCCAGTGCTCTACTCACTGCGCCACCCTGCTGCCCGGAAGACCTTCTTAATGATCTTAATTGTTAGTGTCTCAATCTCCCTCAAATGATCATGTACATAATTCCCTCTTTACAGGTAACAGTCCCCATTCAGAGAAGGCAGGGGAGAGAGAGACAGAGACAGAGAAAGAGAGGTACAGAGACAGAGAGATAGATGGACAGAGAGACAGAGAGAGCTGGAGTTGGAATTAGGAAGAGGGGTTAAAATACAAATCTCTCAAGTTGTATGTGACCCTGCTCTTCACTACAAGCAACTCTCAAAGATTGTAAATTGAAGAATTCTTGTAGATGGGCATTGGGAGAGTTTCCTCCCATCTAGACCCTGCTACTCCCCTAGTAGAATGTAAGCCCATTGAGGGTAGGTTTTCACTTTCTTTTTGTATCCGATGCCTAATACACAGTAGGTGCTTAATAAGTATTTGTTGGTTTGGATTGGTTTTAACTCCTAATTTACTTTCCCTATTAGTTTTTTTTAAATTTATGGAGTAAAAAAATCAATTCCATAATATAGTACAGTAAAAAAGATTATTGTACATGAACTGCAAGTCTATTATGTGTAGCTTGAAATGACAAGGGTTCTAAGAACAAAGGTTTCCTTGCAGGAGACTTTCCTTTCAGAATAGAAAGTGTAGTGTATTGTAGAGCAGTGGTGTCACATTCATATAGAAAAAGAGGTCACTAAACCATATATAAGGATCTCTGGGGGCTAAATGCTGACTTAGAAAACCACAAATTAACATCATCTGTGTTTTATTGCATTTTTATTTTGTTACATGTTTCCCAATTAAATCTTAATCTAATTTGGGCTACACTTCAAAGCTGGGATTCCCATGCAGGTAGGGTGCCTGACACCTCTGGTGTGGAAGAAGATTCCCTGGACTGAGTTAAGAGCCTGGTTCTATTACCATATTAAATTGGAAGTATATCCAAAAAAGCCAAACGTGAGAGATGTATGTAGCGTAGATTCACAACTTCATGTTTAGTCCTCTTTGTCTGTTTTTCTTTGCAGAGAGAGATATTCATGTTTGTTGATATTAAGCTCATGATAATAAAATTTTTTTTTTTTAAAAAAAGAGCTAGGTTCAAATCTTAGCAGTCACTTAAGTTAGTTCATAGGATTATAGATTTTGTGCTAAAAGTACCTTGGAGTTCATTCACTTTGTCCTATCCCCCCTTCTGTTTTTAGATGAGGAAATTTAGGCCCAGAGGGATTAAGTAATTTGCCCATGGTCACTCAGATAACAAAAGACAGAGCCAGATCCTTTAATTCCAAATCCAGTGCTCTTCCTATATATCTTTCACTGTAATTCAATTTCTTTATTTATTTTTTAAAAAGGTGGGTATACTAAATGATTTCCAAGGTTTCTTGTAGTTCTAATAATCACTGACCTTTCTCTTTAAAAAATCAGCCAGAGATATTACCATATAAGGATAGAACAAACCTGGAAACTACCAATAGAAGATGGGAAATAGATAACATAGGTTCTTACAACTTAACTCAACCTAGTTCAGAAAATCTGTATCTTAATGAAAATGACTATCTCAACTAAAATGTCTGAATGACCTACACAACGGCATACTGAGTTATTTGTAATAACCATCCTTTAATCTACATTGCACTTATTTTACCACTAGATGGCACACACGAGTCTTTGAAGTTTTTAATAAAGGCTTACTCGTTTTACAAAGTGGGCATTTATAGAGAATTTAAGTTTATTTTTTTTTTTAGAGCAATCAACTCAAATCCAGTACTCTTCAATCCAGTGAAACTGGCCTCTTTGCTGTTCCTCAGACAAGGCATCCCAGCATTTCCTTTTGCTGCCCCTTCCTGCCCCCCATGCCTGTAATGCTACCCTTTCTCATCTCTCCCTTCTGGCTTCCTGGGCTTCCTCTCAGTCCCAACTAAAATCCCATCTTCCACCAGAAGCCTTTCCCAATCCCTCTTAATTGTAGTGCCTTCCCTCGATTATTTCCTATTTATCCTGTATATAGATTTTCATCATTGTTCTTTGTATGTTGTCCCCCTCCATTAGACTGTGCACTCCTCAGGGTAAAGACTGTCTTTTATCTCTTTTTCATATCTCTAGCACTTGACACAGTGCCAGGCACCTCACAGGCTCTTAATGTTTACTGATTGACTGATTTTAAACACATTTTTGGTGATTGCACTTTCAGAGAAACACCTTCGTTTGACAACTGTTGGAGTGTCCACTCTGAGAAGGCAGTGGGGTATATTAGAAAAATCAAGGGACCTGGAATCAGAAGACCCAGGTTCAAATCTCATCCCTCTGACACTGCCTACTTGTGTGAGACCTTGGAAGTCACTTAGCCCACTTCATTTTTATTTTTTTTGCAGGAGGGAAGGCAGGGCAATTGGGGTTAAGTGACTTGCCTAAGGTCACACAGCTAGTAAATGTGTCAAGTGTCTGAGGCCGCATTTGAACTTAGGTACTGCTGACTTCAGGGCTGGTGATCTACTCACTGTGCCACCTAGCTGCCCCAACCCACTTCAAAGCATAGCTTTAGAGACTAAGAGACTAGCACATTTATTATCACCTCCCCCCCCCCTTTTTTTTCCAGGAAGAGGAAAGCTGGAACCTATTTATTTAGATAACAAATGACAGAGATGTAGGATTTAACCCAGCCTTCTGAACTCTTTTGAGACTTCTGATATTGGGTACAAAGCCTTACTGATCTAAGATTTTCTGACATTTCCTCATTTATTTACGACTGGCTTCTACAGCTAAGCTTTCTGACTGTACTTCTTCTTGCCCACCTTCTCTGTCCTCTAAGCTTCATGGTTTAGCCCTAAGCATTATGGTAAGAATTACATTTTAAATTCCATTTAGCTAATTGGTCTTTTCTCTTAAAACCCCTGCTGTTACCATCCAATTTGCATAAGGCAGCTGTAGTTTTCATTTTTATATTCTGAGACTCCCATCTCTAAAGCAATTGTAGAACATGGCCATTCCCTTGATTTCCCCTTGTCCTCATGGGGCTGCTGCCTAATCATGAGGGACTGAAAATGGGTTTGGCCTCTAGAGAACTGGACTGCCAAGGGCATGCCTAGGCAAACTGCAGCTCTGTTATTCTTGTTTTGTTGTTCAGTCTCGTTTCAGTTGTGTCTGACTCTTTGTGACTGACTCTTTGTGACTCCATCTGGGGTTTTCTTGGCAGAGAGTCTGGAGTGATTTGCCATTTCCTTCTCTAGCTCATTTTACAGATGAGGAAACTGAGGCAAACAGGGTTCAGTGGCTTGTCCAGGGTCACATTTACAGGAAGATGAATTTTCCTGACTTCAGATCTGGCACTCTATCCACTACACCACCTAGCTGTCCCATAAACTGAAGCTGCTCTGATACAAAATAATGCAGGAATTTATCAATCTCTGCCACTTTTGGATCTGACAGGCAAATTAGATACCCGGAAAGACATAAATAGTGTAATTTTTCTCTGCATAATAATATACTTATAGGGACAAATATCTTCAGGTACTGATAAATGAATGAAAAATTATTTAAGTACTTACTATATACCAAGCACTGTGTTAAGCATTAGGAATATTAATGAGATACTGAGACAGTTTCTGCCCTCAAGGATCTTCTATTCTAATTAAAGAAGACCATTCTATCTAGGGGTGTTGGGCAGGCTAAAAATAGGCTGGGGAGTAACACCATCGGTGAGTTTGCACAGGAAAATCAATAAGGAACAATGTTAGTAAAGTAGAATTGATTTGGACAAGAGGGGAGGAAGAGATGATCACAGAACAGGGTGGATGGTAAGACGGCCACCATGGACTGATGGATGGGCTGTGAAGGCAATCTGGTCTAGATTGGCTAGATAGAAGTAGGCTAGTTGGATATGCACTCATGTAGTCATGGAACAAGATAGCTCAGCCTGGCATGAGAATCTCAAAGATGAGTGGATAACTCCCTCAGGAATGTTTGGTCTAGATGTGCTATTCTAGGTGAGAAGTGGGATACCAGCAGATAGATGGCTGGATGGGATGTGAAGCATGATTTAAATAAAACCACACAAGACAACAGTGGCCTGGCCAGTGGGCCTGTGGGCAAGTCTGTGTTTAAAAACGGAAAATAAAACTCCTAGTGCTACAAATTACCAATTCATGAGCTTTTGTAAAACACACATTCTATGCTTTATCAAGCAGGTGGCCATGTTCCAAATAAATGACATATATGTGCCAACTCCAAAAAAGCTGTGAATTATCTATATAGAAATTCCATTTATATAAATAATTTTAGGTAGAATTTTATAGGGAAGGGTTTTCCAACGGCTCTAGAAACAGAAATTTATCTTTTTCTTAGGTTTTTTTTTTTTTTGGCAGGGAGGTTATTATTCTATGAAGTTCTCAAATTTCAAAAAAACTCAGTTTGCCATGATTAAGCTTCAGTTATCAGGATAATAGTTTACAGGATTGTATACTGGTATTAAATGATGGTGTCTAAAGGTGACTTTGTGATGAAACCCATTTCCTTCTGGGTGTAGTTTTAGAATTCTAAGGAGCAAGGTTCTAATAGGATCATGAAACAGTTTGCTCATATTTCTTTGGTAACCTCCCTTTAATTGGCAAATCAATTTTGAAGCCATTCAGGTTAGGGAATGTCTATATGGTTTCTGATATTGTACCTATTAAAATGTTTGCAAAACTGACTTATGAACCAAACTGCTACATTTGCCCCAAAGAGGATAAGCTCGTAGGGCCACACTTGCTGTCTAGACTTCCTTGAGACCAGTAGCCATTTTTTTTTCATTGCCAAAGTTTTATTCTGAAGCTCTTACTTTGGAATCTTCTACCACAAAAAAAGTTTACAAATATTATAAACTGAGATTTTTTTTAAACTCCTATCATTGTAAAGTAAAATTGTACATACTGTTCCAAACTATCTTCAAAAACACAGACCCAAACTTTTCATATATAAACTGTACACAAACAAGGCACTGTACATATTTTGTTTTTGGATATTAAGGTATGAAGGTCGCAGAGTTTCTCAAGAGTCCTCAGACATAACTATAAAGATTTTGTTCCTTTAAAAGAGCACCAGCATCAATCAATACTTAGAACAGCTCCTTGTCTATTGCCAAAGGAACCGTTTCAGAATGTGTATAAGATACATATACTGGTGGGATAGAAAATTCAATAGAAGCAACTCCATCTACTTCTTAGTATTGTTTTGACACACACAAAATTTTTTAAAAAGTGAATACGTATTACTTTGTTAAATGAGTACTTGAACTAGTAGCCTTTTTGTTAATTTTTCCACAATGTATCATTTAACAAAACGTTAAAAAAAATCTAGAGAAAGGCCTCCAAGGCACTGGGTGGATCATCTTTCAATTCTATGGAGGAATTATCAGTGAACTAGTGATACCGACCTCTTGGTTGTTTCATGAACAAGACACTTCATCTCTTGGATCCAGGCATTTTCTCTGGCTATTCTGCATGCCTGGAATGCTTTCCTCAACTCTACTTTTCCTGGCTTCCTTTAAATCCTGACATAAAATCCCATCTTTTACAGGAAGCCTTTCCCAACCCTTCTTAATTCTACTGTCTTCCCTCTGTTAATTATTTCCTATTTCTCCTATACTTAGTTTGCTTTGTATACATTTCTTTGCATGATTTCTACTTCATTTGATTATGAACTCCTTGAGAGCTGGGGCTGTCTTTTGCCTCTTTTTGTATCCCAAGCACTTGGCACAGTGCTTAGCACGTGGCAGGGACTGGATAAATGTTTATTGATTGGTAGACAAGAATTACATAGGATGAAAAGGCATGTATGGGTTGTACTCTGCCCCAGTGATTTACTAGTGAATGCAATGAAGTATATATAATATGTACATTTCTATACACACACATATATTTATACACATATATCATATGTATATACATTTATACATACATATGCACATACACATGTAATTGATCACATATAGGCCACAATTTACAAATTTTATTAATGGTCATTTGTAGCTGGGAAAAATACAAATGTATCTAGGAATAGGCTTTGTTCACTAAATTCTATCAACAAAGACTTCTTGAGCTCCTACATTTTGGGCACGTTAGGATATAGTCCTTTAATGCTCAGAATGAAAATGACATAAAAAGTTTTACAACATAGTCCAAGATTAACTAGAGTCTTTGTTCAATTTATTTTCTTTCTTTTCAGGGAAATAATGATTGATTGCCACAGCTGGTTTTTCTTGTGTCAATGGGCGGTTCTTCAGCTGAAAAGTCTTCTAGATTTTCATTCATTTCAGTTTCAGTGAATTGACTGGAAATCCATGTTTTCATAATTAAAAATCAATGATACCTTTGCTGGTGATAATGTGGTAGCCATTATCAACATTAAAAAAATTCAACATTTAAGCATTATCACTTTTAGATTTCATTAGATCGCAAAGGGATGAATGAGTTGGAGGGAGTACTTCCACCAATGAGATCATGGATTCACTAAATTACTGAAGCATCTCTTTCCCCGCACTGTGAGAAAAGGTAAACTAGCCTTGAACAGTATCTTGTATCCTAGTTTGGATTTGGAGTAGTTTGGTTCTTTTCTTTTTCTGTATATTTTTCTAGTCGAAGTAGCCATTTGGACCAGTATTGCGAACAGAGCTTTGAGTCCATGAAATGCGTGTGAGCAGGGGATCCATCTTTGTAGGCCACCACAATTAAACCACATTGAACCTGAGGAAAAACACGATATTTTCAGCAAGTTCTAAGATAGGCCTAGAGTTCTGGTATATTGTCTTCATCTTTCAGGTAAAAAAGCCTAAGCTCAGGATAAAGCAATCTACAAGTTGTTTTCATGTTCACCTAGGTGTATTTGGCACAAGACTCTGGACCAAGCTACACATCCACCATAAAGGACAATTGGATAGCTTTGGAGTGTAATAGGCAGAAAGCAATAGATGCCTGATGGACTGGAATGGAAGATAATAAGTAGAGAAGTCCAGAGAGGAAGGGGAGTGAAACAAAATCCTTTTCAGATTGACTGAGGGGCAAGAAGGAGATTAAGCATAAAGGACCACAAAGACAGAATAAACAAAGCACAAAAGAAGCAAGGCCCTTAAACAAATACCGAGCAAAGTTTACAGTTCAGGTCAAAAGACTGACCTCAAAGTTATAGTTGGCATCGTGGTTAATGGCTCCAACATACGCTACCACTTGTAAGGGGTTGTCAAATGTGTTCCGGATAAATGGTTTTGGTTTCTCTGATGTCTTCCAATCGATCACACACAGCTTACCCCTACAATGAAACCAATACAAAAGCCTGATTTTCAGGTTAGGCTGCTAAACAAGAACAATACTGGAGTGAAAGCCCTCACTACACACCCTTACCTACATATTACTCATGACATTTTAGCAGTCTGTCTCAATTCCTCACATTAAGGTGCATTCTATTTTAAAATACTCTTCCCCTTGGGTTTTTAATCCTTTTAGGAGAAGAAAGACACCATTGCTAATAATAACTTTGTTAGCTCCTTTTTCCCAGTGAGAAGCTCTTTAACCTTTCTTTGACATGCTAATTCAAAGTAATTATTAGCTGCTGCCTTTCAGGGCATACAATGCAATTTGCTTCCTGTGGTGCTATGGTGAGTACCTCAGGTAGGGGGGCACATGTGAGTACTAGCTACAGTAATAGCATCTGCTCACTTAAGTCTCATTCTCTTAATTCTGGCATCTATACTCTTTCCTTCACGCGTCTTCTGTGTGACCTCATTTTCATACAAAAGGGTGACAGAAAAGGAGAGCATAGATCCAGCCTGACATACCACTTGTGTACTTAACAGCTATATGACTGATGGGTGTGTCATATTCTAGCCTTTAGTTTTCTCATCTGTAAAATGCAGATAATGACAGCTGGACTATCTGACTCAAAGGGCTGTTATTGAGATCAATGAGATAAGTATTTGTAAGTATAAGTATTTGGTAAACATTAAAGTACCAACTATAGGTCAGTTATTAAATTCTACTTCAGGTTTCCATTGGAATGAATAATTAAAAACCATGATTTCTATTATTACAAACTAAAAATGATGACAAAGAAGTACTTCTTGTCTGAAACCCAAAAGAGAAAAAATCCATCAATATCAATGAAATTTACTGAAACAGCTAGGGGTGCAGTGGATGGAGTGATGGGCCTGGAGTCAGGAAGACCTGTATTCAAATCCTTCCTCGGACACTTCCTAGCTGTGTGACCCTGGACAAGTCACTTGACCCCTCTGTGCCTCATCTGCAAAATGGGAATAACAATAGTACTTAATTTCCAGGGTTGTTTTGGGGATAAAATGAGATTTTTGTAAAGTACTTTGCAAACTTTCTAGCTATACAAATTTTACCTATTATTACTGTGCACTGTGTGCAGAATGAATTCCCTGATGTGAAAAACACTACCAAACTCAAAAGAATAAAAATGAAAAAGAGAAAAGTGGCAATTCTGCAAAAGTAAATACTTCAACTACATGTGATAGTATATGTCCCCAACCTCTGCAAAAGAAGGAAGGGAGGTACATTCTCAGTTTTCTTCTTCTGGGTCAAGCTTGGTCATTCTAATTACATAGCATTTAATTTTGACTTTTTTTTGTTCTGACAAGTAAGATAGCTTTAAAGTTACATGTTGAATTTATTATATATTTAATAAGAAAAGCAAGCTGTACAAAATCAAGATTTGTGGTTTCTAGTACAGTCTTCTTTTTCTGTTCAACTACATATACGGAAATGCCTATTTTATTTGGTATTTGTTAAGTTCAAAATAAAAAATAAATTTTGTATTGACATCTTTTTTCATCACCTTTATCTTCAGACATATTCTTCCCCTTCTCCTTTACATGGAGAGCCACCCCTTTTAACAAAGAACTGAGAAAAAAAGAGAGGGAAAAAGCAGTTCATACAAACATGTCAAATAAGTCTGACAACACATGCATTGCCCTATTCCCATCTTTCCCAAGCTCTGCAAAAAGAAGGCCGTATGTTTTCTCTTCTCCTTTTCTAGGTCAAGCTTGGTCATTTAAATTTAGTTCACTTAGCATTCAGTTTTTTTTTCCTTCTGTTCTTTCCATTTATATTGTTTTAGGGCTTGTGTATATTGTTTTCCTGGTTCTGCTTCTTTGCTCTTTGTGGATTCTTTGCTCTTCATTAATTCATTTAAATTTTCCCATGTGTCTTTAGATTCCTCATAATTGTTTCTTATGGGGCAGTAATTCTTCATTACATTTGTGTCCCACAATGTTAGCCATTCCCCAATCAATGGGTATCTTCTTTGTTTCCAGTTCTTATGAATTAAAGTTCTTAAAAACTGTTACTCCATTTTTTCATATGGCTTCTGCTTGATCTGTTATTCCAATTTCCTTTCCTTCATATTTGAAGGCCTTTCTCCTGGTTGCCTGAAGAATTTTTGCCTATCACTGGAATTAAGTTTAACCACTATGTGAGTTACAGCTTGCTGCACAGATTTTTTTGCAGAGACAACCTGTGGATTCTTTCAATTGGCACTTTGTTTTCTGTATCCAGAAATTCTGGACAGCCTTCTTGTATTATTTCTTGCATTATGGTGTTTAGGTTTTTAGACTTGTGCTCCTTCTGGGAGATCCATAATCCCTAAGTTGTCTCTATTGAGCTCATAGATCAATATATTTTGTTTATGTAGAGATGTTTTCCTTTTTTGCTTCTCTTTTTTTAGCTTGTCCTTTACTTCTTTGCACTTTCATTCCCAGCTATCCTGTTTCTTTGGTGAGACTCACCACCATGGATTAAAATTTTTCTGTTCTGCTAATTATTTCTGCTGTGTATAAGCCCTAAATTCTGCTTTCATGATTCTTATTTCTCTTTTAAGCCATTCAGGAATATCCTGCTGTAGTCCCGTGCTCTTTTGTTGATCTGTAGGTTCCTTTGCTTTATCAGGTATTGATTCATTTTCCTTTATCTCTAAATATTTATTCACAGATGCTTTCTTTCCCCTGATCTGGAGGCCATTTTACTTTGTTATTAATATCCTCCCTGTTGGGTTATCTGCTTATGTCCAAAGTGTTTGAGTTTTCTTCCTCCTAAGATCTTTGGCAATTTCAATGTTTATTTTTTATTTTCCTCTCTTGCCCACTTTTTTGACTCCTTCTCCTTTGATGACGGTTTCCCTAGGTGCTGGATCTCAAAACCATTTCAGCCTCCTCCCATATTGGGCAGTTCACATTTCATCTGCCTCAGTTTCTGTCCTAAGTGACTTTTGAGGGGATAGAACTAGTCTCAGCTGGATGCTGGACTCTTTTCCTCAGGCTTGGTAGAGTGCCTCACATTCCCTTTGTCCCTCAGTTCTCTGCTTCAGCTGCCAAGCTGCTGTTCTAGCCAGAGCAAGCTTCTGCCTTTTGGTTTTCCATAGCACTGAGAGGAGGGCAGAGTTGTGCCTATAAACTTGCATAGTTCTGTCTGAACAAGGTGGGCAGTGGGGGAAGAAGTGCTGAGTGAGTGTATTAGGGGTTAGGGATTAACCTTCCATGCTGTTAGTTCATCAGGTTTTTACCTTATTAAGGTCCTTGGTATCCTGCATTGTGGAGATAGCTGAAATTACTTTACCTCTTGAACTTAAGTTCTATTTTAGAGGTTTGAGAGGCCATGAGGATCAGATAAATTGTCCAGGTTTTTATATCTCCTCTATTCCTGATTTTTAACCAAGGTTTTAAAAGCTAAGACAGTCTATTTCTAAGGATATTTGTATTTTTAAAGGGACTGCTTAGAGACAGGAAAGCTTTTAAAATACCCAAAAAGAAATTTTAATGGGAGCATGATAGGGGTCGGGTTTCTTTTGGGGCACTTTACTTCCTTCCCTAAGGGGCCAGCATTTTGGAATAAAATATAGGAACGTACATTGAAGCAGCATGCTATCTGGAAAGAACATTAGATTTGCAATCAGGACTCAGCCGCAACAGCAGCTCTGCCACTCATGAGCTGTGATCTTGAGTAAATCACTTAACTTCTCTGAGCCTCGATTTCATCATTTACACACCACATACATGTACTACTTACCTCTTAGGTTTGTGAGGAAAGCTCTCTGTAAACTTTAAAGGGTTATTGAAATGAGAGTTATTTTTGGGTTGAGGCACCTCACTGCACTTTTCTTTCTCTGTAATCATGAGGTTTAGGGGAATTTTCTCTTGGGAGGGGGTTCCTCAAAGTTCCCATGTCATACTACAATGGTTTCTCAAGATGGGGGGCAAGAATGGATAAAAATAGAGCATGCCACCTTTAAAAGGTTGTTGACTGTTATAAGAAGGGGATTTTTGTTGTCAATGCTAGTGTGTGTTGTTACTGCATTGGGACTGTAGAGCTTTATAAAGCACTTTTCAGAAAATAACTTTGCCATGACAATAAAATATACTAACTTACTCAATAAAAATTACTCTACTTCCCTATTCACAATGATCATGATGTAGCAAAAAAAATTTTAAAACATAGCAACAGCATATGAACTTATCAAAACTTTGTAAGATTTTAGCCATGGGTGTGTGATAATTTGCATGGCTTTTTTGTTAACTTTTATTAATTAATCCTCTTAATATCCCACTGAAATAATTAACAATGTATGGGCAGCTAGGTGCTAAAGTAGATAAGAGTACTGGGTCTGAAGTCAGAAAGATTCAATCTTCTTGAGTTCAAATCTGGCTTCAAACACCTAGTATCTGTGTGACCCTCAGCAAGTCACTTAACCCTGTTTGCCTCAGTTTCCTCATCTGTAAAATGAGCTGGAGAAGGAAATGGCAAACCACAATATCTTTCCCAAGAAAACCTCAAATGGGGTCATAAAGCATCAGACATGACTGAAATGAATGAATAATGGTTATTTTACAGATGAAGCAACTGAAGCACATACCTGTTAAGTGGCTGAAACTAGCAATCTAGAGAGAGAGTAGGAGTTATTATCTTCCTTCTTTCAGTCTCTTAAGCTGTTGAATAACCCAACTCCCCACCCAGTCTCAAATCTTTTATAAAAGGCATTAAACTGTACTTTAAGATTCATTATCATCAGGTTATATCTAGCATGTACTACTTTGTCTCCTGTCAGCTGCTTTTCATTAATACTTTTTACTTGAAAAAAGAAAAAAAGAGTGAATGCAGTTTTATCAGGTCACAGAAAAAGATCTTTGACAAGTTATCTCTGAATTTGGAAATGGTGACAAATTTGGCAGAAGAAATTTTTGTATTGCCCAGGGTTTTTGCTTAGGTCACAAAATGAGGAAGAACCAGGAACAGATGACTTTTAAGGTCGATAAATCATAGCATTATCCTTAGGAAAATAGGAAACACATGAAAAAATAAGTTTTGCTGTCTGCCCTGGGCAGAACCAACCATTTGTATTTTAAAGCGTCAGAACAAGAGATTTAATCAGTTGATAACAAGAGCAATAAATGACACGAATAAAGTGTTTTAACATTTGTGAAGCACTTTACCTACATTATCTTGTTTGGTCCTAACAACAACCCTGCGTTAGGTGCTACTGTTATTCCCATTTTGCAGATAAGGAAACTGAGGCTTAGAAAGATTATGTGATGTCTTCAGTCACACAGCTACAGGTAAGAGGTGGGGGTGAGAGGTGTCAAAATTAGTTCTAAGTCTAGGGCTCCACTGGGAACAGTAGACTATCTCAGATATGGTATTGTGCTTGGTAGACAGGAGGAAAGAGCTAAGGAATGGGTTATGCCCTGGGCTACTGAGGTATGGGAGGTCAATACAGACTAACATCCTGTTATGATTCAGACTCATTCCTACCTTAAATAAGCAGTTTTCAGGCACTGTAGAGACAAGCCTAGAGAAGAGGAGTAGAGCCTTGGAAGCAATGGACAAAGTAAAAGCTAACATTTGGCAGAGATGATGCCATCCATATGACTTTTTCTCCAGATGCTATGGATATCTGTAATATAGCACTTACCGATATTCAGCTACACAGTCTATTAGGCCCAGATACTTAAGGGTCTCATGATGAACTGCACTTTCTAGAGCTCTTACTCCACTTATGTCTTTTAGGACATGCTGGACACTTGCTACGTAGCCAGAGCTAATAGTTTTTTCATCTAATTCCTTTAATTGCTCTTGGGATGAAAGCATGGCTTCTAATGCTTCATGGAAGTGTTTTCCTTGTAAAAAGATGTCTAAGAGAAAAAAAAAGCAGAAAAAACAAAACCTCAAAATTGGTACTAAGAAAAGTCCCTAAGTAAAACAAGCATACCTAATTAAAACAATTTTAAAACCACAATTATTACAGAAATACTTTCCTTAAAAGTTTCTGAACAGACTATTTTCAAAATTGTAATCATTTTGAATTGTTTCAAGATAATGAAAAGAATTTAAACAAGTGTTCCATGAGAACGCTCTAGTGTGAACTAAGCAAGCCTCGGCTAGTGCCAAAGAGCTTTTTCAAAGGAACTGAAGAATCAGTTAGACTCGAACTGTTAAAAGTGTTTGATCCATTCCCTTTTTCTGGATTGAAGAGAAGAATCGTATTTTTATGCAACTTTTGGCCCCGATTCTTGCTCCTGGACCTTACATTTACTCACAGGTCCATAAAATGAATCACTTCTTACAACCGTGATTCTGGGGTAAGAGGACTAATTGTGGTTGACACAATAGAATGAATTAAGTTAAAAGTATTGGTCTAGGTCTACTTCTTGATTAAGGGGTCATTGTAAGCAGGCCTGAGCCTTCCCCTGGGAGAAGCCAGCTGATCAGAAGGTGAGGCCTTAGGGGCAAAGAATGCAAGTGCAGTGCAAGAAGTCATCCAAGGGTAGAATGGGCTTTCAGGGTGAAGTTGTGGCAGCTTGTAGAGAAAGTCCCAAGGAGATATGAGAGTCAGCAGTGCCACCCAGAGAAGGATGAAGACTACTTGGAAGGTCATTCCTGCTCAGGTACAGAGCTAGCAAGGCAGAGTGTAAATGCATGACCCTGAATTCAGAGTCAGAGGACTTGTGTGCAAATGCTGCTTCTACTCACTCATGTGATCTTAGGCAGGACACTTAAGTTCTTTGTTTCATTTTCTAAATTGTTAAATGAGAAGAAGGTTGGATTTATGACCTTCTAAGGTTCCCTCCACCTCTAAATCTGGATGACTTCAATGACTCTTGATTCCTTTTGCAGCTGCCTCCCTAGTGGTTTGATAACTAGTTTTCTCTCTGCTTTCATTGTTATAATTTCTGTTGCCGAAAGTTAATTTTTTCTTCAAAATCCTGCTAAATCTGATACTTAGCATTCAGAGTATGTAGGAGCTGAGACAGTAACATTGTAAGTTAGTTTACTTATTTTCAATAAGATGTTAGATTTGACGGGTTGGCATGGTTTTACCAAAATCTGAATTCAGACTATGTGTTATTGTTTATTGATAGTGTTTTCAATGATATTATAGTCAATTTAATTAGAATTAAAAAGGGTTTATTTCCTATTATCTTAAATATGCAATGTGAACAGTTGAAAAAAGTTTCTCTTAATCATAGGAAAGCATCGTGGCACAATAGATATAAAGCCAGGAAGCACTGGATTCTGCTTCTGACAGTGGCAGATCTTAGGGATGTCAATTAACCTCTTTCTAAGACAGTGGTACCAGACTCAAATAGAAATGGGGCCACATAAGGAACCCTGTGGTCTGCATATTGACTTAGAAAACCACATATGTTCATATATTTCTTTTTTACTAATACATCAACACATTAAAATCAGACAAGGACTACATTTTAACCTGGTTTGGGCAGTACTTGGGAGTGTTGTGGGCTGGGTGTTTGCTTTAAGATTACATATGGAAAACAAGGTGCCAAAGAGTATTAACAGGAGTTTCCTTAACTGGTAGCTTCATGTAAAAATGAAATCACATGTCTAGTTCCTATGCCTAATCATGGAAAACAAGTAATTCTAATATGGAAATTTGCAGTGGATTTTAAGCAACATTTAAAAACCGTTTAAAAAATGGTTCCCTTCTTATCATCAGACTTATCTGTCTGATATCAGACATCAGTCTTATATTCAATATATAATAGCACTATGTATCCCAGAAAATATAACTAGTACAAAAATGGAGTGAATTACCTGAAGTATATTCTGCAAAGCCATCCTCTCCTAGTTCCAGAATCATTCCCTGTTTCCACCTCTCCAGATTTAAGATTTGTTTTGCTGTCATGGTTTGCTGAAGGATTCGAGTAACACTAGGCATTTTATTTTTTTGCAAAGGTATTTTCAAAGGAAATGATGAATCAGTTAGAGTGTTTAATACATTTCTTTTTTCTGGATTGAGGAGAAGAATTGTATTTTGTGTAACTATTGGTCTGGATTCTTGCTCTTGGGCCTTACATTTACTCACAGGTCCATATAATAAATCATCTTCTTGAAACAACGATTCTGGTGTCTGAGAACTAATTTTGGTTGATACAATAGAACGTATTAAATTAGAGTATTTGTTTTGGTCGACTTCTTGATAAGGGCTTTTTTTCTTCTTCTGGCTGCAAAAGTAACATGAAGGAGAGAAACCCACAGAAGGAGCTAGTTCTACGAAGAACCTACTTGTTCTTCCAAGCTTCTTGCATATGCTTGATAGTGACTGCATTTTTTAAGGCTCTAAATTTACATGGACTATAATTTCGTCCAAAGTTCTCCCTCTTCTACTTCAAATGTCAATGGGCTTTCTGGGGGTATCCTATGAAAGATAAAAGGTAATGTTAGTGATCAGTATTTTGACCAATAGAAGTAGAAGTTAAAGAAAGTAAGACTCAACAAAGCAGTTTAATATTTTTTTTTCCCCAGTAATTTTCCATGCTAGCACTCCTACTTGGCAAAACTTGACTTTTCAGGGCACTGAACCATTTATGTTGGTCATCCAGGCGATCTAGCCTCTCTGCAAATCACACAAAAAAGACATAGCTGGAGTGTGCTCTGTGATTACTGGGGAAATTTCAGAATTAGTAGACAGTTATCGTCTAAGACAGTTCTTAGGGTGCATGAAACAAATTTCCCAATACTTGCAGAATCGTAAAATTTCAAAGCTGGACAAGCCGAATCATTGATTGTATGATCTATCTTCTTCATTCTATATATGAGTAAACTTTTGTCTACATTTGAGTAGAGTTTAAGACAAAGCAGCACTAACTGTAAAATGAGGAAGCTGGTTTAGATGAGCTCTAAACTGTCTTCCAACTCTAATCCTTTGATCTAGTGCCCTAGCAAGGTATCCATCAATTGGTCAACAAACCTTTATTAAGTGCCTATTCTGTTGAGAAACTGTACTGACCTGAGGCTACAAAGACAACTGACTCACTCACTCACTCACTCACTCACACACACACACACACACACACACACACACACACACTTTCTGTTTCTCTCTCTCTCTCTCCTCAAACAAACAAAACTCAGTTCCTGGCCTTGATGAGGAACCTGCATTTAATGGGAGAGACAACTCATAAGTATACACAAAATTGATAGAAGAAATTTTTTTTTTTTTGGTGGGATGCAGAGAGGGCATGAAGAGCTGGGGAACTAAGGAAAAATTTCATGCGTAAGGTGGTGTCTGAGCAGAGTTCTGGTGAAAACAAGGGGCATAAGTGATGAGGGAATGCATTTCAGACATGGGAAACAGCCAGTGCAAAAGCAGGAGATGGAGTGTCATTTATGAGGAATAGAAAGAAACCCAGTTTGGACATAGCAAATACTTGGTATTTTGTTGAGCTGTGAAAAAGTTAACCAGAAAGCCTGCTTGGAATAATAATAATAAAAATGGCCAAGAGCTAACATTTATATAGTGCTTACCACGTGCTAGGCACACTGGCCTTGGAATCGGGTTTTAAATTCTACTTCTGACACTGGCGCTGTGACCATTTCTCTGAGCCTCAGTTTATTTATAAATGGAGGATGTCTATAGTAGCTAACTCACAGGATTGTGGGTGAGGCTCAAACCACCCCATCGACTGCATAAAGCACTATGAAAATGTTAAAGCACTGTGCCAGTTACATAAGTTAGGAGGCGGACAGGTGCAACAGCCATCTGGACCTGGGAATCGGACACACCTGAGTTCAAATTAATTAAAATCCCGCCTCAGACACTTCCTAGCTATTTTGCCCTAGGCAAGTTACTTAAAATCTCCCCGCCTCAGTTTTGGGATAGTAATAGCACCTGCTTTCCTCGGCTGATGTGAGGGAAAAAAAAGACATTTGTATTGCGTTTTGCAAACCTTAAAAGTGTCACATAAAAGGCATTTATTATCATAAAAAGCAGTTATTAAGAGGAATAGACAAATGGGAAAGTTTGTTCTCAAAGGTAGTTTGACATACTACGCAGAGAATACGATCTATACACAATTAAAGACAAAGTTTCTACAAAGTAATTTCAAGAGGGGGAGCATGGGGAGAGAGGAGGGGGAAGGGAGCGTCAGAGAAGCTCTCCTATAGGAGATGGCACTCGAGTTGTTCTTTGCAGGGTGCTATATTCCGAGAGAGGTGGAAAAGAAGGATGTTCTAGACTGCATGAAGGCAGGAGATGGAATATCGTTATTACTAAACACACCTGGGAGGGGGTCAATGGTCTCTCACCGCTTTGGCGACAGCTACAAACATGGGCCCCAAACGTAGGAGAGGACAAAGCGGCCACGGACGGCAGGCGGGCTACCTTCTTATGACAATGTTAATGACTATAAAATAATAACAGGTAGCATTTACAGAGCCCGGGATTAGGAGGCGGCGGGAAGAAAGAATTTGGCGCCCAATGGACGAGCTCGCGCCTCCGCAGAACGTGCGCGTACTCGGGCGCGTGCGCGTGCCTGCGGAGGACGTAGAAACGCGAGGCAGGGAAAGGATCCCGGGCTGAAGCTTGAGTGGGAGGAAATGGAGTCGTAGCGTGCGCCCTAACAGTGGAGTCCGTTTAAAGCCCTCGCAAGCAGCTGAAGGCTGGCGGGAGGGTTGGACGGGAGGCAGGGCCCTGTTTGTACCTTTCCCGGGTTCCACTCTTTTGACAGCTCTTTGCAGCGCCACGATGTGGCTGGCGGCAGCTCCCGCGAGACTTCTCGCGACCCGTAGTTTTAAAGCGTCCCACAAACCAGACCTAGCAGAAGGTTGGGGAGACGGAGCGACGGTATCCGTCATTCTCTGCGGCTGCCATTCCCCGCTCCGCCCCACACCCACTTTCGTCGCTAAGGGCAGTCGACCCTTAAAACTGAGACTCGGAACGAGGAGCGGGACATTGGTCACGTGGCCAGGCTCGGCTCTCGATTCCTTTTCCTTTCAAGCGTAATCTCACCGCCATCTTGAGTTAGGGCTCTGGCATGAACAGTGAGTTGTGCGCAAGGGCTCGTCCTCCAGGAGGAGCCGACTTCTCCCAGTGGTGGGGCGGAAAGCATCTTCTCTTACCTCCTTCTTTCCTTCCTTCCACAAACTTGAGACCAGCGCCTAGGACAACGTGCGCAAGGAAGGGGGTTAGCTTTAGAACGAGTTCATCTGCCCGGCTCCAAAATGGTGGGCGGACGGCGGGCCCGTAATCGGGCCTGGCCTTGTAAGCTGCCACGTGCGGTTCGCTAGGGCGTTGCTGGGATGGTGGAGGAGTCCAGCGGCGTGGAGAGGCAGGGGCGGAGCCACGGCCCGACGGAGAGTAGGTACTTTAGCGGGGGCGGGGACGAGAGGAGCCGCAGTCGCAGCTTGTGTCTTCTATTCTCAATCTTCTACGCTATGGCTTCCGTTCCCGAGCTGCTGAAGCAGGAAGATGACCGCAGCAAGGTGAGCATAGGTGGATTGGAGCCGAGCCGCCCGTTCCACGTAGATTGCCTGCTTTCTTTACCCACCCTATCTTCCTCGGTCTCTGTTGAGAGCTCCCGAGCAGCTCTTTTATTCCTTTGTCTCTTGCTTTTGCCGCCACGTTTCCTCAGATTTTCCCATTCCCTCTGGCCTGCCACCCGTTCATGCGCTTTCCCTTCATTGCTGTAGGGTTTCTTCTCTTCCACTTATTCCCACATCCCCTTCTCTAATGTTGCCTAGCCCTTGTAATTGACACGCTTCCTTTACACACCTTCCCCCCGCCCCAAACCGGCACCTTGTAATTGACACGCTGGCCCACTGATTGAAATTAACACACTATACCTTTCCCCAACACTTCCCCTGCCCCCATTGACTCTGCATTCCTCTTGAAAGCTGCTTTTCTATGAATTCTTCTATTCTATGAATTCTTCTCTATTCTACGAATTCTTTGGACGGAGGGGTGAGAGGAAATCATACCTTCTGCTCCCCAGGCAGTCAGTGGAGCGTGTTTGTGTGTTCTCAGTGGGATGAGAATTTTTTTTTTCATTTTAAGGTTTGCTCTCAATGGAATGATAATAAAAGAACAGTTTAGCGCTTATTTTAAGTTTGCTGAGCCCTATGCTTAGGTTAAGTCATTCGATGTTTGTCAGGTAATCCTTTGAGGCAGGCGACTTTCATTTTACGGATGAAGATACAGGCCCAGAGAAGCTAAATGACTTTTTAGACGTCATGCTGGTTTTGTATTTTTAAGTAGGATTTGAACGCGGGCAGTCTAGCACTCGATGCACCGTGCAATGCTGTTGTATTTTCCCAGTAGATTGTAAACTATGAGCAATTTTGTCTCAAAGTTCCTTTTTCGAAGTAGGTAGATAAAAACATTTGCTGAACAAAATCGTGTGGTGGACCGTATTCTGAAAGTGGCTTTCAACAGAGTAAGTACTATGATGTGTGTACGTGTTGTTCCGAACAGTTCCTCTGATGGTTTCCCCAAGGTCTAGTTAATAGTCCCAGAGAGTATAGGAAAGATGAGAGGCTATGACCATTTTATTGACAGTACAATAAAGGGACTATGAAAGAAACTCAGTATTGTCTTTTGAAATTTTTGCCTTTGGAGTTTTTGTACTAGTTTTTTTTTTGCTATGTAATGAATGTTGAGAATTTCTCAAATTTTTAAAAACAGGAATTGCACTTGTATTCTTCACTTTCTTTTGTCTTCGAGTTTATTTCCTCCTGGGAAGAACTTTCTTGGCCCTCATACTGGGAGAATTCCAATAAATTTAAGAAAAATTACATACTAGATACATAGATTTTGCACATGGCTGATGAGTTGAGCATGGGGCTTACACCTTCCATTGTCAAGGATTGTGTAAACTAACTCCCTTTTTCTGTACAAGTGCTGAAAATTATGGAAGAACCTAATCTGGATACTACTGGCCTATTTTTAAATTCATTGAAAGACTTTTGGAATGTGAACTATACCCTCTTCCTTTCCAACTCCTTTTACTCCCAGATCAGACAAAAATCTGACTGTTGTATGTGGGTGCAATATGCAAAATCTTTTCTCTTTTGGATCAAAGATTTTTTTTTTGGTCTATATGTGCAATCATTCCACTAGCCCATGATTTTAAATTTAATTTTTAATTTTTATTTTCAGTTCCAAATTTTCTTTCTCCCTCTACCTTCTCCCCTACCCATTGAGAAGGCAAAAAATGCTCATTTTATATATATACATATATATGAAATGTCCACTAGGATATGATTGAAACTCCCCCACCCCCCTTAATTTGTGATTCTTGACCATATCTTCCCTTAAATTTACATGAAGTCTATCCCATGCACTGGAGGCTATATCCAAAATACTAATGTGGAACTTGGGTTGGATATCTCTCTTACCTTCTCTTCCAGTCACGGGTCCTTGTTAATGACTTTTATGTTACTGTTTGCTGAAGTCTTGCATCTTTTCCATTCATTACCCTTTGAGTTATCCGCAATTTTGATTCTCAGTAGAATTTTAAGAATAAGTATTTTATTGTTATCACACATAAACTCTATATTAAAATTGTTTACTAGATAGGCAAGTATTTGAAAGTGAATTGGAATTGATAAGTTCCATTAAGGAGAGATCTTGTTTTAAAAAGTAGTGACTATGTTTTCCATTAATAGTAAGTTTTTTATTCTATGAATTATTGAGCAAATTTGATCTCATCGGTCAGGTTCCTGCATTTTTAACATGACTTTTGGCTCAAATGAAACAGAGCTTGATTAATTCAACAAGAGAGTCATTGTTTCCTGTATGAGTTATTGAAATGCGACTTTGTACAGCAGGGATCTCTTGGTTTCGTGTGCATTTTGTATGTGTAGGGCGAGTAGGTGTAATAAACTGGTGTTTTGTGTGGTGGTGTGAGAGATAGTGTTAATAGATTATTCTTTGATACTGCTAGCCACATGTATTTAAGGATAAATATTTTGGAGCCAGCTTTTTTTTTTGTAGTATCTTTTTTCTCTTTCCTCCCTCTATTTTGTTTACTATTCTCTTGAGGCCAGCATTTGGATACCTTAAAGATTCTAACAAGGAGATGCTTTTCTAATTGCCTTATTCATTGATCTTAAGGATCACCAATATCTTAAGAAAGCCAGCCTTTCAGTCTTTTTTTTTTTTTTTTGGCAAAGGAGTGGGAGGGGGAGGGTTCAGCTGACATTGCAACATTCCTCCTTTATAGTTCCTGTTTACCCTCCCCTCCCCCCCATACAAGTGTTCAAAGAGTTCTCCCTACCCCCCCCCTCCCATACACACTTTGTAGGGAGGATAACTGGCCTTTAGGAAAGGAAACACTATTTTTGCCTTGCAAAAATGATCCTAGGGTATGGATGAAAAGGTAAGCAACTTCTGCTGTTGTATTTACTATAAATTTGATACTAAATGCATTGCTTAGGGGACATTGGACTTTCTGTTTGAATCTTTTTTTTTTTAAAGTAAGGTCTTCATTTTCTTTTGCTTTCCTGTCATACAGCAAAGAATAAGAAACAGTTGCCCTTTCCTTTGGGATCTTACATCAATAATTTGTTGTATGAGATTGGACCAAATCTATACTGATCCTTGGGTGTACCCTGCAGGTTGCATTTTGGATAAAACTGATAGAAGTTTGTGTAGTAGTGATTTGCCTCTTCCTTAAAAAGTGACCCCCCCCCCATGGCAAGTAGAAATCCCAGGATTAAGTGCTATCTGCCTTTCTTCTTGGGGTGAATAGAGTGCTGGCCTTACCATCAGGAGAAATATGCTTATGACACTAGCTGTGTTACATGAGCAAGTCACTTAACTTTAGTCTCCTGCTTCCTTATTTCTAAAATACAAGATAAGACCCATATTCACTCATATTGAGTGTATTTATTCATAAGGTTGTTGTGAATGTGAAATGAGATTATGTTTTGGAAACTACTAATTAAATATCAGCTATTAACAATAAATATATGTTGAAATGGGTTACATTCCTGTAGGACTGTATATTTAAAACTAAAATCTGTGGTCCTCATATTCAGTTGTAACTATAGTAGGAAAAATATTAAATTGTTTATACTTTGTACTAAAATTCTTTGCTGATATTTCAAGAAAATAAAATGACTGTGGCAGTTCCACAAAAATACCACAAAGACAGCACTACTTCACTGAAAAAATAACAAGGTGTGCTACTGGAATCATAAAGTTGTTTGATAACTTATTTGGTTTCCCTCCCTGTAACAACAATTTGGCTAGCTGCTGCTGTAGGGGTGTAAGACCCGACAAGAGCTGCCAGCACAGATTCTTTGATCTGCTTTTCCAAGGAAAGCAACTTTAAGGGGTTAACAGTCCCACTTCAATCAAACATACAAACATCATTCCCTTAGTTCAGGGGGAAAACTTTAGAACTGAACCCTGAACTTTAGAGCATATACAAATAGAAATTACAAACAGAAAATATTAACAGATCAACTAACACAATTCAGCAGACAGGCTTTGTCTAATCAAGGCATCACATACATAGTCACCAAAATAAGAGGCACCAACATGGGGGTGGGGTGGCCTGGCTACCCAGCATCTCCACATTAACACTTCCAGTGAGTGAGAGCCCCAGACAGAATGCTAACTGAGTTTATATACCCTTTTTAGGGCCTGTAGGGTTCATCCCTAATGAGCAAAAGGGTACGAACCTGGGGCTTTGCACCTAGTAAGGCTTTATCAAAGGCACTTAATTGCTTTTGCGTTCTAAAAGAGAAAACAGTAAAAAAAAAAAAGTCCCATCTTAATTATCAGTACACTGCCTTACCCCAGAATTCTCTTGGTTTTTGCTTATTAGCCATCTACATGTCTGTTTTTTTCCCCAGGAAATAAGGGATTTGAAGTAGTTCAGAGCAGGTTCTTCTGTGTTGTGGGGCTGCCTCTTCTGGATTCTATCTTGAAAGATTCCTAAGCCTATTGGGATCAGCTTTGTAGCTCTATACTTAAGCTAATTGCAAATGACCGGAAGTGCTTTGATCTTCTTTTCCAGGTATCTTTTCCCATTCCCCCTGCCCCCACAAAAGAAAAGCCAAACAAACTATGAGAGGGAAAAAGTAGGAAGAAGAAAAAGAGTCTTCAGGGCCACGTTGGAACCACATTCAAAATCTAACTGCTTAAAAGACTGTTGTTTTCTTCTTGGTGAGACAGATTTCTTGGGAAGGCTTTGGGACAACTGTTAACTTTTTATGTACAGACAGAATTGTAGAGGGAAGAATAAAAATGATGCTGAATAGGTGAGAACAGTTTTTTTCCTCTAAAATATATTTAGCATTTTCAACTTTATTTTGCTTCCAAATTGCTTTTTTCTTTATACCCGTGGTATTTTATTCCTTCAGATCCTCCTAGACTAGTGTCGATGGGTTCTAGCATTTATTTAAAGGGTTTGGAAGATGCATGTTGCTGGAATGAGTGGGAAAACTGCTACTTGTACAAATAGGTCATTGGGAGTAGGAGGAAAGGGGTCAGAACAAATTGAGATATAGCCAAGTTCTGGCATAGTTTCAACTTTTAATCCTTTTCTCCCATCATTGCACCAAAACAACCACTGCATATCAACCCTAATCCTCTCTTCAGTGAAGTCTGGACCTGCAGTGGCTGGCATCCCCCAGACAAGACTCACTTCCTGTCTCTGAAAAGACCTGGGGCCTTTACTGCCCAATCAATATCTTAATTCAGCTTTGTTGAATAATTTCTATCAAATGATTGTCAGATATAGGCCATAAGATAAAATCTTGGACATTTTGTTGACCTGATTCTTCTCTGATCTTCCTTAAAGATTCATCAGCTTCATGATTATATGAAGTAGATGTATAAAAGCTTCTTTACATTAGCTTTCATAAATTGCATTTTGTCTGTTTGAAGAAAGGTTCAGTGAGAATTTTGGTAAGCAGTTTTCTTCTCACTAAAATAATAAATACAGAGTATTATTTCAACTTTCTCTGTATTGTACCCAATGTTCTCGTTATTCCATACTTTCAGTTTCCCCCTTCCCCAGACCAGCATTTATGTGTGGTAGAATATATTTTAAGCCCCACATTCATGACCAAATTGACTTGTCAAATTCTATATAAAGAATTAAAAGGGTGAGTTAACAGTATTAAGAATGAACATATGAGTTAACATATGAGTTTCTCAGCCTGGTGTTTCTGTCTGTGGTGGAAAGCTGAAGTGTTTCCTTTCAAAGCCTACAGTTCCTAAATTACACAGTTTAGGGTGAGATGACCTAGTGCAGAGTAGTCAAACAGTGGCTCCCTGCAAAGCTCAGGAGTGCAGCCTGTTGGCAGAATGAGATTAAAATGTAATTTGAAAATGTTTAACAAAATAAGTAAAAATACAATATGGCCAATGATATTAATTTGGGTTTTCTAAGTCACTAATGGGCTGCATTTCTATTTGAGTTTGACACCACTGCTCTAATATAATCTCTGCTTTGAAGCATGGCAGTTCAGTCTCATCTGATTCTGCTTTCCCCTTTCTAACCTATCACTCACAACTGCCAAAATAATCTTCCTACAGCAAAGATAGGTCTGACTATACTACTCTGGCCCTAGGACCTTCTGCAATGATCTATTGCCTCTGGGATAAAATGAAAATTCCCCAGCTTGGTATTTGAAGCCTTTTGTAATCTGTCTGTAGCCTACTTTTTCCAGGATTGTTTCACATTATAAAACCCTTTGTGTGTTATATGTTCCAGCCAAAGTAGCCTATTTTCTCTTCTTCAGACTTGACCTTCTATCTCCCACGTCCTCCCTTCCTGGAATGTTCTCTCTTTATTTCTGCCTCCAAAAATCTCTAGTTCCTTACCAAACTTAATTCGATTGATCTGTGTACATGTTTTTAGCTTGCCAGTAAAGGATAAATTCCTTGAGGATGAGGATTGGCTTTTGGTTTTTCTTTGTATATTTAGGTGCTTTAATCGGTCAAGAATTTAAGCACCTTCTGTGTGCTAGGCATTGTCCATACAAAGTAGATATTTGCTAAATTGTATTGAACCTCTTCATTTTACAGATGAGGAAACTGAGGCATAAAAATGTTACATGATTTGCCTAAGGTCACTTTCAGGTAATAGCAAAACTGAGATTAAAACCCACGTCCTCTGACTCCAGATAACTATTTTTAGACTACCTTGCCACATCACATTTCATCACCTTTTGTGTATATTTGCTTTTATTTCTGGGCATTCTGCATTACTTTTTTTTAAAGAGTTTATAGATTTGCCCTACAAGATAACACATGTAAAGGATTTGTCAAATATACAGTTTAAGTATATGGAACTATAGGCAAAGATATGTCAAAAGGACATTGTTTTTTCATATACATAGTAAGCACTTAATAAATGCTTGTCGACCGACTTTAGTATTGAGTTAATGGAATATACATACATATACATAATATGTATAAAGAGTATAAGACTCTTTATAGAAGTCAGACTAGCACAAAGGATTTTAACTTGAGGTCTGACTTTTAACGAATTTTTATTAACAGTATTTCAGCGTAATTGGTTTCCTTTGTAATCTTTATTTTATTTTATGCTTTTTAAAACATGATTCTGAGGAATCCATAGATCTGACCACATTGCCTAAGGAGAGCCTATTCCAACAAATAAAGTCAGGCCTCTGGACTAGCAGTAGTAGTTTCTTGTCCAGCAAGTTCTTAAAAGTTGATTAGTGTATTGCAGTACTTCATCTGAGTTTTTTCTCTTAATTATATGCTAGGCAGTTAAATATAATGTAATCCTGTGGGACAGTAGAGGTTTGAAATGGGGATGAGCACAACATTTCACAAGTTTATATGGCTTTAAAGTTTGTTTGAATCATTAAGCTGCAGAGTTTGCTCATTAGGGGAGAAGCCAAAAACATTATTTGCTTTGTGATGATGAAGTATTGTTTTTTTTTTTTAAGTCTAGCCTAGAATTTGGTCAAATAAAGTGCTGTTTTTCTACATAACAAAGAATAATTTTTATATTTTTCTCTATTAAGATGTTTTGATGCAGAGCCAGATGAGCTGGGAAATGGGAAGTTGAGGATGAAAATGAAAGGAAGATTGCTTAGATCCACCTGTAAGGGCTGGATGTAAAATCCTCCCTGTTGCTTTCTGAGTAAAATATAAGAATTCTTTTCGGTTGGATATTTTAACTAAAACAAAAACCCATTGCATGCAACAAGAAGGAAAGCAGCTCAACATATCTTAGGTTTAAGACCAGTTGAATCCTTTTGGATATAAGGACTCCTAGACTACTGTTAGATGTACTAACTTTATAATTATCTGAGAGTTCGTGTTGTCTATCATTAAAAAATCAGATTCATAAGCAAGAAAAGCCACGTTTCCTTAAGTGCTTTTTTTGGAATGAATTTCTGAAGAAAACTGGACGTTCTTTTATATGACATGATTTGGCTCAGTTAAATGTGAAAAAAAAAATAACCATGCCACGAACGATAAGGAACTAGAGAAGACGTGAGGGATGAATGGCCCGTTAAAGCTATCCATAAACATTTAGAGAGGCCTTCCTGTGGAAAGTGAATTAGACTTTGTAGGACTCCAGAGCCAAAACTAGTACCTAAGGTGGGAGGAAACTAACTAGCATTTGCTTATTGTAAAAATTTATCAACAATTTGAATCTGCTGTTGGAGTGAACTCCTAAGAGAATTCGTTAATTTTGAGGGTAGTTGGACCTTTCATCAAAGATATTTTAAGGGAAATTTAGTCTTTAAAGGATAATCATCAGCTGGCATTTATTAGGTACTTATGTGCTACAAATACAGTAAATGAAACAATCCTTCTCCTAAGGAGCTTATATTCTAACTGTGAGACAAGAGTATATATATGAGAGAATAAATACAAGGTAGTTTGAGAGGGAGGGCACCAGCAGTTGAAGGAGGGCCCAAGAAAAACTTCACCAGGAAAGTGGTGCACGAGCTGTTTATTGAAGGAAGTAAGGGATTGAGCATGTTGGAGGTCCATTCCAGTAATGGAAGATGACTAGTTTAGAGGCACAGAGACCACAGCTATGTTGTCTGTGAGGAACAGAAAGGGGGCTAGTTTAGGTAACAGTGAGGAGAGGTAGCGTAATTTCTGATGAGGATGGATGGAGAGGTTCCGGCCAGGTTGTGAAGGGCTTTAAAAACTAAACAAACTAAAACAACCACCACAACAATGCAGTTATATTTGATACAAGTGACAATAGGGAGCCTCTGGGCATTTATTGAATTAGGGAAGTGACTTGGTCAGATCTGTATTTAAGCAAAATAATTTTGGCGATGTGGACAATAGAACCCGTCACCTCTAAGATCCCTTCTAGTTTAGATTCTCTGAGCATTCATGATTATTCCTTGTTTTTTTTGTCTCTCTGGCTGGTAATTTGTAACTCAGGCAAAATAAAGGTCATCCTGGGAGGAATAAGTGCTTAAAATTCCTCTTGAAAGAAAACTAATGAAAAGTGGATCATAGGTTTAGAGCTGGAAGGAGCCTTGGAGGTCATCTTCTAATCTAGGCCCATCCCCTCTGATGAGGAAACTGAGGCCTAGAGGGGTTAAATGACTTGCTGAGGGTCACACAGGTAGCTCGAAGCACAGCTAGGATTTCGAGCCTAGCTATTGTGGAGTTCCAGGACAACAACATACTATTTTCTCTTAGTTAATAATCTCATAAACCAGTTTGTAGTTCTGAGGATCTTGTGCCTGGTGCATGAGGGTTTTGTATTTGCTTGAGAGTGCCTCCCCCCCCCCACTCACTTCTGCTTTGGATTTTGGGGGTGGGGGAGCTTTGGATTTCTAAGGGAAGCCTTTACCAATACCCCTTAATGCTAGTATGTTCCTTTTGTTGATTTTTTTCCCATTTACTCTGTATTCATCTTGTTTTTATGTAATTTTCATAGTCCCTCCATTAGAGAGCTCTTTGAGAGCAGGGACTGTCTTTTGTTTTCCTTTACATCCCCTCAGTGCTTATCACAGTGTCTGGCATATAAATATAAATATCTAGATTTGACCATCTAGAATAGGACATTTAAAGTTGGCCATCAATCCATTAGTCAGGTGACTTTGAAAACTCACATTTTTTTTTTCACTCTGTATACATGTTGCAAATCCGTAAATAAACAGTTCCTGCTTGAAACTTCTTGGTGACTTTGGTCTGAAATGAGAGGGAGAGGGAGGGAAAGAGATCAATATTACGTGAACTCTTTGTAAAGTAATAATTTTATTTACTCATGTGCCAGCTAAAGTATTGAACCCAGGGGATTTGTTTAGAAAAATCCTTAGTTTTTTGTTGTTGATGTTGAAATTGTGGGTGCCAATAATAAAGTATACTGTAACTTGTCATCAATTTAGCTATTGAATTCTTAGTCCAAAGAACTAATTCCCATCTTAAGTTTTCTACAGAGTGTTTTCACCCAAAAGAAACTTCTTGCATCACCATTTCTGTATGTGTTAGTACCTTTCATGTTTTAAGAGGGAATACTTTGTTACCTTCCTTCACAAACTCATCACTTTGGTTTGTCAGGTTCTGCTGTTTGGTCTAGGAAGATAGGTATAAGGAAACGATTTGCTTTGCTTAGCCTTTAAAAAAAAAACTTTGATGTTGAATCTCAGAAATAATTCATACTCTCATTTTTTAATAAGTTAGTGAATTCAGAGTTACAAAATGTTAGAGCTGGAAGGGGCCCTTGAGCAAACTAGTCCTACATTTAACTTTCTAGTAGAAGAAACAAAGTCCCATAGAGTTTGTGAACTTAAGCAGATCACTTGGGCAGCTTGTTGGAGCCATGAAAAGACCTCTCCCTTCTCTGGGCTCTGATCTCCGTCTCCATGCCCTTCCTATGCACCCCACAGCTGCCTCAAACCAATAATTGAGTTATTGCTTACTCTTGAGACACCCTAAATGTCACCTTTGGGAATAGTGAAACTATTGCTGACTTAAGTAAGAGGAAGAAAAAAAGGAACTAAATGAATATGGAATGTCACGTTTGAGGCTTCGTTGTTTCAGTCGGAGTAAAGTTAATTGGTTTTAATGAACACTGTCAGTCAATTTTTTTTATCGCATAATATGATTTTGGCATCCTCGTATTTCCATTTAAGCATGCATTGATTCCAAATGAAGTCTTAGTGAGTAGAGACCTAATTTGGAAGGAATTGCTTTCCTGTTCCTGATTTCTCCTTTTACTCGTCTTTGCTGCTAATATGATAGTCACAGAATTGAGCTAGAAGGGGCACTGGAGATCCAAGAGGCTTCCTCGAGGGTTGTCACAAGGCAATAATGGGTAGGATGCCCAACTCCTCCTCTAAGCTTTACAGAATGCTTGCTTCTCCAGGACTGAGACTCTATGCATTTTATCTTTTCATCACTGTCTCCTGGCGCAATATCTTGTATGTATCCTATACTTAACTTTGGATTGAACTGCACACAACCTGGAGGAGTGGTTATTTACATGCTTTAAATTTTAAAGAGTGTCTCAAACCACCTATTATAAGATGCTATCTGTTGATCCAGAATTACAGGTGTTAATAATAATATTTAGCATTTATAGAGGACTTTTAAGATTGGCAAAGTGCTTTCCATACATTGTCTCATTTGATCCTCACCATTTCCCTATAAGGTAGGTGCTGTGATTATTCCATTTTACAGATGAGGAAACTGAGGCTGAAAGAGGTTAAATGACTTGCCCAGAGTCACATGGCTAGTAAGTGTCTGAGGCAGGACTTGAATCACTGATTCCAAGACCAGCACTGTCTACTGGTAAGTAATGAATGATACAGAGGAGCTGCTTAAGCAGAGGTGATGTTAGAGCAGTTTTTTTTTAATTTAAATTTTCTTCTGTTATGGACTTAATAAAAATAAACATGACAGAACATGGATGTAGGTAATTGGAATTTAGCTACATCTTAGGTGAATTAGGGCCAGGGTGCATAGCTAGTTTTGAGAGTAATACTGAAAATATTTTTGATTGGGGAATAAGGAGGAAATAAGTGGCATAATGCTTTAAGGTCTGCAAGTAGCACTTACCAAACATTCTGATTTGGTCATGTAAATAATTCTGTGAGTTAGGTACTACTGGCATTGTTACATCTGTTCTATACATAAGGAAACTAAGGTTCAGGTTAGGTGACTTGACCATGGGCTTTTAGCGAGCAGGTGTTGGAGAAGAGATTTGACTCTAGGTTTTCCTGGATTCAGGGCCGATGTTTTGTATCTTTTACTTAAAATAGGGAAGAGTGCTGTATTGGGAAATTAAATACGTGAGTTCAAATCCCAGCTATGCTATTTATTATCTTTGTAACCTGGGGTAAGTCACTGAAAGTCTCTGGGGCATTCACTTCTTTATATGTAAAAAGAGGGTGTTGTACTAGAAGGACTCCTAGGATTCCTTCCAGCTCTACATCTGTGGTCCCCTACTGTGCTAGGAAAGAATTTAAATCAAGATACCTTAGATAGCAGATTAATCTGTGTAGGTGAAGTAATTTTTAGCTGATTACCTTGAGGTAGATCAGGGCATCTGTCTATTTCTGGTTCCACATCTGGATTTGTGTCCTTGGCTTGCAACATATGTGAAATGATGATGAAGTTTATCCATTCTCTGAGTGTGCTGCTCTGCCCTTCCTGCAGTGCTCAGCTCCTGTTCTAGGAACTCTGAGTTATGTAACCTCCAGATGCCCTCCAGGTTTGCAGTGTTCTGCTGCACTTGGCAGGTGTGTGTGGTGGTCTTACTAGTGGGAAGGGATGGTGTCAGCAGGGGTGGAACCCTATGTGTTTAGGGTCCTACCCAAGACGAATGACTGGTGTCTGATCACATGCTGCAGCCTTTAAGCTATTTCTTTGATATTGGCTCACCAACTGAGCTATGAATTATGGACATTCAGTGGTCAGTGTTGAGTCATAAATCTTGGATCCCCATGCCCACAGCAGGCCTTTCAATGCCACTGACCTACTAAGATAACAGAACGACTAAGGGGACTTTTTAAAAATGTTTATTTCTATAATTCTTATAGTAGGCTCTTAATAAATTATTGCTGATTGATGGAAGAAAATGGTTAGAGAGTTGGGTGAGTTAGTGGAGAGAGTGTGTGGACCAGTACTCGGGGAGGGAGACCTGAATTTTAGTGCCATCTCTTCTGACTTACCAACTGATCTTGGGCAAGATTTCACTTGTGAAGTGATTGTCCTTCATTTGTAGAATGAGAAGATTGGAGAAGATCACTAAGGCCCTTTCAGCTTTTGAGCCAGTAATTTACAGGAACATAAAAGGATCAGAAGATTAAATAAACATACGTTAATTAGTAGGCCAACTAAAAGTGGTTCCTGGCAGCCTTACCATAAGTTGTTTGTTGTTATGCTTTCATAAAGTTACAAGAAAATTGCGCAACTGTTGCAAATATAGTTGACTTTTAACTTACTAGTTGTTGTAGAAGGGGTAGTAAAATTGGAAATGTCATCGTTTTTCTTGGTTTATAGAGGATTTTGGTACAACTGTTTAATCTGGGTATATCATTTTGAAATGCAGATTATATAGTTTAGATCACTTAGCTGAATTATCTAATTTGTCTGGTATATGGTTATATTTAGGAATCATTTAATGCATATCTTTTTTGTTTTGATAGTGGGGAAAAAAGGGAGCAACATTGACATATAAACAATTTTTCTTTTCACTATGATCTTGGGAAATATAATTTGGGTGCCAGTGTAGAAACTCCCAGTTCAAATCCAGCCTCAGACACTTCTAGCTATGTGACCCTGGGCAAGTCACTTAACCTATGTTTGCCTCAGTTTCCACATCATTAAAATGGGAATAATAATAAATAGCACCTACCTCCCAGTGTTGTCGTGAAGAACAAATGCTATAATTGTAAAGTCCTTAGCACAATGCCTGGCATATAGTAAGCACTATAAAAATGTTAACTGTCATTATTTAAAATCTTGCTTTAATTATTTTAAAATTTGCTTAATGCATTAAGAGATTGTGACTTGCCTGCAGTTATATAGGTATTAAATATCAGAGGGAGGTCAGGAACCCAGGTCTCTCTCAATCAGGCTACTGGTTCTGGAACTATAATATTCCGTTATTAACAATAACTCGTTAAGTAATTTAAGGCTTATAAAACTTCTTACAACCCTGTGATGTAGGCAGCACAAATTTACCTACTTTACGGTAAAGGGGAACCAAAGCTCAGAGAGGCTCCCTTATTAGTAAGGCTGGGTAGAGGTTTCTTCTAAACAAGCCTAGCCTTTTCACAGAACGAAATCATTGTAAAGCAAACTTTATTTTCCCATAGCAACAACTCTTTTAATTGATTATCTTTCAAGGTCCCAGCATCAATGACTCATACATAGATGTAACCAATAATGTGGCATAAAAGCAAAGAAACAGCCATGACAAAGCTCCATAATTGTTTACCTTTTAGAAATTCTACATCAAGACCTATACAGTAGATGCTGTACATGTATTCTTAGGGTTTAATGTACTATAAAGTGTATGTTAAGCACAAAAAAGTAATACCATGTTAGAAATTTGACCATATAACTAAATTGATAGATTTTAAGAAATGTGTTTGGTGGGGTAGGGGAGATGCTGGAGGACAAGGTCCAGACTTGCGATTGTATCAGTGTAGGACCCTCCTTCCATCTACTTTATTTGCAGCTTAGTCTTATGGAACTCTTTGGCCATACTTGCTTACTGTTGCCTTCTGCAATAGTTGAAGATCTTTCCCAGCCATCAATAGGCCATGTGACCTGCTCACGTCACAGGAAGCCTAAGTCACGTGATGGGAGGAGCTTGCTGAGAGGAGAAGGAAAGTGTCACCTCAAATGCTCAGGGAGAGAGGAGACATTGTGGCTGTGCTGTGACTGTTGGTGGCAAGGCCCCTGGGGCGGGGGAGGGGTGGATGGCTTTGAGATGGCGCGCTTCTCTGCTGTGATACTGTGTATTGAAGTCTTGGCTGCTGTGATGGATTGGGCTTGTTGGTTTTGGGATCTGGTTCTCTGGTGTCTGAATAAATGGCTCACTTCTTCTACCCTCTGTATGGAGAGCATGTTTTGTGGTACTGAACCACATAGGCATTCTGACAGTTATCGTCTATATTGTGATTATTGCCTTGCTAATACACCTTCCCCCTGAGATTACTTTCTGTTTGCACTGTGTATACCTCATGTGTTAAAATTGTAAGAAACAAGTGCCTTACCAAGAACTCCACAGGGTCAGTAGTGAATCAGGAAGGACTTTATTTAAAGTTCTTAGGTGACTAACAAGTATGCATACATTCGGACAAATACACAGCGTTTTATTCCCTGTTCCCATTCGAATTTTTCTCCCCGTTCCTCGTTGACAGGGTTTACAGCCTATCCAAAGCACCTAAACCCCTCATGTGAGTCTCCACCCCTGCTTACATCTTCCATTCCCCACTTTTTGCTGCCCCCTTCCCTTTTACCTTAGTTGGTAAAAGAATGACAAGCCTTAAATGTTTTTTGGCAATTGAAAATACAACCCTGGATATCTGTGTTTCTTGTACCATTAACATAAAAGGTACTTCTTCTGGTTTTGTAGTTGTTGACACTGGAAGCGGCATTCTCTGGGTTTACTCAGAGAACAAAGAAGGACATGTCTACTCTTAAAAGATGATTATTGCCAAGTGTGCTCCTATGTAGGCCTCCACGTTTGGTGAGTGATATGCAGAAGCAACATCCCCAACTACCTTTTCTGCGCAATTTTTTGTTTCCTCACCAATTAAAGTGGGAGCTCCTTGTTTTTTCTTTGCATCCCCAGTGCTTAGCACAGTGCCTGGCACATAGTAAGCATTTATTTAAAAGCTCAATGGTGACTCAGCTGAAGGGGTCTCAAGTGGAAATAGTTTAAGAAGCCTTGCTCTAAAGGACTCTGATGCCATTCCTCTAATCCAGGGGTGGGGAACTTTGGACCCTCGTGTACAGCCCAATAAGATTATACCATTCCATTCACATACTAGAATTTCTTCAGCCATTTCCCAGTTGCAAAAACTGAAAAGTTCTTTGCCACAGCAAAAAGAGATGCAGATGCTTATAAATATTTTTGTGCACATGGGCTGTTTAACTCTTCGTTGAGGGATAGGCCTAATAGTAGTATGTATCACTGAGTCAAAGGGAATGCATAGTTTTAGTACTTTTGGGGCATAGTTCTAAATTGCTCACCAGAATTTCTGTATCCATTCGCAGTGACATCAGTAGAGCATTATCGTTGCCTATATTCTCCCTTCTCCCACCCCCCATGATTATTACTCCTTTTTTTAAATCATGTTTGTCGTATTCATGGGTAAGAGGTAGAATTTCACAGTTGTTGTGATTTGCCTTTCTGTTATTAGTGATTTGTAGCATTGGGGTTGTTGATAACTTGAATTTTTTTCTGTCCTTTTGATATTTCATTTATTAGGCAGTGGCTCTTGTTATAAATTTGAGCCAATATCCTATTACATCCTGGATACGAGAAATTAATTAGAAAAAGTTATTGCAAAGATGTTCGTACCAAATTAACTGTTCCCTTTTTAATTTTGACTGCATTTGTTTTTTTCTGCAAAAGTTTTTAAATTTTATATAACCAAATTGTCTGTTTTCTTCTGATCCTCTCTGTCCCTTGCTTGGGCGTGAACTCTTTCCATAGTTGCAAAAAATATTTTATTCTTTGCTTTTCTACTTTGTGATGTAACCTTATATATAGTATGTCCATTTAGAGCTTATTTTAATACGTAGTGTGGAATGTTGGTCTGTACCTAATTTCTGCCTATTTTCTTTGATAGTTATCCCAGAGGTTTTGGTTATATTGTGAATTCTTACCCCAGTAGTTGAGGTCTTTAGGTTTATTGAATTCTGTGCATCCATAGATTGTACACCTAATCAGTTCCACTGCTTGACTTTTCTGTTTTTTAGTCAGTATGAAATAGTTTTAATGATTACTACTGCTTTGTAATGTAGTTTTGAGATCTGTTATTGCTAATTCTTCCTTTCAACTCATCATTTTCTCTTAAAGGGAGGTACCAAGCCTGACTTTCACAGAGTTTTTTTTTTTTACTTTTCATATCTTGTTAGGGAGACACTACTTGCAGATCATGCTTTTACACAACTGTATAATTTTGTAACATGCACGACTTGGCAGTAGGTAAGGGCCAAAATTAAAATAGGCTAAACTCTTCTCAGGCTGCCCGAAATCCTTTGGTGGGCCATATGTTATGCAGGTCTGCTGTAAGAGAACCATTGGAATTTTTTCAGGCTAGTGAGGTGTTGGCATGTGTATCAGTGCTCACCTCTGTGAGTCAACCTCCTATGATTTGGGGCCAATGTATGCAGGTAAAATGTCAGCTTTTTTTTTTTTCAACATTGTGAAAGTGTCCCCCAAACTAGGGTTGAAGATTTCCCTTCTGTGAATCTGCTGAACTATTTAAGCAGTTTCCAAAAATTTTTTTAAGAAGAGCACCGAATAAAGTATCTCAGAATGATAACAGGAACGAAAACCAAGTAGAGTCAGATCCACAAGCATTTGTTAAATAATTCTCTACTTTGTGCTAATTTATGGGGATCCAAAGAAAGACAAAAAACCAAACAGTTGCTGCTCTCAAGGAACCCACAGTTTAGTGGGTGAAATAATATGCAAACAAGGATGTACAAACAAAACATATACATGATAAACTGGAAGAACCAAGAAAGGTTTCTTGCCGAAGCCTCGAAGGAAGCCAGGAAACAGAGTCAAAAGAGGGAGAGCATTGCAGGCATGGGGGATCCATAGTGAAAAGACCTGGGAGGTCGCGTGTTTGGTGTAAAACTTGATTTCACTGGATTGTGGAGCCCAGAAGGCTGGTAAAATGTCTGATCCAGGCAAGGACTTCCTTTTCTGGGCGAGGCAACTGGTGGGGACTAAGAGTGAACTCTGCTTCTCTCTTAAAAAAAAAAAACAAACCCCAAAATAATTTGTAATTTTATTTTTGCTTTTTCTGGTCTCTTGGCCACTTTTCTCCATGATTTTTCTCAAAGATTATTAACAGTCTGTCAGCAGTCACATTGTCTAGTTCTTTTATTATTCTGGTTATTGTCTCGCTTAGAGCAAGTAGTTTGACTTCATGAAGAGTAGGTAGGTATTCCCTTACCATCTCCCTACTTATCTTGGGTATCAAAATTTTTTCTTTAAGCAGTTTTAATTGTGTCTTTTCTAGCTTAAAGATTACTTTTCTTGATGTAAGAGTGGAACATCTCCCTTTTCTCTGGCTCTTTATCATCCCACTTGCCATGAACAATGCTCTTACAGTTTTGGGGATTCTCCTTTTGCTAATTCATTTTTTTCCCTTAAAAACTTCCTTTTTATTGTCCTTAACAATTTCTTGCCATTATATGTTTTGGTGTTGGATGCTATTTACATAGTAGTACTTTGCCATGTTTTGTGTTCATCTTCTATTGTCTGCTCTTTTTAAAATCTGATTTTAAAATTTAAAAGTTGATTTCTCTGTGCATCCACATTGGTCTCTTGGCCAGTTTTCCTTTTTCTTCATCCTAATTCTTTGGCTTTTTTTTTCTTTTTTCCCTTTTATTTATTTAATATATTTAGTTTTCAGCATTGATTTTTACAAGAGTTTGAATTACAACTTTTCTCCCCATCCCCATTTCTTCCCTCCCCCCCCCCCCATCTTCCCTCCCTTCTGTCATCCTCTCCTTTTTTTTTTATCTTCTTCCTCCTCCTTTCCTGTGGGGTAAGATACCCAATTGAGTATGTATGGTATTCCCTCCTCAGGTCAAATGTGATGAGAGCAAGATTCATTCATTGCCCCTCACCTGCCTTCTCTTCTCTTCCTACAGAACTGCTTTTTCTTGCCACTTTTATGCGAGATAATTTACCCCGTTCTATCTCTCCCTATCTCCCTCTCTCAATATATTCCTCTCTCATCCTTTAATTTGATTTTATTTCTTTTAGTTATCTTCCCCTCGTCTTCAACTCTGTGCCCGCTCTCTCTCTCTATATATGTGTATATACACATACATATATACATACATACACACTCAAATATATGTGTGTGTATATATATATATATACGTAAACATATATATGCATATTCTCTTCAGCTACCCTAATACTGAGGTTTCATGAATCATACACATCATCTTTCCATGTAGGAATGTAAATAAAACAGTTCAACTTTAGTAAGTCCCTTGCAATTTCTTTTTCTTGTTCTTTTTCTTGATTACCTTTTCATGCTTCTCTTGATTCTTATGTTTGAAAGTCACATTTTCTATTCAGCTCTGGTCTTTTCATTGAGAAAGCTTGAAAGTCCTCTGTTTTATTGAAAGTCAGTATTTTGCCTTGGAGCATGATAGGTTTTAATCCTAGCTCCATTGACCTCCGGAATATTGTATTCCAGACCCTTCGATCTCTTAATATAGAAGCTGCTAGATCTTGGGTTATTCTAATTGTTTCCACAATACTCAAATTGTTTCTTTTTGGCTGCTTGCAGTATTTTCTCCTTGACCTGGGAGTTCTGTGCTCAAAAGACCTTACCCAGCAACCATCCAGGCTGTCCTGGGCTGGAGCCCTGCTTCCCTCTGCTATTTTGTGGGTTCTGCAGTTCTAGAATTGGTTCAGAGCCATTTTTTTTAATAGGTTTTTGGAGGGACTTGGCGGAGAACTCATGCTAGTCCCTGCTTTCCAGCTGCCATCTTGGCTCCGCCCCCAATTATTTGGCTTTTTATGTGTTCAGAATTTTATTTAATGTCTTTCAGGCCATTTAGGATTCAAGTCTAATTTTCCTTTAAGATTCTAAGATTCCATGGTCACTTCACATGCAAACCCCTCCTACCCCCCCAAAAAGCGTCCAGTTTCTCATTGTTTAGGCTTTTCCTTTTTTAGTATTTTTACCTTTTGAAGGATGAAATTATAATTAAGATAATTAAATTATTGACCATTCTGCTTTTGGTAGAATTCCATCAGCTGTCTGGTTAATTGAGGTGTTAATTGAGATGCTGTTGTGCATGACTTGTGATCAAGAGTCATGAATTCAGATTTTTTTTTTCCCAAAATGGAATCAAGGAAATATAACCAAAAAGAGAAAATGAAAAGGGTGGTATAAGTGTCCAGATTCAGGGCAGCATCCAGTGAAAAAGTTTTTGTCATCATGGTTTTGTTCTTGCCCTTGAAAGACCTGGAAAAAAATAGAAAGATCACCTTCCAGAGTGAAAAGGCCGTGGTTCTCTTGTGCACTGGTTAGGTTACGTTGCTTCCATTTGGAAAGTTGTGCATGTTCAATTCCATAACCCGCATTTTAGGAAGGCCTGCCATTATTTGCAGAGCATGTTAAGGAAAGGGAGAATCTGGATGAGTCAGGAAGGGCTTTAGGGTTGGTAATGTGAAGGTGGGTTGGAGTAGCTAGAGACATGTAGCTTGGAAAAGAGAAGATCTGGTGACAGGCTAGTAGTCTTCAAGTAGTTAATAGAGCCATCGCGTGGAAGAAATAGTGGATTTGTTTTGTGTGGCTTCAAAAGGCTGAGCTGGGAACCAGGGCTAGGAATTGCTTAGAGGCAGATTTCAGTTCCACTTAAAGAGAAACTTCCTTTGAGAAATTCGAGGTCTAGAGGGTGTGGCTTGAATGAGTAGTTGGCCTCAGATATCCCTTCCAATTGAGAGCTTCTTCTCTTGTGATTCTGAGGCAGAAAACCTGGGCTTGGATCCAGAATTTCCTGCTTATTAAGTTTGCTATATGGCTGTGGATAAATCATTTGGATGTCTCTGAGGCTCACTTTTCTCACCTATAAAATGGGGGAAGGTCATAATGTTTCCATTACTTAGATAAAGTATTGAGAAAAGCACTGTGTAAACAAATAGTACTACAGAAAGGTGAAGTTGTTAATGTTTTATTGCTTGATGTAGATAGTTTAAGAGACTACTGAAAAGCAAACTTGTTCAACCATTATTTTGTATTTTTAAACAATATAATAATTACCTGCTTAAATTTGTAACAAACACAGTTGTTACAAACCTAAGTTGATGGGAGAGTAAGCGAACATCCCAGGATTTGGAAAGATTTAGAGTTGGAAGAGACCTTGAGTTCATCTAGGCAGACTGTGTTATTTTTATGGATGAGGAAACTGAGGTCCGAGTGATTAAGTGATGTAGGTGACATCACAGAGGCAGTAAGCAGGGTCCGGACTTTGGGGCCAGTTGTTCCAATTATGTCCAGGTGTTCGTGATCCCTTTGGGGTTTTCTTGGCAAAGATATTGGAGTGGTTTGCCATTTCCTTCTCCAGTTCATTTTACAGTTGAGGAAACTGAGGCAAACAGGGTGAAATGACTTGCCCAGGGTCACACAGCTATTAAGTGACCGAGGCCAGAATTGAATTCAGGTTTCCCTGATTCCAGGCTGGGTGTTCTACTTTGTCGGCCAGCTGCCTTGAACTTTGCCTCTGACTCTTTTTCATTATCTCAACCCATTGTTCAAATGTCAGTGAGTTGGCTTCACCAATCTTTGAGCCTATGAGAAAGGAACTTGGTGAGGTAGAGGTGTAGACCTCTTCTGAGACCCTATGAAAGGATAATTGAAAACTTAGGGAGATTTTGAGGTGTGGTGTATCAAAAGATCTGCTGCTTTTGCCTGATGAAATTGTGCAAATGAGGCTGTAATGACCACAGTAGCCTTCTTACCCAGATACAGGGTGAATTCTATAGGAAGCTCTGACCCTTAGATCACTTGGCCTGGTCTTGAATCACAATTTTGGGCCCAAGCCCCATTTTCCTTACAGCCTGGGAGTTTGAATATTAATTAGCCTCCCATTCCCTAGGAGTCTTTACTCCCTCTAGTTTCCTGATCCAGGTTTATCTTTCTTTTCTTCCTGTGCTTAGCCCTGACCAGGTAAACATACTATACAAATCGGCCAGATTTTATTGGTGTAGGGAGAGGGGCCTTGGGGTGAAGGCACAGAGCTTCAAGACTCCAGCAGGACTGCTATTAATTTTGTGATTATCTCCTCTCAATAAAACTGGCTTCCCTTACTGTCTTGTGAGCTCCATGTATCCTTGTATACTGGGCTTTTAGTATTCTGAGTCTTCCTAGGTCTGTAGTAAGACAGGTATACATAGGCATTCTGTGATTTCTCTTGAGGTTTACAATGTCTGACATGTTGGCCAAATTTGGCCTGCCTCAGTTGGAAATGTAGCTTTTTTGATAGTTTACCAATAATCTTTTTTAAACCTAATTAAGCACATACGTACTAATAGGTCAGGGGCCTAACCTCACTATTCTTGCAAGGTATAATGTAGGAGGCTTGAATCTGAATAATTCAATTCAAAAACTTTTTTTTGTTATTTTTATTTTTGGAGGGGGGAGGGCAAGGCAATTGGGGTTAAATGACTTGCCCCTGATAACACAGTCGAGTGCTGAGCCCTTTTGCCTTGGATTTGAACTCATGTCCTCCTGACTCCAGGGCTGGTGTTCTATTCACTGCTCCACCTAATTGCCCCTAAAAGCATTTTATTTATATTTTTAAGATAAATTTTTGTTGCTATATTCTCTTTTTTATATCACCTGCAACTCCCACTGTATGCCTCCTGTCACCCACACCTAGAGAACTATCCTTTATAAAAAGATTATTTTTTAAAGAAAGAGAAAGGAAAAAATTTTGCAAAACAAGTACATCAGAAAAAATACGATGTAATAAGCAGTGTTCCACACCCATGATTGCTGGCGTCTGCAAAGAGGCGATGGGGGAATGTCTTCTTTGGGGCCAAGCTTAGTCATTAATTTTATAGCATTCACTTCCAGCAAGCATATTGAAACATAGACACTCCAGTCTCCTATGCTGAAGTAAGAAGTTTTGTGTAGCCCAGTTAACTTGAACATTCAGTGTATGCTCGTGCTGACTTGGATATTTTTGATTAAAGAACTTTTTCCACAAATGGTCATTCCTCTTAAAGAGGAAGGAAGTGTTACTAGAAGTATGCCTGTGCTAGAGCCAGCTGTGACATCCTGCTGTGATGATCCCTGACCTCTTTAGCGTTATCTTCATTTGCAGGAAGTTACTATCAAATCTGAAATCAGGTGACCATATGACAAACAGTCATATGACAGCAGTGAATCCATGCCAAAACTGGCAAACAGCTGGGAGTAAACCAGAATCTTAACCTGAAATAAAGGAATCCAAAGCACTATTATTCTGATATTGAAGTTGATTGTTGAAGCTTTCGTTAGAAATTAGTGTACTGAAACAAATAGTGATTAAGGAAATTTGGCTGTGTTTCAATAAGACACCTTTTTTGAGTGGTTAACTAGATAAGCTTGAGGAAAATTCAAAGTTCTTTGCTAGAAAAAACTTGTTAGATGCATCAGGATGTGTTCCTTGCTTTCTAGGTCTTCTCAAAGAATCATTTAATAAATATATCTCACATGTTTGTTTTCATTTCTTAATATATTTTTTTCTGTCTCACTAAACCACAGAATTGGAAAGCGGACTAGTGAAGGGGAGAGGGGACAGTAATAGAATAGAACATTTGAATTGGAAGGTACCTCAGACCATAGAACCATGCCACCGCCTCTATAGCTTATTCAACAAGTAACACCTTTGGTGATGGCCGGGGATCAGATGCTCACTGTTTGCTGAGGCAGCCTTTCCCACTTTTGGACAGCTGTAATTGTGAGGAAGTTTTTCCTTCTTTTGAGCCGAAATTTGCCTCTGCAATTTCCATCCATTGTTCCCAATTCTGCCCTCTGAGGCTGGATGGAACTGGCATGATCCCTCTTCTACAGGATAGCCTTTCTAATACTTGGATAGCTAATACAGAGCCACTCCAACATCCACACTCCATAGTATTCACTCTAAGCTGAGTATTCCCTGTTCCTTTAACCAAGGCTTCAGCTCTCTTTCTTGGCCCTTCTATTATTCCATGACCTTTTTGATGTCCTGGCACCCAGAGCCGAACACAGTATTGCAGATGGAGCTAAATTAGTCTCTTAGTGCTCATTTGTATAACTAGTTTAATGGGCAGAGAGATCAACTTTGCTTTCGTTGTTGTTGTTCTGTCGTGTTCAACTCTGTGAGACCCCATTTGGGCTTTTCTTTTTTTCTTCTTCTTATTTTTTTTAAATTTAATTTATTTGATATATTTAGTTTTCAGCATTGATTTTCACAAGAGTTTGAATTACGAATTTTCTCCCCGTTTCTATCCTCCCGCCCACTCTAAGATGGTGTATAATCTGGTCGCCCTTTGCCCCTGTCAGCCCTCCTTTCTGTCACCCCACTTCCTCTCCCATCCCCCTTTACCTTCTTCTCTTGTAGGGCAAGATAAATTTCTACGCCCCATTACCTGTGTATCTTATTTCCTAGTTGCATGCAAAAACTTTTTTTTTTGTTTTTGAACATCTGTTTTTTAAAACTTTGAATTCCAAATTCTCTCCCCTCTTCCCTCCTCCCTACCCT
>CM053625.1:220753078-220777729 GCA_028646595.1 Phalanger gymnotis | reverse complement strand
GAGAGCAAGATTTACTCATTCCTCCTCACCTGCCCCCTCTTCCCTTCCTAGAGAACTTCATTTTCTTGCCACTTTTATGTGAGATAATTTACCCCATTCTGTCTCTCCCTTTCTCCCTCTCTCAATATATTCCTCTCTTATCCCTTAATTTGATTTCATTTTTTTAGCTGTCATCCCTTCATATTCAACTCACCCTGTGCCCTCTGTGTGTGTGTATGTGTATATATATATGTATACACCTACATATATACATACATAGACACACGTATGTACACACACACACATATATCTATATGTGCATGTTCCTTTCACCTACTATGGAGACAAGGTAGTTTCCAGGGGGAGGGCCCTAGCAACTAGTGGATTGGAAAGGGCTTCCTAAAGGTGGTGCTTAAGTTGATATTTGAAGAAAGCTAAGCATTTCCCAGGTGGAGATGAGGGAGGGAGTGTATTTCAGGGACCAAGTACAGTGGCACAGGGATGTCACATACAGAGAACAGCAGGGAGGCCAGATAGAATGGAGTATGTGGTGTGTAAGAGTAACATGCAATAAGCCTGCAAAGGCAGACTGGAGCCATATTAAAAGCCATATTGTAATAGGTCAGGGCTGTCCAAAATACAGTCCACAGGCCTCATGCAGCTTCCAGTGTGGTTTTATGCAGCCCACCTGTGGGTTTTAATTTTTACGAGCGAAAAAGTAAAATAATAATTTGCATGGAACATGTGTTAGATTTTTTAATTCCATCACTAATGAATGCTCTTGTTGATGTTAATTTTCTTTGGTGTTTTTAAGCAGTATTATGGATGGAGCATATCACACAGAATTTTCAATCCATCCGTGGGATGTGTTCCATCTGTACGATACAGATTAGTCAGCATGCACCTACCTTTATACTGTTTGTGTTTGCTTTTGCACTTCGAGCCTTTCTGTGCCGTATTGATGATACGCATTCCCCCACTTTCTATTAGTATACTGTATTTTTTATTCTGGGTGTGGCCCTCGAATAATTATTTTAATGCAGCCCTAAGATAACCTAAGGTTGGACAGCCCTGGTATAGGTAATAAGGAGCCACTGGGGCTGGAAAGGGAGAGAGGGAGAGGGAGGGGGAGGGGAGAGGAAGAGGAAGAGAGAGAAGAGAGGCAGGGAGAGGGAGAAAGCACCATTGCAAAGGTGGGAGAGCTATGTGAGTTGAGATGTGGGATGGGTATGAGATGTAGAGAGAGAAGTAACAATAACAAGACTTAGCAACCATTTGGATGCAAGAGGTGAGGAGTCAAGGGAGGCTCCGAAAGAATGGTGGTACCTTTGTCACATAGGGAATTTAGGAAGGGAGAGGTGATTTGGGGGGGGGGAGATAATTAAATTGGTTTCAGACATGGAGTTTGAAATGGCTTTGAGACATCCAGATGGAGGTATATTCAGTAATTAGTTCTATCTATCTATCTAATCTATCTGTCTCATATAAATCTGGAAGTCATTTACAAAAGTGATAGCTGGACCCATGGGAGCTTATGAGATCCATCGAGAGTGAAGAGAGAAGATAATGATGATTCAGCAAAGGACTGAGAAGAAGCTAGATTAGGGGAGAGAGCAGTATAAGGAACAGGGAGGAGACAACACAGAAAGACAAGAGTAATGACTGAAAAAAGACCACCAGATTTGGTAATAAATGGATCATTGGTTATCATGCCATTTCTTTTGATGAGGTTAGAAGCCAAAAATGAATTCGAGGTGAAAGAGTGAAGATAAGCCATTTTTCCCAGGAGTTTCCCTATGAAGGGGTGGAGAGGTAATAGGACAGAAGCTTGTGGGAATGATTGTGAATAGTGAAGAGAAAAATTCATTAGATAAAGGTGAGTTTGAAGATGAGAGAGGATTCCTGGAAAAGATTGGACTAGATAGGATCCAGGGCGAAAATAGGGTTTACTTTTGTGAGGAAAGTTATTTTTTTCCCTCTTCCTCAAGAGACTGGAATAAAGGAGGGAATGCTGGGTAGATTGGGGGTGAGATGTAGAATATTTTATAGATGACTGTCTTAAGACCGAATCTTGGAATTTACTCCATCATTGTCTTTATCTTGCCAGAACTGGTTTGTGCTTTCCAGGCATTGCTTGATTCCATCCATTTCCTTTTTGACCTTATAGCAGCATATTTTTGAGGTATTGGACACACACAGGAGATATTCTATGAAAGACCCCATCCATGATTAGTCACTAGTTTATTTCAGTTTTGAAATCCACTCTTTTTTCCCCTTTTAAAAAAAAATTTAAATTTTTTATTTTTTGGTGGTATCACCTTCAAGTGAGTCTTACATTTCCTCAAGCTTTCTCAGACTCCCCATTGATCTCTTTGTCAAGAAGTCCCTGAGAACTTTACTTCCAAACTTGCTGCCTTTCTACTCCCTTTTGTCTAATACTAGTTTTTTCTTGTTTCTTATTGTCCTAATCAGAACGCTACCCAGAGTACTTGCTCCCCATAACTAGAATTCCCCAAAGGTTGACTCAGACCTGTCCTTGCTTTCTCTTTTTCAAAAACAGACTCCTTTTATGATTAAGCATATTCTTAATGGTTTGTATTCCATATCTAGACTTAGCTCTTATTTTGTATACCACTTAGTCTATGGTTTCTGCTACTTTAATAAGACTAAATTAACTTAGAAAAAACAAGTATCATAAAAGCATTTAAAGTAGTAAGCCTCCAGAGTAGAAATTGACAAGATTTTAGCATCTGAGTTTTCAGTTTGAAAATAAATAATGTTTATCGCCTTTCAAAATTTAAGTTAGAAATGTTTTATGTCATAAGATGGCTTGTCATTCTGCCAGTGTTCTTATTTTTTTCCTTTAGGCTCTAGGTTGTTCGGAGAGACTTTACTTTATACTGTATGATATCTAAACACTGTGACCCTGTAACTCAAAAGTAATGTAGAATCAGGTGTGACAAGACCAGCTACTGTATTTTCTTCCGTTTGGTTTGTTGTGCTTCAGTTCACATAAGAAAAACAAACTCTAAATCAAGAAGGAGCCTGTATCCTCTGTAGTCTTATATAGACTGCTTCTTCTCTGTCTGCTGGGCCGAATCTTCATTCACCTGCTGCTTGGGGTCCCTTGTGTTTCTGTCCTGGACCCTCTTCTCTTCCTCTATGCTGCCTAAGAAAAAAAGAGGTAAACTACTAGAATGATGGCGTGACATCATAGGCAGTATTCTTCACAGTCCTTGACCTTCAGGGAACCATGGGCCAGGGGGTGGTATGGATATTTCAGTAGCTGCTCTTTAGGACAAGCATAGGTTTTTCATTTATTTGGAGATTCCTCTTTATGAATTCCTTCCATTCATATGTCACAATTTGTTCAGCTGCTTTCCAGTCCATGGATACCCAATTTGCTCTCAGTTCTTTACTGTTATGAATATTTTGGTATTTTCTGGACTTTTTTTTTGCATGGTTGTTTTTAACCCCCACAGGGTCTATGCCTGGTAGTGATCAAGTGCACAAACATTGTAATGACTTCTCTCATTTCAGAGTTTTACCAGCAGTATATAAGTTTGCTTGTGTTCCTGCAGTTCCTCAAACATGGCATGTTTTTTAAAAACATGACCCAAATTGAGGATGATAATAGAAATGCAAATTAACATAACTGCAGTTTTACCATTTCCCCAGTAGAGAAGTGGTTAAAGGATACAGAGCTCAAAAGAACTTAAAACAATTAACCGTTATGTGAAAGAATCCCCCAAATCACTAAAAAGAGAACCGAAAATCAAAATAACCAACATTTCATTCTATTTCCAGCAAATTAGCAAAGAAGACAAAAGATGGCTGTTGGATGGAACAGTTTTAAAGAGACAGGCATTATGGTTACATGAATTAGTGTAATCATTATGGAAGGTAATTTGGAATTATGCAAATAAAATGACCCTTCGACCCATAGATTACACTGCTAGGTATATACTTTGTAGAAGGCATTAACAAAAAGACTTCTCCATCTGCACCAATATATCTACCACAATGTTTTTTGTGAAGAACTAGAAACTAAGGAGATGCCCATCAATTGGGAAATAGCTGGCCAAATTGTGGTACAATGAGTGTAATGGAATGTTACTGTGCTGTAAGAAATGATGAATATAGAAAAACATGGGAAAGTTTATATGAAACGGTAGAAAATGAAGTAAGCAGATCCATTCCAGATTATAGCAAGTAATGGAAAGACAATCATGAAATACCCAAAACTGAATGTAAAATTATAAAGAATAAACTTGTTCCCAAAGAAGACTTATGAGAAGTCTTCCCTCCCCATTGTAGAGATCAGGATCAACCGGTGTGGAATACTGTATAATGTCAGATTTTTAAAATGGTTTTTCCGAATTTTTTCTTTGAAAAAAAATTTTTTTTTTTTGTTATGGCTTAGAGACAGGGAGGGAGAGAGATCCGATGGGAAATCGAGGCAATATATCCTTTGATTGGAGAGGGTAGAGGACAGATATCAGAAAGCCCTTTGCACATCCTCCATATGAAGAGGGGGGCCCAAGGGCAGCTACCTTACCATTACTCATGTGTCTTCATAATGTTCCTCCACATCTGATTTTCTCCTTCCCTCATTTCATCTTCTTTGTGTTGTTTTCTCTCATTAGATTGTGAGCTCCTCAGGGTTAGAGATTGTCTTTTGCCTTTTCTTTGTACCCCATTGCTTAGCATAATGCTTGGCACTTAGGAGATATTTAATAACTGTTTATTGAATGAATGAAAAAAAATACATTTTCTAAACTGAGGTTTTTCCTCACACCCTATAAATTGTCAAAGATGACAGAAATTGAAGAGTAACTTTTATGTTTCCAGATGAGATCTGTGTCTGTGGACCTGAATGTTGATCCTTCACTCCAGATTGACATCCCCGATGCACTCAGTGAAAGAGATAAGGTCAAGTTCACAGTGCATACGAAGGTAATTTTATATATAAAAAGAATGGGTGGTGGTGATAAGAGGGGCTATAAAGCTGCTATGTTTATTTTGTACCCTTTTGATACATAACAAAATGTCCATGCATTTTATTGGATTATTGGTAAAGGAAAGATGGCGTGCTAGGTGTATAGGTGTAATAGGGTATAGGTGTAATGGTCTGTATTTATTTGAAATTGATAGTTATCTCTCAACCTTTTTTCTTCCTTTATAGACCACCCTGTCCGTTTTTCAGAGTCCAGAGTTTTCTGTTACAAGACAGCATGAAGACTTTGTGTGGCTACATGATACACTTACTGAAACCGAAGAATATGCAGGGTTCATTGTAAGTGTTTAGGCTTTAAAGAGGCAAATTGGTCAGCTAAGATGTTTCTTTTTTCAGTTATTGCTTGCTTTGTTTGAAAGAACCTTTTCTCATCTTTAATACAGCAAAAATTCATTTTAGTATCTTTTCAGCTCTTTTTAACAATGATTATTTTTCCATTTAAATGATAGGAGATACTTCACTAAAACCTTTCAAATGATTGTATTTTTACAAAATACCACCAGTATTATAAGATTAGCATTACTTTCCCCTTTGGTTTTTGACTCTGCTTAATGTAGAATTGGCTGTAAGCAGTTCAATAATAAAGTTTATCTGAAGTTTTTTTTCATTTTGACCCCGGCCTTTCATTAGCATGAGCTCCCATAGGATAAAGACTCGTGCAGACCGATCCAACCACAAATGTTCATCCTTAGTATTATGACAGGACAGGTGCTTCTTAATATTTATTGTAGAGCTCTGTTCAAGTAAAGATTTAGGCCTGTTCATGGTCTTCATTTTACTTATGTTGTAGTTCTTTGGTTTTTGCATCCATGAATTGATATTTAAAGGAGTACCAGATGCAATTTGACCTGCCAAGTAGTGGATAAATGTAAATGGTTTCTCAGCCTAAACGGTGAATCCTAGTTGACAGTTTAATCCTAGTTGGCAGTTGAACCTGTGAACGGGGGTGTCCACTTGGCCAAAACTTAAAGCACTTTAAAACAAAACAGAACATTCCTATGAAATCCCTTTGTTTGAAGACTAGAAACCATTTTAGTATTAATGATGACTCAGTACTGGCTGCAGTTTGGGAAATATTGAACCCTGGCTATATTAAATGCTTGTTTAAGCTAGTGTTAAGGCAGGCTAAAAACTCGTAACCTGGCATCTCATCTTTCATTTTTGGCAATGGTAATCTACCTGCTGGGTCTAATATTAAAATAAGTAAATTAAAGAAAGACATATATATATATATTTTTTTTTTCCTTTTTTAATTTAAGTTTGAAGGAGTAGTGTAAGTAAACCTAAGTGCTTGTCTAGGACAGGTACCCCCTGACCTTCCTCCCTAAAGTACTACATGTAAATATTGGTGGTACTAAAGAAACAGAAGATGGGGAGATCCCACAGATTTTTGTCTGAACTAGTAATTGAGGGTGGGGTGGAGTGAGATTTGCCCTGGCTGCCATCTGCCATCGTTCTATGGGGAGATACTGCAGCTGTTCTTTTGTTCTGCTCCTAAATATTGCCCATTCTTATTCTAGAGCTGACTGACCTTGGACTGGGACAGTAGAATATAGAAAGGGAAATTGAATCTTTAAATACAACCTGAAATAGCATTTTTTAAAAATCTTCTTTAAGAGTCGTTATGAATATTGTGTTGAATGCAGATACCACCTGCTCCTACAAAGCCTGATTTTGATGGCCCCAGAGAGAAGATGCAGAAGCTGGGGGAAGGTGAAGGCTCTATGACAAAAGAAGAATTTGCAAAAATGAAGCAAGAACTAGAAGCGTAAGTGTAGTGTTTTGGAGGGTGGTGTCTGGTTTATTGACTCCCTTTGGAGGAAACAGAAAGAGGCTTGAGAATAGGTACAAGAGAATATATTCAGTGACTACTGGCTATATATGAATGTTGTTTATTGTTATCTACTCAACTTTATAGACTATCACATCATTCTTTCACTTCATAGAGGAGGAAACAGGCTCAGAGGAGGGGAGTGAATTATTTCTAATGTCACACAGAAGCATAGCTGTGATACAAACTCAGCCTTACCAATAGACCACCTTTTCATCTCATAGCCTAAAGAAGCGCTTTCTTTGTTCTGTCCTTGTTGACTGGGGGCTGGTTACATAGAACTTTTGCCCTGTTGTTAGGTAGTAATAGTTATCCTATAACTGTTTCTTTTCACTGTACCTTACAAAATCCACTTAAAGTCCTAAGTCAAAATATGGGTTGTGGGAGGGGCAGGGGCCAAGGACAGAACTTTAGGAAACACTTTGGCTTTCTTCCTCTGTGTCTTTCCTCCTCTGCATTTAACAGTTTACTATCCCTTCCAAACTGTCGCATTGGCTTCATTTGTAATATTCTGCATTCCTAGTTCTTTTTCTATATTTGGCCTTTCTCTGGCTCCTTTCTTTCTCTCCTTATCCTACATAAAGGTGCTACCTCATTCTTCATTTATATGTCCAGGACTGACCTTCCTGCTTTCTTAGTTTTACACACACACACACACACACTCACTCTCACACTGAATTTTCTCTCCTCTTTCTCTCACACTCACACACTCACAGCTGCCTACTGAATATCACTATCTAGATGTCTTCTAGCTACTTCATTAAACGTATCAACACTGATTGCCATCTTCCAAATTTATTCTTCATGACTTTTCCATTTCCGTTAGTGTTCATATACTATCTGTGTCATATTTAAAACCTTGGAATCATCTTTTCTGTTTCTTCCTTCATCTCCACATCATTGCTACATCCTGTTCTACCACTTTAGCATCTTTTAAATCCGTCCCACCCCGCTGTTACTACTCCTTGCTGTGCTTGTAGACTACTGCAGTACTATAATCAGAGTTCCCTTTTTAGACTCTCGTCCAGGCTATCTTGGTTACCAATGTTAGAACAGTTTTCTTAATGCACAGTTCTGATCGTGGCTTCCCATTGCTTGCAAGATAAAAGTCCAGAGTCTGTAAGCCTAACAATTAGATTTGTTCCACAGTCTGGCTTCAACCTACCTGTTTAGTCTTCTCTCCCTACACCCATTCACAGACCATACATCCCATTACAACTGGACTATTCATTGGTCTATAATCATCTCATACTTTTCTGACTTGGGCCTTTTCTTATGCTGTTCCCTAAACATGGGATTTTGTACTTTGGAATATTTACTTATTGAATTGCTAAATGTTTGCTCATGAAGTTTTCCCTGATCATACCTTCCACCCAGTTGGAAGTTATTTTTCTCTCCTCTGAACCTTCATAGCATTTTTTTTTTTTGTACCAACGATCATTATTCAGATTTTATATTCTTACATTTGTGTACATGTCTTATCTCCCTGGGTTATTGCCTCATAGGCAAGTACCATGTCTTTTTTTTTCTTTGAATATCTCTGTCAAAATGCTTCTTTGCACATTGCAGCCATTCATTAGATGATGATAGAATGAATTGAGTGGTTCCTAGTCTTTCCAATCTTCTGTTGTATAAATTTTATTTGTAAGTATGTTGGATCTGGACTAGTTATTTCACATTTACTTTGCCATGGTAGAAATACATTTGGCAGTAAACATCCAATTAGACTGTAAACTTTTAAAAATCAAGGCCATATTTGCTATTATCTTAAACAGTTTCTTCCAAACTCCCTCCTCTCTATATACATATACATAGTAGGTAGTACATTGTTGCTTGTATGTGAATGGGTGCCCAAATACTGGCAAATTTTTATTACCTAAAGAATATTTTTTAAATTTATGGATTAGTTAAAAAATTAATAGACTCAAGGAATTGGGGACAGTGGGAAGAAGAGACAATGACGCAATCCACCGAAACCCGTGCTTATTTCAGACTTTGTGCTTGTGTTAATTGCGTGGCTGCTCAGAACTGCATAGCTGGTTTTGACGTGTCTCTGGGACTTATAAATCATGGTAATAGGTTAGTGTGATTCTTGCTAATCAGGCCTGAACAATTGGAGGATAACCATGATGATACTTACCATTGATTTGATTTTTTTATTTTGGTGGTTTCTGTTAATGCCAGTATGTTCTTTACTGATCTGCTGCTTACCTAGGTGAGGACAGCAACATAATCAAATGCCATTTGTGACACTAAATTCTACTGTCAAATTTTGATAGGCCAATAGTTAATCAATACTGGGGATCATTAAGATGATCAAGGAATTGAGCATAGGTCTCAATACTGTACATTTATTTCAGGGAATATCTAGCTGTCTTTAAGAAGACTGTATCATCTCATGAAGTTTTTCTTCAGCGACTTTCTTCTCATCCTGTCCTCAGCAAAGATCGCAACTTTCATGTTTTCCTGGAATATGATCAGGATGTAAGATACTTACATCTCTTTTATAGGGTCTGTTAAGATTATACTGTATGCCCCAAAATCCATTGAGAAGGTTCTAAGTTTGTCACTAAGAAGTACAAACTAGAGACACAGTACTAGCAAGAAAAGCTTTCAGATTTCAAATTGTAGAAAGCATTTTGCTAACTCACTATCTTTCCTTGCCAAGAAAAGTCATTTTTCTTTTTTCTTCCAAAGCACTCACTCCTGCCTTTGCTGCACCCCTCACATGGGCAGAGAAGCCCTAAGGTTAAAGAGTAGTCATGCATGCACACTCATTCATGGTTCAAAGAGAGGTCCTTGGCCATGTCTGTTCTGCTTCTTGAGGTTTTTGGGACTGGGGCTGGGGAGATTTTTCATGTTTGGCTTTCGTGTTTCTTGCAAACTGCATGGGTGTTAGACTCCCATAATATCACTAAATTAAATGTTTTTCTTTCCTAAATTAAGGTTGTATATAACATAAAATCAGTTATATGACTTTTCCTTCATAGTTTTTGTAGGCAACCGAAATAATAAGCAAACCTAAAATAAAACTCTCTGTAGATGATCAGGCAATGTTATGCCATATCTTAAGAATTGAAGTTTCAAGAAGTAGGGAGACCTTTGTTTAGGCTTAACAGTTATCTTCCAGCTTAGTTTAGTTGGATTGGATGTTCCACACATCTGTTAAATAAAGGAAATATCTTCTAAAAGTGACAACACTGGGGAAAATATAAATAGTTTAGAACATGGTCATTATTCTTCTTAGTTCATAACATGTAGTGGGCACTCCATGAACCATCTTTTTGAAACTTTTTCCACTCCTTTTTTTACCTCCATTTCCCTACCCTTCCCTTCCTCAATTCTAGCTAAGTGTTAGGAGGAAAAACACTAAGGAGATGTTTGGTGGCTTCTTTAAAAGCGTGGTGAAAAGTGCTGATGAAGTCCTTTTTTCTGGAGTTAAGGTAAATGGCTTTTAACTTTTTTTCCTGAAATATGATTCTATTTTCTGAGTATTAGTTGGCAGTTGTATCTTCTACTAAGGGAAAAGGAAACCAATTCAGTACTATAACATATCAGTGATAAAAAATGTTTCCCAGCAAGAACATTGTTTGAAAGGATGGATTTTCTCTTTTACATCCACATTTTATCCAAGCACTTTGTATAGAACTCAATAGCAGCTGTATTAGCCAAGGGAAAGGAGCATCAAAAAAGGTCTCTAATATATCCCTTTTGTTTCAGTGACCTACCTCAGCTACAACAAGAATAATCTTGGGAGAAGAAAACAGGTTTCTCAGCAAGTAGCAGCTGGAGGGAGGGCTCTCGGGATGTAGATAGGGCTTCCTTCTGAGGAAGGAAGATGCGGGTCACGGTAACAGAAAGGGAGGCAGTAAGGATTCACGAATAGAAAAGCAGCAACCCCAGAAGGGGAGAACAAAGGGCAGCCAGAAGAGAGTTGAGAGCTTAAAATTGGGGTATGTATAGAAGAGAGCCCAACAGCAGAGGGTCACTTTTAACTTTCCTCTAGTTGGAATATATCTGTGTAGGGTCTTTTTTCCTTAGGATACAGATGGCTTTACATATGCCTTACACCTCTTAAGTTGGCATACTAATCTTACCAAGAAGAATAGACTAAACATAGCCAACCAGTTTTGAAAGATGTCACCACAAGAAAACTGAGCTCGAGGAATGTCTCACTATCACATTTTGCTCTTGTGAAATGGTCGTAGTGTTATGCTCCATTGTTTTTATAAGCTAGAAAAATCTAAATGAAATTTGAAATTGAACCTGATTCCATATTGGCCATTTGTTACATTGAGTCTCAAACTTATCCTATGAATTCAATTTACGTATTCTGTTTAAATAAACTGATATATTCATTATCAAGTACACAGAACATAGTTTGTTCCCATACCTTCAAGGTAACAGAATGAATCCCTTGTTTCCTCCATTACAGGACTGTCTTTACCAGTCAAGTAATGCATTATTCTTGGCCGAACCGGCAGCGTGCCCTTTGATTAGAGTTGCTTTCCGGTGGTGGTGCAGATTGAGTGGCTTCCTCTTGGTCTGTGCAAGCCTTTATACCTCAGCTGATATTAATGCAGAGGGATCACAGTGCAGAGAGAGAACAGGAAGGGAGATGGCCACACTTCGACGTTCCTTGGGTTAACATCTTGAACACAGCCTTCCTGTGTTGCAACAAGCTTCCTAGGCTCCAGAGATGCCATGCAGTTTAAGAACTCCTTTATCAGCTTTGTACTTCAACAGGAAATGAAATCTCATCTGACCTCACCAAATATTCTCATTTTCAGCTCCTTCTTCTCCACTAATCCTATCCTTTAAAAAAAAATGCTTCCAACTTGAATATAAAATTTTCGTTTCCATATTCTTCCCTTTGTCCTACCATCTTTTCCCAGATAAACAAAAAAGCACCCCACCATTACCCTAGAAATGTTTCTTTATGAATTAAAGAATATTGCCAGGTGGGTTTATTAAATTCCTCCTATGTGCAAGGCGTTGTGCTAGATGCAGTGGATTCCCGCCTCCTAAAGATACTGAACCCCAAGATTTGCTTCCAGGTCACTCCTCTAATACGTTTTTAGCTGCTACTTGTTACTACGAATGTTCCTTTTCTCGGGAGCAAGGGAAGGAATTGCAGAGTTGGCTGTTAAGCTCAGCTGAACCTTTCACAGTTGTTTCTTTTTTCTCCTGCTCATTGATAGTCATATCCTGGCATGTTATTCGATTTTCATTTCTCTTCTAGTAATACAGTTAATATGTTGTATAATAGGTAAAGACATTTTAAAGTCTGATCCCCAATTGGAATGTCTGAACTCAGGAACTGTCAGAGTGAATTCTAAAGATGTTGTTCTGTGGAAATAGCTGGTCCAGGTTTTCTCTTTTGGTTTGGTTAACTTAATACTTTTTTAAAAAAATCTTTTTTTCCCCCTTTATAGGAGGTAGACGACTTCTTTGACCAAGAGAAGAATTTCCTCATCAACTATTACAATAGGATCAAGGATTCATGTGCAAAAGCCGACCGAATGACCAGATCTCATAAAAGTACTTACCATAGGCTTGCTGGGTTAATGAAAAAGAAAAAGAAAGAAAAATAACTAATGTTTTGAGCTTCGTTACAATAGAACTGAAAGTTTTGTTCTTGTTTCTGCAGATGTCGCAGATGACTACATCCATACTTCAGCCTGCTTGAATAGCCTTGCTTTAGAAGAGCCGACCGTCATCAAAAAGTGAGCAGACTCAGAGGGCGGGAGGTGGCAAGTGGTGCAGGGAAAATTCAGGCAGATCCTGAAATCAGATTATAAATTTGGATAAGTACAGTTTCTGTGTGCTGTGAAGTAGTTTTGAACACAAAATTGACCTCTCCTCTTTTTGTTTACTGCTGAGACTGTCATCCTTATCACCCATAGTTCTTCCTTGCAAAGGATTCTTTTGGTTTATATGATAATTAGAAATAGACTAGGAATACTTGGGGAATCCTGTTACACCATACTTGTGAATAAGCATGCTTGCTATTTGGAATTGTGCTAAGCCTGGTATTTCTTGGCTTTCTGAATGCTAAAGACTACTCCTTAGCATTTTATATTCATCAGAGCACTTTGATATCCAAGCGATTTGAGTCTTACACCCTGAAAGGTAGTCATAGATCACATGGTATCTCTGTTTCAATTCAGCAAACATTTATTTGTGGAATTTTGAAATTTTGGCCCAGCTGTGCCTTGCACTCCTAGTTAAGTCACCTGACTGTACGTTGGTAGCAGTTAATAGTAAAGCCTGGGTCTTTTGAGTCTGCAGTCTGACTAGAGGAAACATTAGATTGAGAGTGACCTCAAGGTGAAGGTAGTTAGGAGATATGAAAAATCAGTTCTTTTACTCTAAAAAGAAATCATACTTTTGATTTTGGTAGTGGCTTCTAGATTAAGAGTCATAAAATGGAGATAGATGCCATGAGCAGTTTATCCTAAAGAGTCTTTACTTATCTGCAAAATGAGGGATTTGGATTTAGAAATAAGCTTTACATTCTATAATTCATTTGCATCTCTCTAACTTTGTGTCAGTGTTTTGGTTTTGTTAAAGATTTTTACTGAATTCTCTGCTTGTGATTTGTTTCCCCATAGCACTGTCAATGTGAACTAACTTCTGTTAGACTTCATGTGTGAAATTGAATAGGTCTTTTAAAGGGAGCACAGTAGAGCTTTTCGAAATGTTTTGTCCTGATTACTGACATAAATCATTTGTAACGGAGTGTGTGACCCTGGTTTGTGGCCATGAGGCTTTGAGTTCAGAAGTATAGGTTATACCCACATTTGAGGTCTTGGTTATGTTAAAATTTCATAAACTGAGGCTGGTAATAACTTATTTTTTCTTTAAACACATTCGTATTGGTATCTTTTGTTTTTGTATTGTCTGCATTTCCCACTGTGTCCTTCCCTCATCCCCTTACAGAGAGCCATCCTCTTATACTAAAGAAAAAGTTCTGTAAAGCTAACCAATGGATCAGAAAAGTCTGATGCAGTGTTCCACACAGCATTCCACAGTAGTCTACCACTTGTGCAGAGAAGTGAGAGGTGTCTCAGATCTTTTCTTTCTGCCTAAATTATTTGCAATTATAATTTTGCAGCCAGTTTTGGTTGTTTTGTGGTTCTTCGATTAAAGTTGTATAGTCAGCAAGTATATTATTTTTCTGTTTTTTTTGCATTACTTTTTTTATAGTTTCATATAAATTCCTCTTGACTTTTCATATTCCATTTTTCATGTCTCACAATTTCTTAAGTCATTCTATAATAATGGGCATCTACTTTATTTCCAGTTCTTTGCTACCACAAAAAAGTGTTGCTATAAATATAATTTAGCACATGTAGGATTTTTCTTTTATGCCTTCCAGTGGAAGAGTCAAGGGATGTGGACATTTTGGTCACTTTGTGAATTTCCAAATTGCTTTCTAGAATGTTTGGACTAAAGGTGATAGTTTTTAAGTGCTAGAAACTTTTTATATTGTGCATGGTGTTTGTTTTTGGAAGGTGTGAGGGAACCATTCTATTTGTGTATGGTGGGCAAGACAGGAATTCTCTAATTTATAGCAGAGCAAATTTAAAATAAGACTTTTAGTGCTTGCTGAATGCACAGGACAGTTATGGCTTTAACATAGTTAGTAATCATCTATCAAATGATAAAAGATTTACCTCAGGCTTCATGAATGAGCAAACAGTCTCTTAGAAATCAAGGTAATTGTCCTTTTATGTTTTTTTTCCCTCCAGATATTTACTGAAAGTTGCTGAGCTATTTGAAAAGCTAAGGGTAAGTGTTTAACATTCTTCCCCTGCCCCTCTGTGCCCCCCCCCCCCCATTTTGGTTTCTCATTGGGCAAATAGTGATTGGTTCTTTAATTTGTTTTTTTTTTCCTTTTTATAGAAAGTGGAGGGTCGAGTATCATCAGATGAAGATTTAAAACTGACAGAGCTCCTCAGATATTATATGCTCAACATAGAAGCTGCTAAGGTAAGGATTGAAAACACTTTAGGAGTTATGAAGACAGATTGGTTCAGGTTCATCTAAATGATGCTAAAAATTTAGTCAATTCTTGACCTCCCTGTGATGGGGTCATAGAAGTTGATCTACACTCTGTAGCATAAAGTAAGACATTTTGCTGAAAACCCAGACTATTTGTGGGGTTTTGTTCACTCTCAATTACTCCACATCTATATTGCATTTTAAGGACCAAGTCAGTGAGCATTTATTATATACCAGGCCCTGAAGATACAAAGACAAAAAAAGTGAAACAGTCTCTGCCGTCAACGAGCTTACCTTCCATTGGAAAGAGACAACTTGAATCTGAGTGTATATAGAACAGATACAAGGTCAGTGAGGGTGGAGAGAGGCTGTAGCAGTTGGCATAGAGAAAAGGAAAGGCTTCAGAGTCTTGAAGGAAGTAACAGATTCTGGACCGTGGTAGTGTGTAGGAGTGCATGGTCAGAGGGGTTGCTAGTACAGAGGCACAGAGAGAGAAGAGAATGGGGTGTCATGTAAAGAACAGCAAAAAGGCCAGATTGCCTAGACTGTAAGCTAGGAAAGTTAGTTTGGTTTACTGGGGCTCTGCTTAAGAAGCAGAGCTGTAGAAATTGTCAAGGAAAAGATGATCCAGGGAGGCTCAGAAGAAGAATGGAGAATAATCATGATATTTGAGAATACCAAGGAAATGTTTTTGTTGTCCTGATTAGAATTGTCTCCCTGAGGCATATATCCAAACAGAATAGACCACCTCCTGGTCTATTAGACATTTTAGAGTCTGTTTGGCTGATGGGGGATATAAGATGTTAGTGAGGGATGCACTGCACGTAACGAAGGCTGGTAAAAATGTACTTACCTGATGTTTTAAAAATCTCAGCAAAGGGGCTTTCAGTAAATGATGATGGGTGAAGAAAACAACCTGGGTATATCCACCAAGCTCTAGCTGTCCATGGTATTGTCAGCGGGAAAGAAGCAGCACAGCAGGCATCCGTACATTCACAGTAGATAGACCTATGGCCCTAAATGTTCAGCGTTTAGGTAGAAAGCAGGATGACATACAGGTCCAATGCAAGAAGGCAGATTTGATCTAATAGATATCACCAGGACTTAGAGGGATGAGACCCATGCCCAGAATAAATCCAGCTCTGACCAAATGTGGAGCAGGACAGGTAAAATGGGGCTGAGGGATAAGGTGGGCAGCACTAACTATAGAGAAATTCATGAAGAAATCCCCTTTTTTCTAAAGGGGAAAAGGCTGGCAGAAGCCATTTTGCTGAAGATTAAGGGAGGGAGCAACATTGTGAATATTCATACCTTCTAGACCATAAGAAGAAACTGAGCAGTTTGGAAAAACAAATCACCTGCCTGGCACAGAGGCAGAATGTAGTTGATGAGGGACTTCACTTATCCCAGACCTGCAGCTAATACCTTCTTGTCTTATTGGATAATTCTATTCTTCAAATCTTGGAAGAACCAACCAAGAACCTGACTTTTTACCAACAGGGAGGAGCTAACTGGCTGTGTGGGGTGTGACCTGGTTTGGGGGAGGGGGGACACTTTTTGAGGAATGCAGATTTCAAAAGAGGAAAGATAGGATTATGTGGATTAAAGTTCTGTAGGGGAAATCATCCCAAAAGACAATGCCAGTTCTCAAGAATGAAATTCTGAAGACACAGGGAAACAATTCTGATGAAAAATAAGAAATGTCTAAAGAGAGTGATGTAGCTACACGAAGAACCATCAAGATTTTTAAAGAGATATGTATAGAAGATGGAAGGACTGGTAGCAAGATGAACCCAGCATGTTTGGCATGATATAGCTAAAGCACAGAATGAAACTGAGACTGGTAATTAAAAACTGATGACAGCAGAAAGGGTGAGAGGGAGGTCAGCTATCTTAATCGTGGGGAGATTCAAAGAAGGGGGTTAGAACTCGTTAGGGCTGACATCAAAAGGTGGACCTTTTGTTTCTGATTTTTTCCCCCCAATTTCTCTGCCAAAATGGCCGGCGTTTGAATGGGAAAAGACAGGAAAAATGTTAACTAGTGGGCATTTGATACCCAATAAAAGTAAGGAGACCATAGGAAAGCACCAGGCTGTCCTTGATGAATTGAGGTAACTTCACACAGTTGAATTACATTCAACTGGTACTAATACTTGATTGAACCACATTTTTAGGTTCTGAAGGAAACAGAATTGCTGAGCCACTGTCAGTGATATATGAAAAATTATGGAGCTCTGAGTCACTGATAGCTAGAAAAATGCAAATTTAAACACTTCTGAGGTTTTGCTTCTCATCTTTGCCCAGGTTTGTGGGGCTGGGGATGTCAGGCAAATTAATGTTCTGTGAAGTGGTCCAAATATTCTGGATTATCAGTTTGATGTTGTACAAGAAAAGTGACTAAAACCGTCTGTTCCTTGACCCAGAAATCTCATGACTGAATATACAACCCCAGTGCAATAAAAAAAAATGAAACAAAGGTCAGATATTTACGGTAGTTCTTTTTGTGACAGTAAGGAATGAGAAATAAAATGGAAGTGAGGGACTGTATGTTGTCAGGTGTTCTGAATAAATTTGCTGAACTGTTTTCCTTTGTCACAAGGGAGGGTTCAATCTGGAAGGACAGGAGGGCAGTAAAACACTTTTTTTTTAAATAGAGTTGTACACTATCGGCCTGTCAGCTTGATCTGGTCTAGGATTTTGACAGGAATTGAAGATAGGGAATCTCTAGAAAAAGAAGCAGCGATCAAAAAGAGCTCCTATGACTTCATCAACAACGTATGATGACGGACTAATCTTCTTGGCAGAAAGATGAAGGAAGAGAGTCTAGTTAATGGTCCAATTAGATGAATTTGGAGTGGGTTGAATGGCTGGATTTAGAAGTTGTTAATGGTTTGGTGTCATTTTGTAGGAAATATTTAGTGGAATGGTTCAAGGAACCTGTGCCAGTGTTGTTTAATATTCTCATCAGTAAGGGAAGGGACGAAAACAAGCTTTGAGTGCTATGTGCCAGGCACTCTGCTGTGTACTTTACAGATGCCTCATTTGATCCTCACAACTGTGGGAGATAGGTGTTAATATCGTCCCCATTTTATGGATTGGGAAACAGGCAGGCAGAGTTAAATGACTTGCCAGGGGCCATACAGCAGGATTTGAACTCTGTACTTCCTGACTTCTAGGCCCAGTGCTCTATCCACTGTACTACCTGGTTGCTGCTGACTTGGATAAAAGCTTATGTAGTAGGCTTATCAAATTTTCAGATGACAAAGCTGGAATGGATAGATAGCATGCTCCATTAGTCAAGATTCAAAAATATCCTGAAAGGCTAAAGGATTAGGTTGATTTTCATCAGATTATATTTAATAGGGGTAAATGTGAAATCCTGCTTGGGTTCAAAAATCCACTTTAGGTACGATATAGGCCAGCATGGTTAGGTGATTGTTTTTCTGAAAAAGATCTGGCAGAGGATCTTAGTGGATTGCAAGCTAAGTATGAGCCAGGGCTGCATTAAGGGATATTTAGCTTTGAGGAAGAAAGGGCTGAGAAGTTCTTCCACACTCTACCTTAGACAGACCATGTGTGGACTACAGGGTTCAGTGCTAGGTGCCACAGTTTGGGATGGACACTGAGAAGGTAGAGAGTCTCCAGGGAGGGCAGCTGGAATAATGACCCAGAATCTTCCATGTGAAGATAGGGGAAGGAACTGGGGATGCTTAGACTGGAGAAGGGAGGCCTTGGGGACCACATTTAGAAACCTGTCATGTGGAAGAAGGACCAGACTTACTCAGTTTGGCCCCTTAGGCAGAACAAGGAGCAGTGTGATGTTGGGAAAATGTGTAAGTTGTAAATGGACTGCCGCAGAGGCTGAGTGACTGCTTGGGCAGAAGGTCGTGGTCTTGGGATTCTGCGAGATGTGGCTTGGACTAGGTGGCTGCTGAGACTTTGCTGATATGATTTCCCCTTGATTTGGTGAGCTTTGAGACCATTTACCTTTAGGAGGTAGTAACTTCTGAGAATTGCTAGCTTTGGTTTCCATCTGCATGTTTTCTTATCTTCCTTCTCTGTAAATGTTTTCTGTCAAGTAGTGTCTTCACTGTTTCCTAGCTTTGACCTTTGGCAAGACACTGGGCTTCTGCCTCTTCTGTAAAATGACCATGTTGGACTAGTTCTATCTCAGGTTTTAACATTATGTAGTTCTGGTTAATCTTTAAATCAGAAATATGAAGGGTTGAATTCTTTTAGGGATTTATTAGCATTGTGACTTACCTGATAGATGAATTCTTACTTCAATTTAATGGACACATTAAGCACCTGGCATTTTAAAGGCGAGAGGCAGCAAGAGGTATAGAAGGCTGACCTTGGAGTCAGAAAGACCTGAGTACAATACACCATGACTAAGTCACCACTTCTCAGGGCCCCTGAGTTAAGGAACAGACTAGTTTCTCATTTTCATTGATGGAAGGAGTTGTTCACACTGATGACATTACCAGTCTGCCCTAAAGATTTCTGCAGGACTGGAGGGCTGCACAGGTAAAAGGACTAGTCCCTGCCTGCCCGCAGGGGCCTAATGCTCCTTCCAGATTGAGCTCTCCCTTGTGACGAAGGAAAACAGTTAAGCAAATATTCAGACAACTGACAACACATCTAGTATCCCATCATAGTAGTCCCTCATTTCTTGGGGGAGGTGTCCTCTAGGACCTTCACTAGTTTTTCTAGTCACTCATAGTTTGACTTGCTTTTGTGGATTAGAGGACATGGTATGCATAAAATATTCGAGGGGAAAAGAGAACTGACACCACACAGGAGGTTGGGAGCAGGGTAGGAAAAGCCTTATGTAAGATGGGATGTCTGAGTTGTATTTTGTAATATGTGAAGGATTCTGAAAGGCAGAGGTGCAGAGGGAGCAAGTGCTGAAGTGAGTGAGTGGAGGTAAAATCTCATGAAGAAAAGAGAGCAACCAGCCCAACCAGAAAGACAGTGTGTAAAGGGAAGGACAATGAAATGCCTGGAAAGGTAGGTAGAAGCTATACTGAAGAGAGCTTGAGATGCCAGAGTGAGGAGTCTGTCTTTTATCTAAGAGATTTTTTGATTAGAGGGGAAATTTGGTCAGTTTGGTGTTTTAGGAATACCATTCTGGTGCTTAGGATATATCAGAGAGGCAAGGAAACCAATTGAAAGGGTATTACAATATTTCAGTAGTCCAGGCATCTAGAGATGATAAGGACCTAAGAGGTGTGAGTGTGTGTACACACAAAAAGGGATGGATTTGAAAAATTTGGAGGCAAAATCAATAAGACTTAGGTGGGGGGAGGGCAGTGGCAGTGAGGAAAGGATGATTCAGAGGACAAATTTGGGGGGAAATAAAATTCTATTTTGGGCAGGTTGAATTTAAGATAGCTATAGGTGTCATGCAGGTGAAGTTGTCTAGCATGTTTTTGCTAACATAGGATTTATACACCAGTCATTACTAACAAAATGAGACCAATTCGAAAAAGTACAGAATATATCTTGTATATTTTTAAAAAATATCTACAATTAATCCACTTTACATCCAAAATATTAACATCATAAACCTTAATATATGTCATTATGATATGGCTAGTTTAGAATAGTTCTGTTTACTTAAAAGCAATATCATATTTTGATTCTTTCCCTCCATGTGTATGCTTGGAGTTTTAAAAGGAAAGTTGAGTTGTCCTACGTGTCTTCTTTCCAGGATCTCTTATACCGACGTACAAAAGCCCTCATTGACTATGAAAACTCAAACAAAGCTCTGGACAAAGCCCGGTTAAAAAGCAAAGATGTCAAGCTGGCTGAGGCACACCAGCAAGAGTGCTGTCAGAAATTTGAACAGCTCTCTGAATCTGCAAAAGAAGGTAGAATGATGCTTATCTGTTAGCTAGTCTCCATAAATTTAGCTGCGTAGAGCTGTCTTATTAGAGCATGTAATACAGCCCCCAAATGGCTTAGTGTTTGCTCTGGAATGGATTTAATCTGCTACAGGGTTGTCAAGAAACTTGAAAGACACTAGTGTACACTGAGTGCTAAATATTATTACAGAGAGCGGTGTTGTGGTGGGTGTGGAAAGGGAAGGTTACAGAGTAGCTACCTGTCTAAACTTTTCTTAATGTGTTTCCTTACATACTTTAGAGCTGAATTTTACCAAAAGTTCTAAATCAGCCTGTGTTGGAGATGCCCACATAAATGTCCATAAGTTAAAGGCTAGGTGAAATGTAGCACAAACCAAACCACCTGACTTTTTATGTTTAGTAATGTGGCTAAAACTTATAATCTTAATTTTCTTTAATGGACTGAAATGGCATTTCGCATACAGTACAGATCATCAGCCAGTCTTATAAATGATTGAACTATTAAGTACAAAATTTATCATTACTCTCCACCTGTAAGCAGACACTTTTAAGCATTACATTTTTGTAATGTTTATCCTGGAGTTCGTTTTTCTTCACCCCCATTTAAATGACTAAAAGGAATGTTTCTAAAATTTGTACCTTGGAAGAGGACAATGATTATATAAACTGTAAAAAGTTAGGAAACTTTCATATGCCATGAGAAATCACAGTTGCTCTTGATACTTGATTGGAAAGGACTAAAGAATTGGATGCAGTTACACTGCTAATGTGTTGGGGGTTCAGGTTTATTCTCTCCAATCAATGGAATTAGCTTCTGTCTCTAGACTTAACCATCTTGGCTATTAATATGGACTTTGTTTTACATCAGCACTTACACAGTAAAGATGCTGTAAGACGTTTAAACACATTTATAAAGCAGATAGGTTTGCATCTTTATTTCATCTAGAAACACCAGTTTTCTTCATCAGTGCGGTAGCTTTGGGATGGTGCTGACTCAGCTCTGAATAGAGACCAGATACTCATTTTTTGCATCCTCGTTTTCTAGTGGCAGTTTTTGATGGCTTTGTGAGTGATTATAACTTTAAAATCTTGGCATTTCTATAGTATAAAAGGAACATGCAAATTTTTCCAATTTTTTCAAATTAAACATTTATCTCTCCTGTAGAACTGATCAGTTTTAAGCGGAAACGAGTGGCAGCATTTAGAAAAAACCTAATTGAAATGTCTGAACTGGAAATAAAGCATGCAAAAGTAAGTTTTATCTTCAAGTTGAATTATTACATAGTGCCAGTTTTTATTTCATGAGTTGGGAAGCAGAAGACTGCTCTTTCTTCACTGCAAATTTTGTGCTATGTGTCTCAGCAAAACTCCAGCTATATTTCACATAATGTCGGCTTCATCAGAATATATTATTGGGCAAAGTAACATTACTGGGAACTAAGCAGAGTGGGAGTTTCCTGGTAGGGAGCACTGGGTTTTCAGGAGTCCATGCTGCCCCATTCCCGTAGTTGTCAAATGGAGATTGGGTTGGACAAAAGAGCTTGACCTAGATTAAGTTTGGGTACCTTTTTACCATGGAATTTAGTTTTAATATGTCAAAGACCTTGCCATTATTCATCACTGTATAGTCATTTACAAGGTATGCCTGTATTTTGATGAAAGCAATATTGTGAAAAGTCATGAAGTAACATGACACTAACATTCTCGTCTGTTCTAACACCATGATTCTCATACTTACTTGATCGTGTAAACTAAAGAGGACAAAGACTTAATTGAGGGCCACCTGTTTGTACTGGTTTTTCTCTATAAAAACCAAACCATTCTTCTAACAAATGAGAAATAGTGTTGCTTTTGAGAGAGCAGCTGTGGGTGTAGGTATTAATGTTGCATGCCAGAAATAAGACTGGACTGTTATATTACAAACAACCTAACATCAGAGCTTCAGTCACTGAAAGGTAGAATCCTGGAATGTATGGTTAATTTCAGGTAGACATGCAGTCTTACATACACTCCTTTCACATATGACTGTCTCGAAGTTGGAATTGTGTGTTATCTAATAGAAATGTGGAAGTGGAATCTCTCTTTAAACTGCTAGGAAACCCAGGGCTGTATTTCAGGATCTGAAGAGAAGCAGCATAAATTAATAAGGAATTGGATATTTGAAATTTAGCGTATCATTAGATTAAGGTATTCACACCTGATTCTGAATTTGTCCAATGGAAAAGTCAATCCAAGTGGATTTTAATTATCTTCTGGAGCATAAGCAGTTTAAGATAGGTGACTATAAGTGATTTATTAGACTGCCTCATAGTTGTTTCTCCCCTTCCTTCTAGAATAATGTCTCCCTCTTGCAAAGCTGCATTGACCTTTTCAAGAACAACTAAGTTGCCTTTACTCTGAATGAACCTGAATGAACTGAAGATGAATGTGAAAACCAGCATCAGTTGCACTCAATTTCATTAGCCATGGAAGATTTATTTTTACTGTTGACTAAAACTTTAGGTCTAAAAATTTATATATGAATAAATATTTTGCTTTCTGAGAAATGACTAATACATAACCATGTTTAATTTTTTTTTCATTTTCTTTTGAGTTAAATTGCATGTATGTTATTTGGACATAGCTAACCTTTCTGTCAGATACATTTAATACCTCAAAGTGGACAGAGTACAAGTCCTAGATTCTAAATAATTCTTTTAAATGGTAAGGAGAAAGGTACCTGAAAATGTGCCTTTTGGAGCAAAGCATTAGAAGGAGAGTTTGGTACAAAAATGTCCCATTTCTTGTGCTCCCATCAAATTAAAAACTAAAAATTGAAATTAGGGGCTAATTATGTACAACAAAACATTCTTCAGCTCAAGAGTTGAATGACAGGTGTCCAAACATTCCATTCTTTAATCAGATTTTTCCCCCTATTATTCCCATAGTTCTTTGACCACCTCAAGTATTTATATTATTGGAAGATCAAGGATATTTCATTAGATTTATTTTTGTAAGTAATCTTGTACAGTACAGGTTTCATAGTTGGAATACAAATACACTTGGAGAAGAGAAATTTTCTCCTATTTAGAGTGTCACCAATTTAGAAGGGGAGAGGAAAATAAGGGTATGGAAACAGTTCAATGGCCTAGTATATAGCATAATTGGCCATATTGATTTTTTTTTTTAAACTACTCCTACCGCTTGGTATGGAGAAACATAAAAATCCATTTAAGAGAGGGCTTGTGTGTGTCTTTTTTTCTTTCCCTTTTTCTCTGTTTTGTTTTTTACACAAACTGGTTTATTGTAAAATGTATAATAAAACATAAAGAGAATACTTCCTCAAGTTTCCTGTTTTTAAATATTTATGTGTTAAAATTATATCCACATCTTTGAATTCTTTTATGATTTGAAATTGGCTTAATTACAGTTGGTTAAGGATCAATAAATGTGTCCTTTTTTTTGATGGAGTAGGGGGAGGTGAGAGTGCAAGCATACTGACTTCAGGATGTTGATCAAGAGAGTTGTGTGTGAGCTGCTCTTAATTCATTGGCAAAAGCTAAACTAGAATGTAACTGCTAGAAAACCCTCTCCAATAGTTAACTCTGAATTATTGTTGTAAAGCACATAGTCCTGTGTTCCTAATTGCTATTTCCCAAAGGACTTAATTTAGAAAGAAGTGAATGAATTGGGCGTGTTTAAGCTATTTTCAGTAAATAAAATGGGTTGGTAGGGAGGGAACAGGGAGAATTCTGAGCATGGGGAAAGGGACAAAGGTAAGACGGAAGGGTGAGAATGAGACAGTTGCCCTTCACTCTAGCTCTGTGGTGATGTGAAGTCGAAAAAGGAGTGTAGTAAGGCTGGGAATGCAAGGCCAGATTGTGGAAGGCCTTGCATTCTAGGATGAGGTGATGTTGCCTTGTTGCATAAGTAATGGGAAACTCTGGAAGGCTTTTGAGTAAGGGAAAGGA